>JAECXO010000283.1:600000-798382 GCA_018152825.1 Scaptomyza hsui
TTGACGTTCCACAAAAAAATGAATCAAATTATATTTAATTTTTGGATGCCACAAATTTTGTCATTATTCCCCATGATTCCGCCCCCATTCCCCCCCCCCTTCTCCATGAAATTGGAAACGCCTATAGTTTTCACATTTTTTGGGCTAGAGCCACCAAATTTTGTGTCAAGATAGGTACTGACGTTCCCCATCAAAACTTGGATGCCACGACCCCTGATTCCGCCCCCATCCCCCTTCTCCATGAAATTGGAAACGCCTATAGTTTTCACATTTCTTGGGCTAGAGCCACCAAATTTTGTGTGAAGATAGATATTGATAGATAGAAATGCATCCAAATTTTGGATGACACGCCCACTTAAGCCACCCGCCTTATAAAATCGGAATCGGCTATATCTTTAACAGTTTTTGAGCTAGAGCCACCAAACTTGGTAGGAAGATTGATAGTGACAGTTAAAAACATTTGATTCAAAATTTTGGATGCCACGCATACCAAAGTCATCCGCCTTATAAGATCGGAATCGGCTATATCTTAAACAGTTTTTGAGCTAGAGCCACTGAAATTATTAGGAAGATAGATGGTGACAGTAAAAACATTTGATTCAAAAATTTGGATGCCACGCCTACCTTTGGGAGTTAAGTTATCTTCCACAGTTTTTGAGCTAAAGTCACCAAATTTGGTAACATGATAGCTGGCGAAGTTTATCACATGGCCCACTCCCTTCGCCCCTGCATTTCCCCTTATCAACCGTTCTTTTACTGGTATCAAAGTATTCCGCAGTCGGTTGCGGCCGACTGCAACGTTTTTAATTGTTATCATTTGCTTTGGCAGGCTCTCCTCCATACTCGCCGACAACTAGGGATGGCAAAATTTTTGAAATAATCGATTAATCTATCAAATGATTAATCGCAAGAAAAAAATAATAATTGCAATTAATCGCAATTTGAGCAATTGTGAGCACCGCAGTATCATCGGCGTAGGTTGCGATTTGCGCGTCGCAGTCAACAGCTCCAGCGATTCCATTTTGTGTTGGCATGTCCGCAGTGAAGATGGAATACAGTGTGGGGCCTAGGACGCTACCTTGGGGGACGCCAGCTTTAATAGGTTTGACAGAGGACTTGCATCCGTCGGCCTTCACGCAGAATGTGCGCCTTTCCAAGAAGCTTCTTACGAGCTAATAGAGCTGTGGAGATAGGAGACTTTTGCTCTTGTGAAGAAGTCCGAGGTGCCACACTCTATCGAAAGCTTGTTGGATGTCCAAGAAGGCAGCTACCGCATACTTATTCTTTTCCAGGGCTGTCCAACGTTCCCTTGGTGGAAGATATACAGCCGCAAGTGCTAAGGGCCCTTCCGATGTTTGCAACAGCACGTTTGCTATCTGCCTATCATTGCTAGAGATGTGCAGTATGGCTAATTGAGGAGCGCACAATAACAGCAGCTTCACCTCTGTGGTTACCGCTGGGATGGCAGGCATGATAAATGGAGTATCCAGGTAGGAAGATGCGCTGACCCTCAAGCATGTGTGTTTCAGTGGCAAGCATGACATCTATTTTATGTGCACTGAGAAATTGCCGAAGTTCTTCTGAACACCTAGCTATTCCACGTGCGTTCCACAATCCGATTTTTATGATTGGTGGTGTCATTTTGGAATGCGTGAAATGAGAACCTGGACCAGTTCGCGGAAGGCCTTATTTGCCTCCACAGTTTCCTGTACCAGTTGGAAGAGTTGGTCCATTCTGGAGTTGATCGCTCTAATGGAGTTTTCTAGCGTCAGGAACTTGTTCCCGACACCTATGTCGTGCTATGAGTTTGACTCTCGTTGAGTCTGGTTAACAGAATTTGAATAAAATGTATGTATTTTAGGACGAGCAATGTCAGCGTACGACACATTTCCTCTGACAGCGTCAGCCGGAATAAAGCCACGTGATGAAGCAGCACGCTTAAACGAGTTGTCAGTAACAGGGAGCCTTGGGCTCGGCTTCAACTTCCTTAGTTTATCAATCCTGACTGGGCAGTCTTTATCTGTCGAAGCATGATCACCACCGCAGTTAACACACAAACACTCAACCGCGGTACAAAGCGGCAAGTCTGTCTTGTGAGAGCCAGCGCACTTTCCACAAATGGGATTTCGCACGCAATAATTTCTGGATTGCCCAAACAGGTGACATCTCAGGCACTGTAGCACTTCTTTTCTACGAGGAGCACGCTCCACCGTGACTCTGAATCTACCTAGATGCATAATTTTTAAAGCTTCAGCAACATTTGGTCCTTGCTTGAGGTTGACATAAAACAAGTTTTGCCTGGTTTTGTAATTTATCGTTGCTTCATCATCATCCTTACTGACCTCGATATTTCGCCAATCAGCCTTTCTCGGGCAATATATGTTGAGGGCTTTAAAACCAAGGTCAGCAAATGCTTTTTTGATTTGTTCCTTGGGCATGTTTGCATGGAGTCCCTTGAGTATTGCCGTGTAAGTCTTGTCCTCTTTAAGCTGATGATGCCAAAATTGACAGTTTAACTCTGTTAAATGTTTTACTACTGCACGGAAAGCATCTGCGTTGCCAGTGTAAATCCTTGACACACCGAATTTAGAGGTGCGAATACTGTAATTATTGTCACGGACGCACAAGTTTATCTCCTTTTCCAGCGAGAGGGGATTATAAACGTTTGAAGGTTGTTTGTCCATATTGTGGGCATCCGAAGCTTCCTTATCTTCGTTAGAGATAGTTTCCAGCAAGTCTTGCTCCATAATATTGTCCGCTTCTTCAGCCAGAGCTGCGAAGCGGTTGTTACTTAATGCTGTTGCGGCCGAGGAGGATGTCTCTACATTGGACACCTTAAGCAGGTCAGACGTCTGAAACTTTACTTTGTGAATAGATTGGGATGCCTTTACAGCTCCTTTACGTTTCTTAATTGCAGATGGAAGATTAGGAAGATTAGGAAGATAGATGGTGACAGTAAAAACATTTGATTCAAAAATTTGGATGCCACGCCTACCTTTGGGAGTTAAGTTATCTTCCACAGTTTTTGAGCTAAAGTCACCAAATTTGGTAACATGATAGCTGGCGAAGTTTATCACATGGCCCACTCCCTTCGCCCCTGCATTTCCCCTTATCAACCGTTCTTTTACTGGTATCAAAGTATTCCGCAGTCGGTTGCGGCCGACTGCAACGTTTTTAATTGTTATCATTTGCTTTGGCAGGCTTCTCCTCCATACTCGCCGACAACTAGGGATGGCAAAATTTTTGAAATAATCGATTAATCTATCAAATGATTAATCGCAAGAAAAAAATAATAATTGCAATTAATCGCAATTTGAGCAATTGTGAGCACCGCAGTATCATCGGCGTAGGTTGCGATTTGCGCGTCGCAGTCAACAGCTCCAGCGATTCCATTTTGTGTTGGCATGTCCGCAGTGAAGATGGAATACAGTGTGGGGCCTAGGACGCTACCTTGGGGGACGCCAGCTTTAATAGGTTTGACAGAGGACTTGCATCCGTCGGCCTTCACGCAGAATGTGCGCCTTTCCAAGAAGCTTCTTACGAGCTAATAGAGCTGTGGAGATAGGAGACTTTTGCTCTTGTGAAGAAGTCCGAGGTGCCACACTCTATCGAAAGCTTGTTGGATGTCCAAGAAGGCAGCTACCGCATACTTATTCTTTTCCAGGGCCTCAAGCGCAAAATTAACAACTCTATGAAGTTGTTCTGGTGTGCCGTGCTGCAACCGGAAACCAAACTGGAATTTTGGGATCGCTAGAGTAAGAGCCTTTGAAGTGCGAAGTCTGTTAAGAATTAACCTCTCCAACATTTTACCCAGTGAGGGGAGAAGGCTGATCGGCCTATATGAGTCCACGTCAGTTGGCTGCTTACCAGGTTTAAGTATCATTATGATACTGGCCGTCTTCCAAACTTTTGGAAAGTATCCCACTCTTAGGATACTGTTATATATGAGCACCAGAAACTGCAGGGCTTGTTCTGGTAAGATCCGTATAGTTCTGTTGTCAAGAAGATCTCCGCCCGGAGCTTTCTTTGGTTTCAACTTTGACACAAGCTGCTTCACTTCTTCCAGAGTGACTGGCTCAGCAGGCAGTGCCATTTGAAACGGGTATTCAAGTGACTCCGCAACCATTCGGCTGTGACTCTCCGTTGCAAAAGCGAGCGGTGTGAAGCGTTGGTCTAAGTTGTTGGCAAAAACTTCTGATTTTTCTAATGATGAACGGCACCATCCTCGTGCCGGGTTTCTTCTAGCCGAGTTTGGCATGGCTTGGGACTTGTACCGATTGGCAAGCCTACTGTGAATTTGTTGAATTCGAGCATCGCCTGTTCTCGCATATTCTCTTCTGACTCAGCGTTTAAGTCGGAGAAGACTAGCAACTTCGGGAGGTACCAGAGGCTGTCGAGAAACTTCAAAAGTTTGTTGGTATCTTGGTGCTGCTCGCGTTGCCGCCAGTTTCAAATTGTCCATAAAGCTTTGGATAGCGTTATCAATATCTTCTGCTGATTGGATATTAGTTTCTAGCTCAAAAAGCTGTTCCAGACAAGCCTTGAATACGTTAGTATCAGTACCTCGAGCGAGAAAACAGGAGCGATGTGGTTTGTTTTGCAGTGTTGCGTGTAACTCGAGCCAAAAGAGGAATGTGATCCGATGAAAGCTCGTGAAGCGTTCGCACATTTAGCCTCCTCATATCGAGCCCATTGACAACAAAGAAATCTAGCGCAGATGGTGCTACCCGAGAGTTGTACGAGTAGAACGTAGGTTCTCCAGTTGCTAATATTTGATAGTGGCTATTTGCAACCGCTTCCTGCAATACCTTGCCTCTTGCGCAGGCTCTTGAGCTGCCCCACCATGCGTGCTTGGCATTAAAATCTCCGCCAGCAATGAATTTATTGCCTAGCCTTGCAAATAGGGTTTCAAATTCCACTTTTGTCCAACGTTCCCTTGGTGGAAGATATACAGCCGCAAGTGCTAAGGGCCCTTCCGATGTTTGCAACAGCACGTTTGCTATCTGCCTATCATTGCTAGAGATGTGCAGTATGGCTAATTGAGGAGCGCACAATAACAGCAGCTTCACCTCTGTGGTTACCGCTGGGATGGCAGGCATGATAAATGGAGTATCCAGGTAGGAAGATGCGCTGACCCTCAAGCATGTGTGTTTCAGTGGCAAGCATGACATCTATTTTATGTGCACTGAGAAATTGCCGAAGTTCTTCTGAACACCTAGCTATTCCACGTGCGTTCCACAATCCGATTTTTATGATTGGTGGTGTCATTTTGGAATGCGTGAAATGAGAACCTGGACCAGTTCGCGGAAGGCCTTATTTGCCTCTACAGTTTCCTGTACCAGTTGGAAGAGTTGGTCCATTCTGGAGTTGATCGCTCTAATGGAGTTTTCTAGCGTCAGGAACTTGTTCCCGACACCTATGTCGTGCTATGAGTTTGACTCTCGTTGAGTCTGGTTAACAGAATTTGAATAAAATGTATGTATTTTAGGACGAGCAATGTCAGCGTACGACACATTTCCTCTGACAGCGTCAGCCGGAATAAAGCCACGTGATGAAGCAGCACGCTTAAACGAGTTGTCAGTAACAGGGAGCCTTGGGCTCGGCTTCAACTTCCTTAGTTTATCAATCCTGACTGGGCAGTCTTTATCTGTCGAAGCATGATCACCACCGCAGTTAACACACAAACACTCAACCGCGGTACAAAGCGGCAAGTCTGTCTTGTGAGAGCCAGCGCACTTTCCACAAATGGGATTTCGCACGCAATAATTTCTGGATTGCCCAAACAGGTGACATCTCAGGCACTGTAGCACTTCTTTTCTACGAGGAGCACGCTCCACCGTGACTCTGAATCTACCTAGATGCATAATTTTTAAAGCTTCAGCAACATTTGGTCCTTGCTTGAGGTTGACATAAAACAAGTTTTGCCTGGTTTTGTAATTTATCGTTGCTTCATCATCATCCTTACTGACCTCGATATTTCGCCAATCAGCCTTTCTCGGGCAATATATGTTGAGGGCTTTAAAACCAAGGTCAGCAAATGCTTTTTTGATTTGTTCCTTGGGCATGTTTGCATGGAGTCCCTTGAGTATTGCCGTGTAAGTCTTGTCCTCTTTAAGCTGATGATGCCAAAATTGACAGTTTAACTCTGTTAAATGTTTTACTACTGCACGGAAAGCATCTGCGTTGCCAGTGTAAATCCTTGACACACCGAATTTAGAGGTGCGAATACTGTAATTATTGTCACGGACGCACAAGTTTATCTCCTTTTCCAGCGAGAGGGGATTATAAACGTTTGAAGGTTGTTTGTCCATATTGTGGGCATCCGAAGCTTCCTTATCTTCGTTAGAGATAGTTTCCAGCAAGTCTTGCTCCATAATATTGTCCGCTTCTTCAGCCAGAGCTGCGAAGCGGTTGTTACTTAATGCTGTTGCGGCCGAGGAGGATGTCTCTACATTGGACACCTTAAGCAGGTCAGACGTCTGAAACTTTACTTTGTGAATAGATTGGGATGCCTTTACAGCTCCTTTACGTTTCTTAATTGCAGATGGATCAGGTGCTTGAAACGAGCAATTGAACTTACGAGAAGCCTTTTGAGCTAGGTGTGTCAATGCTTCACTCAGCGAATTGCTCTCAATCGGCGTAATTGAGCAGATGTTGGGCCCCACAGCGGTTGCTACAGTATACGTAGAAGTAAAAGCACAGCTTGCTTGGGACATAGTGATAGTGCAAGTAAAGTTGGTATCACTGCTGGTTGTTGTCGTTGGGTAAGACAACATCGACATAGCCAGTAAGCTCGAGGCTTGGGTAGAACTTGTCGCTCCGCTGGCTAGAATTTGGGAGCGTATAGTTGCAGCGTCTGCACCAGCATATTTCCTCATCTCCTCTAGCTTTGCCCTCCTATCACTAGGAAGAGAGCTAGTCGATAAGTTTCCTTTCATAATAACAACTGTTGCTATTTAAATGATAAATAGGCAATTGTAAACAGCTTCACGAGATCTGAATACAGATAAGGGAAATGAAACGGTGTCAACCTCTTGCTTGCGCAGCGCGCTGGTCGAGGGGCAAAGCGTAGCACCGTTTAAGACTGTCTTATCAGAGTAAAGAACAGTTATATGCTTAAACCACCGCTCAGCAGTGGCTAAAAATAGAAAACGAGCCCACGAAGGCACAGCGAGATAAGAGTTGTTGTTGTTTCACCGAAAAACACTTAGCAAAGCGCGTACGTCTGAATGTACTAATCAGAGACTGCGCAGTGGATTGAGTGCTGATTTCTTCATCCATTAGATTAATAAAATCTTCTTTGGATTTAGATTTTTTCTGCAGAAATATATTTAAATTTATTTTATAAGGCGTTCAAAATGGTGCTCAAATGTTTGCGACTTACAAGATCATCAGCTTCTTTCCGATGTTTCAATTTAATATGCTGAAGCATATTTGTTGTGTTATTGGAAAATTTTAAATTCTTTCCACACAATAGGCATTTTACCAAACTGGTTTTATCCACTTTGGAAAAATATTTCCACACTTCACTCTTGTTAGGTGCCATTTCGTAATAGAAAACTCGTCCGGTTTATTCACTTTTTTCACTCTTTGTGAAATAGCGCGCTTCTTCCGCGTCGCTTTTAACATTTACAGAGTGACCGTTTTACATATTGCTTAAGGTTGGTATGCAGTTTAGGTGTATGGTATGTGTATGGTATGGTGGTATGGCGGTACAAATGGTAGGCAGTATGAGACAGTGGTGTAAATAACTATCAAATAATAGAGTTACTAACAAACAAATAATAATTTAAGAGCCTAATACAATCTTAGTTTGCAAAAAATTTTGCTAAAAAGTATAATTTTAAAAAAAAAAATTGCGATTATTTACTCATTACTCGATTAATAATCAATTAACAAAAAATAAAAAAATCATATAATTTAATCGTTTCTTGGCCAAAATTAATCGATTATTTCCTTTCATTCGATTAATCTTGCCATCCCTACCGACAACTAGCTGGCGCATAGAGAACAGCCGGTAAAATTAAGTCAGAAATTATTCTATTGCATTTTGTTTTGATTGCAAAGTGTGCGATGTGCCGGACAAAGATTAGTTGGCGCACTTCATTTCTCTTGTTGTTGTTACAGAACTCGAGATTGCTGCTGCCTTAGTTGGGAGGGTAGCTTACATTTCATATTAACTTTGCGATTTTGATTAGATAAATGCAAGAACCTTTGATATGATTTCCATATCGTATGCTTACTAGTATTTTGGAAATATGGAAGGGCATTTTACATGACTTGATTTAAAACTTAAATTAATACTAATTAAAAGGTATTTTGTAATAAAATACTGAAAAATCGATATCATAATACTTCACTTATGTGTTAGTAATTATATTGGCTAGGAGTGAATATTTCGATAAAGGATACTTTAAGGTCTGCGCAGTTTGTGCGTCTCAGACACAGCACCAGCAAATATGTATACGGTTGTCTTGTTGCGTTTTGCTTGCTGCTGCGTAACACAAGAGGGTAGTATAGACTTAAGTTCACTTTTCATAATTAAATTACAAAACGCAGTAATTATACATTTAATAACAAGCACATATATAGTAAATTGTCTTTATCCTGAAAATATAAATTTGTGATATTATGAACTATAACTGAATATTGGGACACAGGGTATTTTTTCTTTGTACAATTTGTGCGTGTTGTTGTGTTTTGCCTATTTCCGGCATGGTCTTTGAGCTCTAGTTTGCGACTAGAATATACCCTAAACTCATACTTAGTACGGACAGTCATTGTTTTTGTATTCTGTAACTTAACTTCAGTCTTCGATATCTGTGCTGTTTCTCAACCGATTTCGATGAATGATAAGTTGTCACAGATTTTCAATATTTTGTATTAAGTACTAGTCTCCAAGATAGATGTGTTCATTCAGATGGACAGACAGATCAAGTATATATATATTATGGGGTCAGAGCTGCTTACTTACACCTGTTACATTCTTTTGTATACAACCATTTTACCCTTTTTCGCATAAAGAAACAGACTCAGCTCGCGAAATGGCGGCAAGCCTCGAAGAATTAGTAAGGAAGCAAAAATCAAAACAAACGCAGCTGTGCGATGTTAAGGGGAACTCGCCGCTACTCGATACTTGTGTATGCTTCGAAAATGTGTTGAGGCTCTCTGTTGCGTTAACATCGCCGGCTCTGGTTACCAGTCTTATTACATTTATTTGTCTATGCTTAAGTTTACAGTCGATTTAAGGGGTCTATGTTATTCTTTGCTCAGTGCTGCAACATACGTGTGAGTCGCGCTCCCAAAGAGCGTCTTAAAACTTGATCAGCGCGCGCGTCGCTCTTATGACTGCCGCTAGATATAAAATAATTTGAATGCAATCATGCGCCTTTATTGTTGCCCATTTACGCTCACTCTTTTGTTTATGCGCGCGCTCTGCATGTCAAATATAAATCTTAATATCCCTGCAGTGAAGGGAATGGCATTGCCTAATTTGCACCACCCACACCTAGCTCTTAAGTGCAAGCATTGTATGTAAGAGCTCGGTGTCTGTTGCTTAGAGGAATAACTGTAATGCTCTTTCCCACTTTATGCAGAGACTATGTCCGCAGCGCATGATACAATTACCCGGGGTATCCACAGCGCACAGTGGTTGATCTTGTGTGGAAAAAGCGGCCAAAAATACTTCCAGTTGGCATATAGATCTGAAAATTTCTGTACTGCTATAAAGACCCAATAACATAAAAAAAACAAGTAAAAACGTTGCAGTCGGACGCAACCGACTGCGGAATACTTTGATACCAGTAAAAGAACGGTTGATCTCTAGCTTAAAAACTATAAGAGATATCGAAATCTCCGATTTTAAATAGTGGGCGGCAGAGGTGGGCGTGGCATCCAAATTTTTCATGCAGATCTTTTGTAGATGTCACCATATAACTTCCTACCAAATTTGGTGACTCTAATTCAAAATATGTGGAAGATACACGCATAACCGTTTTAACATCGGCGGGGGGTGGGGGGCGGATGGTGTGGGCGTGGCATGCAAAATTTTGATGCATTTTTATGGGGAACGTCAATATCTATCTTCACAAAAAAATTGGTGGCTCTAGCCCAAAAAATGTGAAAACTATAGGCGTTTCCAATTTCTTGGTGAAGGGGGATGGGCGCGGAATCAGGGGGCGTGGCATCCAAGTTTTGATGGGGAACGTCAGTACCTATCTTGACACAAAATTTGGTGGCTCTAGCCCAAAAAATGTGAAAACTATAGTCGTTTCCAATTTCATGGGGGAGGGGGTTGGGGGCGGTATAAGGGGCGTGGCATCCAAGTTTTGATGGGGAAGGTCAGTACCTATCTTGACACAAAATTTGGTGGCTCTAGCCCAAAAAATGTGAAAACTATAGGCGTTTCCAATTTCATGGAGAAGGGGGATGGGGGCGGAATCAGCGGGCGTGGCATCCAAAATTTTGATGAATTTTTTGGGGAACGTCAATATCTATCTTGACACAAAATTTGGTGGCTCTAGCCCAAAAAATGTGAAAACTATAGGAGATTCCAATTTCATGGAGAAGGGGGGATGGGGGCAGAATCAGGGGGCGTGGCATCCAAAATTTTGATGAATTTTTTTGGGGAACGTCAATATCTATCTTGACACAAAATTTGGTGTCTCTAGCCCAAAAAATGTGAAAACTAAAGGCGTTTCCAATTTCATGGAGAAGGGGGGGATGGGTTCGGAATCAGGGGGCGGGGCATCCAAAATGTTGATGAATTTTTTTGGGGAACGTCAATAAATATCTTCACAAAAAAATTTGGTGGCTCTAGTCCAAAAAATGTGAAAACTATAGGCGTTTCCAATTTCTTGGTGAAGGGGGGATGGGGGCGGAATCAGGGGGCGTGGCATCCAAGTTTTGATGGGGAACGTCAGTACCTATCTTGACACAAAATTTGGTGGCTCTAGCCCAAAAAATGTGAAAACTATAGGCGTTTCCAATTTCATGGAGAAGGGGGAATGGGGGCGGAATCAGGGGTCGTGGCATCCAAAATTTTGATGCATTTTTTTTGGGAACTTCAATATCTATCTTGACACAAAATTTGGTGGCTCTAGCCCAAAAAAATGTAAAAACTTTTGTCGTTTCCAATTTCATGGTGAAGGGGGGATGGGGCGGAATCAGGGGGCGTGGCAGCCAAGTTTTGATGGGGAACGTCAGTACCTATCTTGACACAAAACTTGGTGGCTCTAGCCCAAAAAATGTGAAAGCTATAGGCGTTTCCAATTTCATGGTGAAGGGGGGATGGGGGCGGAATCAGGGGGCGTGGGATCCAAGTTTTGATGGGGAACGTCAGTACCTATCTTGACACAAAATTTGGTGGCTCTAGCCCAAAAAATATGAAAGCTATAGGCGTTTCCAATTTCATGGAGAAGGGGGGTTGGAGGCGGAATCTGGGGGCGTGGCATCCAAGTTTTGATGGGGAACGTCAGTACCTATCTTGACACAAAATTTGGTGGCTCTAGCCCAAAAAATGTGAAAACTATAGGCGTTTCCAATTTCATGGAGAAGGGGGGATGGGGGCGGAATCAGGGGCGTGGCATCCAAAATTTTGATGCATTTTTTTGGGGAACGTCAATATCTATCTTGACACAAAATTTGGTGGCTCTAGCCCAAAAAATGTGAAAACTATAGGCGTTTCCAATTTCATGGAGAAGGGGGATGGGGGCGGAATTAGGGGCGTGGCATCCAAAAATTTGATGCATATTTTTGGGGAACGTCAATATCTATCTTGACACAAAATTTGGTGGCTCTAGCCCAAAAAATGTGAAAACTATAGGCGTTTCCAATTTCATGGAGAAGGGGGGATGGGTTCGGAATCAGGGGGCGGGGCATCCAAGTTTTGATGGAGAACGTCAGTACCTATCTTGACACAAAATTTGGTGGCTCTAGCCCAAAAAATGTGAAAACTATAGTCGTTTCCAATTTCATGGGGGAGGGGGGTTGGGGGCGGTATAAGGGGGCGTGGCATCCAAGTTTTGATGGGGAATGTCAGTACCTATCTTGACACAAAACTTGGTGGCTCTAGCCCAAAAAATGTGAAAGCTATAGGCGTTTCCAATTTCATGGTGAAGGGGGGATGGGGGCAGAATCAGGGGGCGTGGCATCCAATTTTTGATGGGGAACGTCAGTACCTATCTTGACACAAAATTTGGTGGCTCTAGCCCAAAAAATGTGAAAACTATAGGCGTTTCCAATTTCATGGAGAAGGGGGATGGGGGCGGAATCAGCGGGCGTGGCATCCAAAATTTTGATGGATTTTTTGGGGAACGTCAATATCTATCTTGACACAAAATTTGGTGGCTCTAGCCCAAAAAATGTGAAAACTATAGGAGATTCTAATTTCATGGAGAAGGGGGGATGGGGGCAGAATCAGGGGGCGTGGCATCCAAAATTTTGATGAATTTTTTTGGGGAACGTCAATATCTATCTTGACACAAAATTTGGTGTCTCTAGCCCAAAAAATGTGAAAACTACAGGCGTTTCCAATTTCATGGAGAAGGGGGGGATGGGTTCGGAATCAGGGGGCGGGTCATCCAAAATGTTGATGAATTTTTTTGGGGAACGTCAATATCTATCTTGACACAAAATTTGGTGGCTCTAGCCCAAAAAATGTGAAAACTATAGGCGTTTCCAATTTCATGGAGAAGGGGGATGGGGGCGGAATTAGGGGCGTGGCATCCAAAAATTTGATGCATATTTTTGGGGAACGTCAATATCTATCTTGACACAAAATTTGGTGGCTCTAGCCCAAAAAATGTGAAAACTATAGGCGTTTCCAATTTCATGGAGAAGGGGGGATGGGTTCGGAATCAGGGGGCGGGGCATCCAAGTTTTGATGGGGAACGTCAGTACCTATCTTGACACAAAATTTGGTGGCTCTAGCCCAAAAAATGTGAAAACTATAGTCGTTTCCAATTTCATGGAGAAGGGGGGGATGGGTTCGGAATCAGGGGGCGGGGCATCCAAAATTTTGATGCATTTTTTTGGGAACGTCAATATCTATCTTGACACAAAATTTGGTGGCTCTAGCCCAAGAAATGTGAAAACTATAGGCGTTTCCAATTTCATGGAGAAGGGGGGGGATGGGGGCGGAATCAGGGGGCGTGGCATCCAAAATTTTGATACATTTTTTTTTTGGGAACTTCAATATCTATCTTGACACAAAATTTGGTGGCTCTAGCCCAAAAAATGTAAAAACTATTGGCGTTTCCAATTTCAAGGAGCAGGGATGATGGGGGCGGAAGGAGTGGGCGTGGCATCCAAAATTTTGATGCAGTTTTTTCAGGGACATGACATGACACAAAATTTGGTAACTCTAGCTGTAAGAATGTGAGAAATATTTGGTTTTATCGGTTTTCAGCTATCGAATTTATCGATTTCCCAGCCTCCTAGTAGGCGTGGCAACCCAATCTTGACTTTTTATCTGTACCGTCTATAGATAAACCTAATTGCAAAGTTTCAAGTCTCTAGCTTTACGGGTGTCGAAAAAAAATGCGTTCATACGGACGGACGGACAGACGGACAGACAGACACCATGACGGACATTGCACAAAACCAATATACTATGAGACCTTCGGTATCAAAGTATAATTATAAAACAAAGGCATAAACCATACGTTAAAGCCCGAAAATATTATTAAATAACATTAAAAAACTTAAATTCAATTGCATACTTTCAGGGTAAGGAAATCCCTTATTAATAAATTATATTTTATTTAAATTTTATTATCTTTATACAAAATAAAATAAAAATAGGAGGTTCAAATATATAGTAGCTTTTATAATACATTATACTTAATTTAATAAAACAATGCAAAAATATATATTATACAAAAAATTATTCTAACAAATCAAAAACACGTTTCGAAAGAATCGTTTTACATTTGTTGGGTAAATTTCGCTGCCCGGTTATGAAAGGATCGGAAGTTAATAACAACCGATTTAAAAGGTCTTTATTTGTGGCTAAACGTTCCTTGACTCCGCAGCTTCTTCTGAGATCTCTCCAATTGAAACTAATGCATATTGAATAACATCTGGGGCATGTAGAAATATTTTATGAACTGAGGAAGGCAAATAATACCAGGAATACCTTGATGTTAGTTATTTTGACGAATCTAGCGCTAATTCTCGAAATTTTTCTATATTAATTTTATATCCAGAGGACATGGCTTGCAGTAATGTTGCACAGCTTTCAATTAAATGTTGTTTTATGCCAGTTATTTCTGCAGATAAATGAGAGTTATTAAAAAATGTTCTTGCAGTGTTGCCATCATTTGAATTTCCACTTCCACCTGGTTTTGGATTATCGACAATAAGACCCATTCTTTCACGAAATTCGGACTGAATATTTTTTTTCCTTCTCTGAAATAGTTCTTTATTTTCTTCGCCTCTTATTTGAGATGGTCTGATTTCAAGTTTATATGAAATGTGAAGAAAATATTCAAAGAACGAATATAAGCATGTAATGGAGACAATCCCAATTCGTAACGATCTGCTCTGACTTCTTTTTGTAGGCATTTGTCAATGTCGTTCATTTGCGTAGGCTTGGCTTGACATATGTAGCACTTCGAAGATGATGTTTCACTTAAGGCATTGCACACTTTGCCATCCACCATAGTGAGTTGGAGTACATGTTCGATATAGATTTTCCGGTTGGTAGCGGTGTTAAATTCAGTGGGAGTCAATTGTTGAATTTTGTTTTTAAAATATAGTTCTTCATTTTAAATTTAATTTACTGATTCCTTCTTAAATTGAACTCGAGTCGGGCGGCAATAACGGGTAGACGATGGTCTTGGGTTTTTCCAAATAATTTTCTGTTCGTTATCATTATCGGATATTACGATAAGTTGAAGAGGAACATATGATGTCATAAATAAGCAACAGTCTTCCAAAATATTATTTTCAAATTTTTGCTTATATTGGCTGTGTCCAGAACTGCCATCGAAGCCCCATTACCCTATTAATGTGAGGTAATTAGAGGACTTATCAATTTT
This sequence comes from Scaptomyza hsui, assembly GCA_018152825.1. Lineage (NCBI taxonomy): Eukaryota > Metazoa > Arthropoda > Insecta > Diptera > Drosophilidae > Scaptomyza > Scaptomyza hsui. The sequence goes on from JAECXO010000283.1 coordinate 615,042, forward strand.
ATCTGTTACATCGCTTTGTAACTTTAAAATGCGCGTCGCAGTGTGGTCCAATAAGCTTTGTAGCGAAACTTCAATCTCAGATTCTGTAACGCTTGTTAGCTCAGGATAGCTTTTCTGTTTTTCCTTAAAATATTATTATCGAAAAAGGAAAAGGGAAAAAGGTTAGCATCAATTTTACTGTTAACGAAGCTTCTGATGAGTTCATATTGATGTTTTGTTAAATTTGCTTCAGTTATTAGAGCTACTACTTCACATTCCTTTGCTGGAAAAATTTAAGAATTTGGTTGGCTGCAAGTCCAGCGTAAGTCAGCCGCAGCTGACTTATCGAGTTCTGCTAAGTCTGCGATCCGTCGCCGCTTCGTTCTTTCTGAGCACTCTGCGAGACTTAACTTTGGACGTCCTCGATCAGATGATTTACTGGATTTACTTAAAATAAAAAATTTTCAAGTTGTGCTAACCATCCCGAATTTAGTTGAATAAATTTTGCTTTTATTCTATGGCATTTATTCCACATTTCAGCAAATTTTTTGAATAAGTAATCAAGTACTTTCTTAGAAAGGTTTTCAATAATTTCGTAACCATCAGACTGAAATATATGATTTAGGTCATCATATACTTTTTTAGCTTTATCAGCAAATGAACCTACTACTGAGCACCACATCTTAAAAATATTTAAACGTGACAGTTTGCACTGATATGAATTGCCTATATTTTTTTTTTTTTTTTTTTTAACTTTGCTATTTATTTTTGGTTATTTCCCTTAATGTATAAAAACAAGGAACTGACAAAAAGTTTACAAATCTTACAAGCATAAATTACTAACAGTTACTTTTTGAACTGGTAGGGTGGAAACGCGTTCCTCAACTCATCGCTGGGTAGGAAGATCATTACGACGGAGGCGGGATCGGCTGCACGTGTTTGTGAGGCCTCTCGCGAGATTGTTTGGGTGCGATGAGAGCTTGCTCAAGTACCTTTCCTTGTGTTCCGCTATGACTTCCCTGACCGGTGGTACGTTTAAGTCCCTTTGTATGTTTTCGTTGCGAACGTACCACGGTGCCCCGGTGATAGTTCTTAGGATCTTCGACTGGGCTCTTTGCACGATGTCAATGTTACTGCTGCACGCGTTACCCCATAGCTGGCAGCCATAGGTCCAGATTGGTTTCAAAACGGAGTTGCAGAGCAGAACCTTGTAGTCCAGACTTAGCGGAGAGCGAGCGTTGATAAGCCAATGGAGGCTATTGGCTTTGAGTTTAAGCTGTGTTCTTTTAGCTTCAATGTGCCTGCGCCATGTAAGTCTTCTGTCCAAGTGTACTCCCAAGTACGTTACTTCGATTGCTTGCGGGAGTGGGGTGTTGTTAAGCGTGAGTGGTGGACAGTCTTGCCTGTTTAGGGTGAAAGTTACATGTTTACATTTTTGTTCGTTTACCTTAATTCGCCAGTCGGATAGCCAGTTTTCTACGTTAACGATGTGACGAGCAAGTTGTGTTGTTGCTTGCAGTGCGCATCTGGAGCGGCTAAGAATAGCTGTATCGTCAGCAAAGGTTGATGTTGTTAGGCCTCTGCATGTTGGGATGTCTGCTGTGTAGAGTACGTAAAGTGTCGGCCCAAGTACGCTGCCCTGAGGAACACCAGCGTCAATACGGTGTTCGTCGGATATTGCAGAGTTGCATCTTACTGCAAACTTCCTGTCGTAGAGGTACGACTTTAACAGTTTATGTGTGTTGACTGGGAGCGTTGTTTTGATCTTGTACAACAGACCTTCCAACCAGACTCTGTCGAACGCCTGAGACACATCCAAAAATATTGCAGTGCAGTATTCTCGTTTTTCGAACGCGCCTCGTATTTCTGATGTTATGCGGTTGACCTGCTCAATAATTCCGTGTTTTTCACGAAAACCGAATTGATGTGATGGGATTATGTTATTAAGATTCAGGAATTGATTAATCCGAGTCAGCAAACATTTTTCGAAGAGTTTTGATAGACACGATAAAAGGCTTATAGGTCTATACGACGAGGGAACTGTTCTATCTTTACCAAGCTTTGGAATCATTATGATGATAGACTTTTTCCATCTGTTTGGAAAGTAGCCGAGTTGTGTGATTGCGTTGAATAACTGTGCAATGATGCAGACTGCACAATAGGGAAGCTCAATGATCATCTTTGGGGATATTAAGTCCCAGCCCGGGGATGTTTTTGGGTTTAGATGCTGGTTGATAATTATTGCGACTTCATTCGGGCGGAATACTATTGGCTCATGTTGAAGGGGAGAGTCGTTTATAACGGTCGGGAGTGCGAACGCGTTTGTAGCAGGATTAGGTTGGAAAACATTTTGCAGATGTTCCGCAAAAGTTTTGGCTCTGTCTTCATCGCTCCGGGCCCAGCCGCCTGCATTGTTTCTTAAAGGCATCACTGTTTCTTTCGGTGGACTTAGAGTTGGGTGAGCTTTCCACAAAGAGTTTTTAGTGCCAGATGTTGATAGTTGCTCAATGTATCGGCGTTGGGCATATTCTTCTTCTCGCTTTAACGCTTTGGTGAGTTTACGTGTGGCTCTTCTTAGATTTTGCTTTGCTGACGGCGATCTGTGGGATTGCCAATGTCGCCTGAGGCGCCGCTTTTCATGAACGAGCTGTTCAATTTGGGGGTTTGTTGTCATTTGGGCGTGTACTGCATTTACTGGTGTTGGTGTTGAGATGCGAGCTGCTTCGACGAAGACTGACTCAAGTTTGTTTGCCATAGAATCGATGTCAGCTTCCATATTCAGATGCGGATCCAGTTCAATGTGTGAACTTATATATTTTTTGTATTTGAGCCAGTTAGTTTTTTGTGTGGTCAACTTACCGGGGCGATTAACAAACTCTGGGTGGCGTAGTAATTGTATAAGAACAGGCGAGTGGTCGGATGAAAGATCCGAGAGGCTTTCGGCGCTTATCAGACTGCGGGGAATATTTTTGGTAACTGCAATATCAATCAAGTCGGGTAGTTTCTTGGGGTCTGTGGGCCAGTAAGTTGGTGTGCCAGGAGAGACGTGGCCGAGCCTGTTGTTTACATTTACAAGTGCGTTGTACAGCTGCTTTCCCTTTGGATTCACAAGGCGAGATCCCCAGTGTGTGTGCTTGGCGTTATAGTCTCCTGCTGCTATAAAGTGTTCTCCCAATGAGTTGAAAAATTCCATAAATTGGTCTTCAGATATGGTGAATCGTGGGGGGCAGTAGACGGCTGCTTGTGCAATTTGGTTACCACTATCAAGATGTATTTTTAAAGATGTGGCCTGTAGGTAGTTTCTGGCAAACACTTTGTGGTAGTGGTGCTTTAGCCGGCTTCTAATCAAAATACCAGTCCCGCCGTGTGCCTTACCATCGGGATGATTGGTTCCGTAGAATGTGTATCCGCTTATTGTAAAATTATATTTGTTAGTAAGGTGTGTTTCGGAGAGTAGCATAACGTCGATGTGCTTGTCGAGTAGGAATTGAGCTAACTCAAGTTTATGCTGTGAAACGCCATTTGCGTTCCACGTAGATATACGTAGCGAAGCCATTGATTATTTTGACTGTTGTGATACAAGCATTTGTACCAAAAGATTTTGATTTCGCATTAAATCTTGCATAGTTGCGCGCATAAATGACATAAACTCTGTCAAGCTCTGCTGCAGCGTACATATCATTGCTTCGAAGTTGCTTTGTGGCTGCTCTTGTGGCTTGTTGTCTTGTGCCGTATTTTGATCCACATGCATTGCTTGTGTGTACGGTGCAGTAGAGGCAGGAGGCACCAGACCAGATCTTAAGGCGCTTGCATAAGTCGCGTTTGCAGTAAGTCCTTGTGTGGCCGTATTCTTGGCAGTTCATGCATTGTACCGGGCCGTTGCGTTTATGTGGCTCTTCAACGGTGATTCTACGGTGCAGTAGAAACTGAAGCTTGTAGATGGGGTGCGCCTCATATTTTTTAGTTGTCTACGTCTCAGGCTCAAGCTCAACTTTGAAAAGTGGTTGCGGCTGTCTGTTCTTGTTTAGGATGTTAAGAACTTTTTTAACACGGAATCCTTTCTCATTTAGCGCCTCTTGGATTTCATTTGGCGTGACATCCGACTCTATACCTTTAAGTACAACTTGCTGGCCCTTGCAGCTTTTTAGTTGGTACGTGTAAAAGTTTTTTTTGCTTTCCTTTAAGTATTTTGACAACACTCTAAAGTTGTCTTCGGTCTTTGTCTGCACTTTAATCTCCTGGATGTTACCCCTCTTTAGAGGAATGATGTGGAAATTATCATGACCAATTAGCTCTACAACTTTGTTTACAAAAATACTTGAGCTTTTCTCTCGAATGAATATTGGTGGTGGCTTTGGCTTTTTTTTGTCACCTTCAACTGATTCTGGCGGCAGGTCGACAGCATTATCTGCTAAGATTTGAAATCTATTGGTGGTGTTTGGACTTTCGCATGAGTTGCCACGAGAGATTTTCGATTTAATTGTAGATTTTTGGGGGCTCAACTTACGCTTTATCTGTATGTAGCGATCCATACCTGTCTGTATGGCCGGCTTTACATTTGCGTTGGCTGCGGAATGTTTTGCTGACGGCGCGTCAGTCTTTGTGTTTTGAGAGAGGGCCGTCGGCACCGGTGCAATTGTTGTTGCAGTAGCTGTTTCAGCCGTCGTTGACAGAAGAGACAGGGAGCATGATCGAACTCTGTCGCGTGCTACGTTCAAGAGTTCGTTGGTCGTGTTAGGTGTAGGTGACCGCGCGCAGTCGGATTTCGTCGAGAGTAGGGACGGAGAAGGGGAGCACGAACGTGCACTGTCGTGCGCTAAGAGCAAGAGTTCTTTTGCTCGCTCGCGCTCGGTTTCTTTGATGCATATTTTTGGGGAACGTCAATATCTATCTTGACACAAAATTTGGTGGCTCTAGCCCAAAAAATGTGAAAACTATAGGCGTTTCCAATTTCATGGAGAAGGGGGGGATGGGTTCGGAATCAGGGGGCGGGGCATCCAAGTTTTGATGGGGAACGTCAGTACCTATCTTGACACAAAATTTGGTGGCTCTAGCCCAAAAAATGTGAAAACTATAGTCGTTTCCAATTTCATGGAGAAGGGGGGATGGGTTCGGAATCAGGGGGCGGGGCATCCAAGTTTTGATGGGGAACGTCAGTACCTATCTTGACACAAAATTTGGTGGCTCTAGCCCAAAAAATGTGAAAACTATAGTCGTTTCCAATTTCATGGAGAAGGGGGGATGGGGGCGGAATCAGGGGGCGTGGCATCCAAAATTTTGATACATTTTTTTTTTGGGAACTTCAATATCTATCTTGACACAAAATTTGGTGGCTCTAGCCCAAAAAATGTAAAAACTATTGGCGTTTCCAATTTCAAGGAGCAGGGATGATGGGGGCGGAAGGAGTGGGCGTGGCATCCAAAATTTTGATGCAGTTTTTTCAGGGACATGACATGACACAAAATTTGGTAACTCTAGCTGTAAGAATGTGAGAAATATTTGGTTTTATCGGTTTTCAGCTATCGAATTTATCGATTTCCCAGCCTCCTAGTAGGCGTGGCAACCCAATCTTGACTTTTTATCTGTACCGTCTATAGATAAACCTAATTGCAAAGTTTCAAGTCTCTAGCTTTACGGGTGTCGAAAAAAATGCGTTCATACGGACGGACGGACAGACGGACAGACAGACACCATGACGGACATTGCACAAAACCAATATACTATGAGACCTTCGGTATCAAAGTATAATTATAAAACAAAGGCATAAACCATACGTTAAAGCCCGAAAATATTATTAAATAACATTAAAAAACTTAAATTCAATTGCATACTTTCAGGGTAAGGAAATCCCTTATTAATAAATTATATTTTATTTAAATTTTATTATCTTTATACAAAATAAAATAAAAATAGGAGGTTCAAATATATAGTAGCTTTTATAATACATTATACTTAATTTAATAAAACAATGCAAAAATATATATTATACAAAAAATTATTCTAACAAATCAAAAACACGTTTCGAAAGAATCGTTTTACATTTGTTGGGTAAATTTCGCTGCCCGGTTATGAAAGGATCGGAAGTTAATAACAACCGATTTAAAAGGTCTTTATTTGTGGCTAAACGTTCCTTGACTCCGCAGCTTCTTCTGAGATCTCTCCAATTGAAACTAATGCATATTGAATAACATCTGGGGCATGTAGAAATATTTTATGAACTGAGGAAGGCAAATAATACCAGGAATACCTTGATGTTAGTTATTTTGACGAATCTAGCGCTAATTCTCGAAATTTTTCTATATTAATTTTATATCCAGAGGACATGGCTTGCAGTAATGTTGCACAGCTTTCAATTAAATGTTGTTTTATGCCAGTTATTTCTGCAGATAAATGAGAGTTATTAAAAAATGTTCTTGCAGTGTTGCCATCATTTGAATTTCCACTTCCACCTGGTTTTGGATTATCGACAATAAGACCCATTCTTTCACGAAATTCGGACTGAATATTTTTTTCCTTCTCTGAAATAGTTCTTTATTTTCTTCGCCTCTTATTTGAGATGGTCTGATTTCAAGTTTATATGAAATGTGAAGAAAATATTCAAAGAACGAATATAAGCATGTAATGGAGACAATCCCAATTCGTAACGATCTGCTCTGACTTCTTTTTGTAGGCATTTGTCAATGTCGTTCATTTGCGTAGGCTTGGCTTGACATATGTAGCACTTCGAAGATGATGTTTCACTTAAGGCATTGCACACTTTGCCATCCACCATAGTGAGTTGGAGTACATGTTCGATATAGATTTTCCGGTTGGTAGCGGTGTTAAATTCAGTGGGAGTCAATTGTTGAATTTTGTTTTTAAAATATAGTTCTTCATTTTAAATTTAATTTACTGATTCCTTCTTAAATTGAACTCGAGTCGGGCGGCAATAACGGGTAGACGATGGTCTTGGGTTTTTCCAAATAATTTTCTGTTCGTTATCATTATCGGATATTACGATAAGTTGAAGAGGAACATATGATGTCATAAATAAGCAACAGTCTTCCAAAATATTATTTTCAAATTTTTGCTTATATTGGCTGTGTCCAGAACTGCCATCGAAGCCCCATTACCCTATTAATGTGAGGTAATTAGAGGACTTATCAATTTTATCTGTTACATCGCTTTGTAACTTTAAAATGCGCGTCGCAGTGTGGTCCAATAAGCTTTGTAGCGAAACTTCAATCTCAGATTCTGTAACGCTTGTTAGCTCAGGATAGCTTTTCTGTTTTTCCTTAAAATATTATTATCGAAAAAGGAAAAGGGAAAAAGGTTAGCATCAATTTTACTGTTAACGAAGCTTCTGATGAGTTCATATTGATGTTTTGTTAAATTTGCTTCAGTTATTAGAGCTACTACTTCACATTCCTTTGCTGGAAAAATTTAAGAATTTGGTTGGCTGCAAGTCCAGCGTAAGTCAGCCGCAGCTGACTTATCGAGTTCTGCTAAGTCTGCGATCCGTCGCCGCTTCGTTCTTTCTGAGCACTCTGCGAGACTTAACTTTGGACGTCCTCGATCAGATGATTTACTGGATTTACTTAAAATAAAAAATTTTCAAGTTGTGCTAACCATCCCGAATTTAGTTGAATAAATTTTGCTTTTATTCTATGGCATTTATTCCACATTTCAGCAAATTTTTTGAATAAGTAATCAAGTACTTTCTTAGAAAGGTTTTCAATAATTTCGTAACCATCAGACTGAAATATATGATTTAGGTCATCATATACTTTTTTAGCTTTATCAGCAAATGAACCTACTACTGAGCACCACATCTTAAAAATATTTAAACGTGACAGTTTGCACTGATATGAATTGCCTATTTTTTTTTTTTTTTTTTTAACTTTGCTATTTATTTTTGGTTATTTCCCTTAATGTATAAAAACAAGGAACTGACAAAAAGTTTACAAATCTTACAAGCATAAATTACTAACAGTTACTTTTTGAACTGGTAGGGTGGAAACGCGTTCCTCAACTCATCGCTGGGTAGGAAGATCATTACGACGGAGGCGGGATCGGCTGCACGTGTTTGTGAGGCCTCTCGCGAGATTGTTTGGGTGCGATGAGAGCTTGCTCAAGTACCTTTCCTTGTGTTCCGCTATGACTTCCCTGACCGGTGGTACGTTTAAGTCCCTTTGTATGTTTTCGTTGCGAACGTACCACGGTGCCCCGGTGATAGTTCTTAGGATCTTCGACTGGGCTCTTTGCACGATGTCAATGTTACTGCTGCACGCGTTACCCCATAGCTGGCAGCCATAGGTCCAGATTGGTTTCAAAACGGAGTTGCAGAGCAGAACCTTGTAGTCCAGACTTAGCGGAGAGCGAGCGTTGATAAGCCAATGGAGGCTATTGGCTTTGAGTTTAAGCTGTGTTCTTTTAGCTTCAATGTGCCTGCGCCATGTAAGTCTTCTGTCCAAGTGTACTCCCAAGTACGTTACTTCGATTGCTTGCGGGAGTGGGGTGTTGTTAAGCGTGAGTGGTGGACAGTCTTGCCTGTTTAGGGTGAAAGTTACATGTTTACATTTTTGTTCGTTTACCTTAATTCGCCAGTCGGATAGCCAGTTTTCTACGTTAACGATGTGACGAGCAAGTTGTGTTGTTGCTTGCAGTGCGCATCTGGAGCGGCTAAGAATAGCTGTATCGTCAGCAAAGGTTGATGTTGTTAGGCCTCTGCATGTTGGGATGTCTGCTGTGTAGAGTACGTAAAGTGTCGGCCCAAGTACGCTGCCCTGAGGAACGCCAGCGTCAATACGGTGTTCGTCGGATATTGCAGAGTTGCATCTTACTGCAAACTTCCTGTCGTAGAGGTACGACTTTAACAGTTTATGTGTGTTGACTGGGAGCGTTGTTTTGATCTTGTACAACAGACCTTCCAACCAGACTCTGTCGAACGCCTGAGACACATCCAAAAATATTGCAGTGCAGTATTCTCGTTTTTCGAACGCGCCTCGTATTTCTGATGTTATGCGGTTGACCTGCTCAATAATTCCGTGTTTTTCACGAAAACCGAATTGATGTGATGGGATTATGTTATTAAGATTCAGGAATTGATTAATCCGAGTCAGCAAACATTTTTCGAAGAGTTTTGATAGACACGATAAAAGGCTTATAGGTCTATACGACGAGGGAACTGTTCTATCTTTACCAAGCTTTGGAATCATTATGATGATAGACTTTTTCCATCTGTTTGGAAAGTAGCCGAGTTGTGTGATTGCGTTGAATAACTGTGCAATGATGCAGACTGCACAATAGGGAAGCTCAATGATCATCTTTGGGGATATTAAGTCCCAGCCCGGGGATGTTTTTGGGTTTAGATGCTGGTTGATAATTATTGCGACTTCATTCGGGCGGAATACTATTGGCTCATGTTGAAGGGGAGAGTCGTTTATAACGGTCGGGAGTGCGAACGCGTTTGTAGCAGGATTAGGTTGGAAAACATTTTGCAGATGTTCCGCAAAAGTTTTGGCTCTGTCTTCATCGCTCCGGGCCCAGCCGCCTGCATTGTTTCTTAAAGGCATCACTGTTTCTTTCGGTGGACTTAGAGTTGGGTGAGCTTTCCACAAAGAGTTTTTAGTGCCAGATGTTGATAGTTGCTCAATGTATCGGCGTTGGGCATATTCTTCTTCTCGCTTTAACGCTTTGGTGAGTTTACGTGTGGCTCTTCTTAGATTTTGCTTTGCTGACGGCGATCTGTGGGATTGCCAATGTCGCCTGAGGCGCCGCTTTTCATGAACGAGCTGTTCAATTTGGGGGTTTGTTGTCATTTGGGCGTGTACTGCATTTACTGGTGTTGGTGTTGAGATGCGAGCTGCTTCGACGAAGACTGACTCAAGTTTGTTTGCCATAGAATCGATGTCAGCTTCCATATTCAGATGCGGATCCAGTTCAATGTGTGAACTTATATATTTTTTGTATTTGAGCCAGTTAGTTTTTTGTGTGGTCAACTTACCGGGGCGATTTACAAACTCTGGGTGGCGTAGTAATTGTATAAGAACAGGCGAGTGGTCGGATGAAAGATCCGAGAGGCTTTCGGCGCTTATCAGACTGCGGGGAATATTTTTGGTAACTGCAATATCAATCAAGTCGGGTAGTTTCTTGGGGTCTGTGGGCCAGTAAGTTGGTGTGCCAGGAGAGACGTGGCCGAGCCTGTTGTTTACATTTACAAGTGCGTTGTACAGCTGCTTTCCCTTTGGATTCACAAGGCGAGATCCCCAGTGTGTGTGCTTGGCGTTATAGTCTCCTGCTGCTATAAAGTGTTCTCCCAATGAGTTGAAAAATTCCATAAATTGGTCTTCAGATATGGTGAATCGTGGGGGGCAGTAGACGGCTGCTTGTGCAATTTGGTTACCACTATCAAGATGTATTTTTAAAGATGTGGCCTGTAGGTAGTTTCTGGCAAACACTTTGTGGTAGTGGTGCTTTAGCCGGCTTCTAATCAAAATACCAGTCCCGCCGTGTGCCTTACCATCGGGATGATTGGTTCCGTAGAATGTGTATCCGCTTATTGTAAAATTATATTTGTTAGTAAGGTGTGTTTCGGAGAGTAGCATAACGTCGATGTGCTTGTCGAGTAGGAATTGAGCTAACTCAAGTTTATGCTGTGAAACGCCATTTGCGTTCCACGTAGATATACGTAGCGAAGCCATTGATTATTTTGACTGTTGTGATACAAGCATTTGTACCAAAAGATTTTGATTTCGCATTAAATCTTGCATAGTTGCGCGCATAAATGACATAAACTCTGTCAAGCTCTGCTGCAGCGTACATATCATTGCTTCGAAGTTGCTTTGTGGCTGCTCTTGTGGCTTGTTGTCTTGTGCCGTATTTTGATCCACATGCATTGCTTGTGTGTACGGTGCAGTAGAGGCAGGAGGCACCAGACCAGATCTTAAGGCGCTTGCATAAGTCGCGTTTGCAGTAAGTCCTTGTGTGGCCGTATTCTTGGCAGTTCATGCATTGTACCGGGCCGTTGCGTTTATGTGGCTCTTCAACGGTGATTCTACGGTGCAGTAGAAACTGAAGCTTGTAGATGGGGTGCGCCTCATATTTTTTAGTTGTCTACGTCTCAGGCTCAAGCTCAACTTTGAAAAGTGGTTGCGGCTGTCTGTTCTTGTTAAGGATGTTAAGAACTTTTTTAACACGGAATCCTTTCTCATTTAGCGCCTCTTGGATTTCATTTGGCGTGACATCCGACTCTATACCTTTAAGTACAACTTGCTGGCCCTTGCAGCTTTTTAGTTGGTACGTGTAAACGTTTTTTTTTGCTTTCCTTTAAGTATTTTGACAACACTCTAAAGTTGTCTTCGGTCTTTGTCTGCACTTTAATCTCCTGGATGTTACCCCTCTTTAGAGGAATGATGTGGAAATTATCATGACCAATTAGCTCTACAACTTTGTTTACAAAAATACTTGAGCTTTTCTCTCGAATGAATATTGGTGGTGGCTTTGGCTTTTTTTTGTCACCTTCAACTGATTCTGGCGGCAGGTCGACAGCATTATCTGCTAAGATTTGAAATCTATTGGTGGTGTTTGGACTTTCGCATGAGTTGCCACGAGAGATTTTCGATTTAATTGTAGATTTTTGGGGGCTCAACTTACGCTTTATCTGTATGTAGCGATCCATACCTGTCTGTATGGCCGGCTTTACATTTGCGTTGGCTGCGGAATGTTTTGCTGACGGCGCGTCAGTCTTTGTGTTTTGAGAGAGGGCCGTCGGCACCGGTGCAATTGTTGTTGCAGTAGCTGTTTCAGCCGTCGTTGACAGAAGAGACAGGGAGCATGATCGAACTCTGTCGCGTGCTACGTTCAAGAGTTCGTTGGTCGTGTTAGGTGTAGGTGACCGCGCGCAGTCGGATTTCGTCGAGAGTAGGGACGGAGAAGGGGAGCACGAACGTGCACTGTCGTGCGCTAAGAGCAAGAGTTCTTTTGCTCGCTCGCGCTCGGTTTCTTCGGCGACATAGGCAAAGTACGCGTTGTTCCGTTGCAAAGAGAGCCGTCGCTCGTCTTGCTCGCGCTGTCGCTGAGAGCGAACGTCGTGCTGGCTCATTGTCTTGAGCGGGGTTAAGCTACTGACTTTTGTCTGTTATTTTAGTTTTGTTTATTTGTAGATAGTTAAATTGTGTTCACCAAAATAACTTTTTGATGTGCATTTTATTGCACAAAGCGTCTTCTCGCATAAATTATAATATGAATTTTTTGGTTTTTTAGGCACTTTACTCTTGTGATTATCAATTTGAAACCGGAGCAGAAAGAAAACACGTCTGCTTGCGACGGCAATTAATCACATACGTGATATATATTAAAAAAAAAAGTTTAATCAAATTAAAAAGTTCAATTTAAATATTCAGAATTGAGCAATTGAGATTTCAAAGCACAAACGAATACGACGAACACAACAAAGCACAAAATATGCACGAAAACAAACAAACACAAAATATAGACGAACACAAAAAAGCGAATAAGTCAGAAAGTTGCAAAAAGTTGCAGCTCAAATTTAAAACATAGACTAAGAAAACATGTACTAGTATAAATAAAAAAGTTTCATTAAAGTGTAAGACAGGTATCACAGCTTTTTCTTTCTCTGAAATCTATGTATAAACAAAAATACACCACTCGGCAGGTCCCTGGTGAAACACTAACTTTCAAACAATAACGCAACACATAATGACATAAAAAATACTCAGTTTTATACATAGTACATACCTTTATTTTCAATATTCATTTTAATTGACGATAATTAGACACGATTTAATATTAAAATTTAATTTTTTTGTGATAGCTAATTTTCAAGCTGCATTCACTGCAACGTCCACGTGTTTTTTTGTCTCTCTTCTCTCGCTATTCGTAGCGCGTACAAATGAGAGAGACCAAAAATTAAGTTACAGTTAGTTTTATTGCTATGATAAGCAGTATTTTGTAGACAAAGAGTGACCAATTTCAAACTTTTGTGTTTTTATTTTTGGCCTGGTTGATGTCGCTTTGCGTCACATTTTGCATTTGCGTAATTATGATACACGCAGAAAATCAATATGATTTACTTATCGCCTTCGCGTACAGATGAAGGCATAAGTTCTGGGCATGTTATTCGAAACTATTTTAAGCTTTAACACACACACTAGCTAACACCTAAGTTTGGGTAACCATGTATTATTTGAACTATATCATAATTTTTCATAGCGTGCAATAATAACGCCACTTTTCGTTTGCGCAGTGTAAAGCACACCAATACATTGACACATGGCAGCCTCGCTCACGTTGGACATGCCTGAATTACTAATGGTAGTGTCATCCGAGACAGACCGTACTTGCCATATAATGTGCGAGTGCGAAGGAGAGGGCTAACTCTCCTGAGTCTGTTAAAGGGCTGTTTTGCAAGTGCGATAGAGTTATGTATAGAAAGTGTTTTGTTGTATGTATGCGGCCGATATATTTTGGTTGCTTTGTTGTGACATTTAAATTAAATAAAAAAATAAGTAAAACGCTGTCGATTCATATAACATTAAAACTTTTTAATAAATATTAATAAATATTCATATTCAAATAAAAAACATATATTATTATTAATTTAAAGTAAAATTTTTAATAGTTTTTTTATTTCCTATTATGTTTTATTTTTGTTTTTGGATTTTTAATTTAGTATTAAGGTTTTTGATGCGAAAATGTATTTTTATTTTTCGCAAAGTTTTCTAAATTTGTTAAAACGTTTGAATTTGAATTTAAGACTGCATTTTATCTAAAAAGTCACTTGAGGCTTTTTCAGTCCTCCCTGCGACACTTGATCTACGTATGTAAATGACGCGTCGGTGGACTCGCAGTTCACCAGGTTTAACTTTTTAATAACATATCCCGCCACGTACTCCAATGCGTCTATTTTTTTTTTGCTAAATATGTGGAAAGAACTGATTATGATTATAATATAAAAATTCAAAAATTTGACATGTACTACCACAATTATGATTTTCGAAACACACTTGGACATCGAAACACACTTGGAAATCACAAACAAACAAATACAAATACATGTAAAATACGGTTAAAACATACTTTAATATAAAGCCTATTTATACTTATCGTTACCCAGCCTATACTTGAATTGGAGTGGGCTGGGATGGTCATAGCGCTAAAAAAAATGCTCTAACAAATCTTGATTTAGCCAATTAGTAAGAATGTATTTCATGGCGTATTTGTTGCTTAAATAGGCATAAAGCTGGTCAAAAGCTGGTACGGCACTGGCAGTAGTGTTAGAAAACAACTGCGTAGCTAACTTCATTTTCTGCCGGCCAGCTGAACGAACGTTTAGATGCTCTTCATTCACTTTAAAGATTATGCTGACGTCGGAAGATGCTGTGTTGTTTAACACTTGTTTAATAGTCTGGGAAGCTATTATTTTTTGGTCCACGCAGTGTTACGTCTGAGGTTGAGTCATTCTCATAGTTTGAGCAGACCTTCATCTCATCGAAGGATAGCACGCAAATCTTGTCGTCATCCGCTACTTCGAAACTTTGCTGCATCAGGTTTAACACAACCTCTAGCACGCCAGGCTCAATTTGCACTTTACGCAACCATCTATGCAAAGTTGACATGCTTGGTAGAGGAAATCCCTTATGGTAAAGATGGTGGTAGGCTCGTGGACCAGCGGCATGAAGACAAAGCCCATAAGAGATGTCTTCAGAGCTCCAGAACTTCTTCTGCCCACCGCTGTTCAGCTTTTCTAGTTGCGTTTTAGTGAAAATTGTTTTCAATGCCTGTGTTAAATTTGACATATTATCCAGCTCCTTGCGTAGATTAGTATTTTCCCTGTGCAGCTCTGCTATCTCATTTTTTAAGCGCATGTTTTCAAGCAATATTCCTGCTTGTATGGTTTCCGAACTGTAAAATACATACACATATATATTTATATACGTGTACGCAAGCGTATTCACTTGCTCGGTTTGGGAACTGCAATTTTTACGGCAGTCCGATGCAACATTTACACAGTTTCCATCACTTTCAACACTGCGCAAAACCTTACTTGGTACAATATTGGGCATTAAAATCCTTCGCTTTGGCAATTTGTTTTTTTTTTGTTTTAACAATGAAATCCCTCGGCTCAAAGTGCATTTCGCATATTCTGCTTTTATTTCCAAAACTTTGTTGCAAGGCTTCCTCCCATATTTGCATTTTAGCGCTGTCCGTGGAAACACACACTATTTTAGTATTTACGCCGTCAATCGACTCTTTGCACACTGCGCAGTACGGCATTTTGAATAGTCAACTGTAAACAACCAACAAAAATAACAAAACGAAAAAAATCGTCAGCATCAACGTCTTACCTCAACGACAAGCACTTAGCGACTGGCAACTAGTCCACAAAAAAAAGAGGGCAAACCCTCGCATAACACTACCGTATTAATTGTATCATGCCACAGGGCTGCCATAATTTTTCGACCAAGAGAAGCTAGAATTGCTAAAAAATAAAGCTAATAAAGCTGAATTCTAGAAACAGAAAGCTGAAAAAAAAACTGATTTTAAAAACACTTCTATTTTTTGGTCAAATTTAAAGAAATATATTTTTTTTTAGTATTTTCATATTCATTTTTTAGCAAGTGTCCTTATTGATAATACTAGGCAAATATAAACTAGTCTTCCAGATAATACAAGACATTGTTTAAATTCTCTGAGTCGTCATCAGGATAATAGGTGCGGTTTCTAATTTCTTTTAGCCATTTTTGAGGCAATTTGTATTCATAACAACATTTGTTGTTTCGTTTAAGTCCATATCTGAAATTAAAAAAAATTAATAAACGTATTTATGAATGTTTTATATTATTTTATTACCTTATGCTTAAAATGGAGTTATGCGTGTTTACGTTCATTCCCCTCCTCAATTTGGATTTAGCCAAGTTTACTTGGCTAAAGACCCGTTCCACTTCGGCGTTTGACCACGGCAACGATAGAACCTGTTTCGCAACGGTTGCCAGTTCATGGAAACGTCTATTTCCTCGAGAATCACGGAACGCGTCGACTTCTAGCCAAAATTGTTGTGTATTATCTGTGTTTTCCCATGAACAAAGCTTAATAACTTTGTATTGTGTTTCAACCCCACCAATATTAGAAATATTGAAAAACTCTAAGACGGGAAGAATGCATTGCTGCTTAATTTTTAACACATTGTGAACAGCATATGCATCTGTTTGTTTCAAAACTTCGAAGTCATCGAGCAGCCTGAAAGAAAAAGAATAATAATTATTTTTAATGCGTTTTAAACAAAATGAAAATTACAAACCTTTGCTTCAACTGCTTAACCAGTTTTATTACAAAATTTGTGCAGCACTCCCGAATAGATATTTCTTCATTGGCATCCATTTTTGCAACTTCCATGTGTTTTTTAAACTCATAACCAAGAGAGAGATCATTTACAACATATTTTTCAAAATCATTTTCTGTTAAAACGTCGATGTTTTGTTCTTGTGGTACTATTTTATTTTGCAGAGACCTTATAGCCAGTATAAGGTCATTCAGCAATTTTGTTGAGTCTGTATTTTGGCTCTGGAAACATTTGTTTTTGTGTTCCATTTCTTGCAAAATGTGCTTTAAGAATTGCAGGTACTAGAGGTTCTTCATGTCCTTAAACAATTTGCATAGGTGTTTAGCTTGCAGACATTTTTCTTGAGTAGCAGCAATTCGAAATGAAGCGTCAGCTCATGCCACTGATTCAAAATTCTTGTGACAGCCAATTCTATTGACAGCCATCGTGTATCGCACACCCGTGGAATTTTTAGTGGAGCCTGTAAGGAAACAAAATTTACATTGTGCAAGTAAAATATTTCCTTAGGTTTATATTTATATAACAACACAAACAAAGTTAAACAATCAACAAATAATTACATAACAATAACATAAACGATGTAAAAGTATTAATACAAAATGACATTGAGAACAACAGACGTACGCGAGGGGTTTTTTTTACATATATGTAGATATACCATTTCATCATTTATGCATTGGTAAATTTTTTTTGTATGCTTTTTGACGGCTTGAGCTGTTAGCAAACCAATTATATGCTCTGTTAACGAAAGATGAGCATCTTTGTAATAGCGTATTTCCACTGCTCAGTTATTCTCAGTTATGTTAGTTAACAGTAACTGAGGTTCAGTTTGCATGTATTCTCCCATAAGGAATTAACTGAAGTAAAACTGACCGTAAATATTTACTGAAGAATACCTGAAGAGGAACTGGTTCATTTGAACACTTGTTCGATAAAACATCGCTGTTAATGGGCACTTTTAATGTAACAGTCGCAAAACAGATGATTGTGAATTGCAGAAATTGTGAATAAGTAGGCGCAAATTTAATAATATACAAAATTGAATTAAAAGTTTTGTTTTTTGATGAATTATTGTAGGAAACAATTGAACTGGGTGCCAAGGTTCAAAGGATTGCTTTTAAAACTGTGGCTGGATAATTTTGTTGCACTTAGGGCAGATCAGAATAGCTCCCACGTATATAGGAAAATGGACATGTACTGCTTGTGCAATGCAAGCAAAAATGCTTGTAGGCATTAAAAATAAGCCATAAAAGTTGGCAACACGCTGTTACTTATTTGCAATGTACAATTTCGGTTAGTTTTTCTCACTATTTTGCAGAAAATACAAAGCAAAACAAACCGAACAGCTGATTTATTTACGGAGGTTCAGTTAACAGAGCAATGGAAACAGCTTTCGTCAGTTACTGTTAAAATTTACGGAAACGGAGCAATGGAAATAGGCTATAACAGCCAATGTCCGTAAATAATTTATCAACTAGGAGATGTCAATTCCAACTGAGCGAAATTTAATATGATTCAGATTTACTACATAGGAATCTTATTCAAATAGATGCTACATTACCGAGTTCCAATTACATCCGTGCATCCCGCTCTAGTGGAATCGGGGTATAAATAAGCAAAATGTTCGCGATGCCTCGGTGGAAAACAGTGAATTTAAGCAGTGGCTTCGCAAAGTGTCAGTAGACACAACAAAAGCCAACTGTTGCTATTGTCAGAGCATAATAGCGGCTAACTAATCTATAAAACTTCATTAACCAAAAAAAATGTTGTCAATTTTTTATCGATAGCTCGACAAAAATTGATATATCGCTAAATTGTATTTAGCATGTTCGTTTTTTTTTTGGAAATCAATGAAACTCCATCAAAACAATTAAATTATATAAAAATTTTCGATTTCTTATTAACTATATCTCGATAACCAAGCGAGTTATCGATTAACTTTATTAAATATTTGTTATTAATATTATTTTGTCGATTTCTACAAGAATCAATTATCAGACTTCGGCGTCCCACTAACCGTAAACGTGCCACTCGCTGTCGGCGATATTATGACATTTTTTCTCGGCGATCTTATGTCGTTTTCAAACGACATAATCTCGAGCGATATTATGTCGTTTTGAAAACGGCGAGATTGTGGCGGAGAGATTATGTCGGTATGCCTTCAGCAGCTATGAGAAATGTGAGCAGTAATATATGTATTTATTACCCTGTAGCTAGTGAGTGAACTTTTTACGTTTCTTTTTTGTCGTATTTGTGACCAGTAAGCTGTTGTCTTCAACGACAGTTCAATAGCAATGAGCAACTGTTTTGAATGCGTTTCAATGCGTTACACATTTACGGTGACTGCGCTTCTGCTGCCTGGATTAAGAAAAAATGCCATTTAAAAGCTTTAAATATATGTTGGGGAGTCTTGCGCTTCTAAATAGTTGTTGATTCCACAGTTATAAATGAGACATATGAGGTTAATTTTATCAAACAAAACCAGCTTAAATTACTTTTGTTTTCAGCTGCCATTAATCAGATGCTTTCATACTTTTGTGCACAAAAATACATCAAATATACTGAAAAACACTGAATATCGATAGCAAATATCGCTTTAATATCGTGCTCTTTCCATCTTTACTTTCATGAAACATGAAACACTTTTCTCATCTCATCGTTTTAAGAAATTTTTCTATTTAAGTTTTTGTTGCGGGACGTTTTAACTATGAAACATGAAACGATGAAACGAGCTGTTGAACACCGCTATTTTCTTGTACCTGTAGCTTGTAGAGCCTGACGCGCTTATAAAATTAAAAATTTAACCAAATTAATTTAAAACAAAATACATATTTGGTATTAATAAATTCATTTTTTCTTCTTTTTTAGGATTTGTTGTAAATTTACGAAAAAAAAATGATTGGAAACCTCACGCGAAAAAATAGAGGTAAGTTTGTCAATTTGTACATATGTATATGGTGGATACTAAATTTGATTTTTATACTCTGATACTGAGTCTCATATACTGAAAGTATCATAGTATATTAGCAATAAGCATGTACACGTAGAGGAGTCAAATCGCGTTTTCCCAACTGCCGTAAAAATGCGTTGTGGAGGCACCACCATCATTCGGCTGCTGAAAGCAGCGAGCCGAACGCAAATTTTGCAGACCATTTGCGTAGCTAAAAAAGTGCAAGTCATTCATGCGCCGGCGCTTGACTCGGTACAGACGGAGTGCCAGCAATTTGCTGTGTATACGTCTGTATGTCAGCGACAAGATCGCCGTTAGGTGTATATATGTGTGTATGTATGTTTCTGTATGCTGTTTGCTCTGAGCTGCTGTATATTGTGGAAGGGGGATAGCAGCAGCAGAGTGCGAACAACAACAACACATGTGCATTTTTTCTGTATTTGGTGGCTCCGAGATCAAATGAAGCAAAAATCATTAGGGTGAATGTATACCTAAATACACATATATATGTGTGTGTGTATGTGCGCATGCATATATTTTCAGTTTTTGGTGGCTCTCAAGTGATTTGGGATTTTGTTACTTTTCTAGCAACGCATATCAATGTGTGTGTGTGTGCATGTGTATGTTCATGTGCAGCACATTTGAATGTTTGCGTAGCAATTGCCTTGGCTATTCTTGACCTGTCTCAATTTTTATGATTTTTTAGCAATTTTATTAAAATTAACGATAGCTATAAAAATAATGTCATTAAGATATAATTTTTTATTTATTTTTAAAATTCATCTTAATCATAAAGATGCATTGTCCATAGTTTATAATATGATTAATAATAATTTATATATTTTAATATATATATGTATATAATTATATATTATATATTTATGTGTTCTCGTGACCCTAAAACATCATAACTAAATCTATATTAAATGCCGACAGCCAATATTTAAAATTAAAATTTGGCGCGCATTTGAATCTACCTACAAAACACAGGCAATTTCTGTTTTTGCACTTTCTGGTCATACATACTCTTTCGAGATATTAGCTATATGACACCAGCAAACAACTTTGCCACACAACTACCATGCAGTTGCTCATTTACATACAAAATATGCACACATATTCCGAAAGAGTATTCAGAACTGTATTTCTGTTGAGATCGCTGGATTTTGTGTGCGTTTATTGAGTAGAGAAAAGGTTTTTTGTTGGCACGCGGTTGACGCGAGCCTGAGTTTTTCTTCCAGTTGCCGACACATGAACCATTTATACTCTTTCGGAATATGTGTGCATATTTTGTATGTAAATGAGCAACTGCATGGTAGTTGTGTGGCAAAGTTGTTTGCTGGTGTCATATAGCTAATATCTCGAAAGAGTATGTATGACCAGAAAGTGAAAAAACAGAAATTGCCTGTGTTTTGTAGGCAGATTCAAATGCGCGCCAAATTTTAATTTTAAATATTGGCTGTCGGCATTTAATATAGATTTAGTTATGATGTTTTAGGGTCACGAGAACACATAAATATATAATATATAATTATATACATATGTATATTAAAATATATAAATTATTATTAATCATATTATAAACTATGGACAATGCATCTTTATGATTAAGATGAATTTTAAAAATAAATAAAAAATTATATCTTAATGACATTATTTTTATAGCTATCGTTACTTTTAATAAAATTGCTAAAAAATCATAAAAATTGAGACAGGTCAAGAATAGCCAAGGCAATTGCTACGCAAACATTCAAATGTGCTGCACATGAACATACACATGCACACACACACACATTGATATGCGTTGCTAGAAAAGTAACAAAATCCCAAATCACTTGAGAGCCACCAAAAACTGAAAATATATGCATGCGCACATACACACACACATATATATGTGTATTTAGGTATACATTCACCCTAATGATTTTTGCTTCATTTGATCTCGGAGCCACCAAATACAGAAAAAATGCACATGTGTTGTTGTTGTTCGCACTCTGCTGCTGCTCTCCCCCTTCCACAATATACAGCCGCTCAGAGCAAACAGCATTCAGAAACATACATACACACATACCATATATACACCTAACGGCGATCACGTCGCTGACATACAGACGCATACACAGCAAATTGCTGGCAGTCCGTCTGTATCGAGTCAAAATTTGCGTTCGACTCGATGCTTTCAGCAGCCGAATGAGGGTGGCTCCTCCGCAAATTGGACCAATTAGGCTATTGGATTTTTTGCGTTTGACTCCTCTACGTGTACATGCTTATTGATATTAGTTTTTTGCAATGTCCGTCATGGTGTCCTTCCGTCTGTCCGTCCGTATGAACGCAACTTTTTTCGACACCCGTAAAGCTAGAGACTTGAAACTTTGCAATTATGTTTGTCTATAGGCGAGACTGATAAAGTGTCAAGATTGGTTTGTCACGCCCACTAGGAGGCTGGGAAATCGATATCACAATCATAGTCACAGATGCATACTGTACGCGTTAAGTATGGGGTTCGGGGTATTTCCTAGTCCGGAAATATCGACTAGAGCCTTCTTACTTTTTTAAAATAGAGTCGTTGTGCGCCTCGAAATGTGGTTGATCTTTTGTGCCGAATTTTATTTGTGGTTATGGAAAACATTGTAGGTTTAGGCTTTTTGATCCATATTTTATGAGGAGGCTCAGTGTAGTCAACTTACAATTGTTGATGTTTCCTACGTGGGGTTGGACTGAACATGATACGCTGTTTCTTGTTCCTCTTCACAGAAGCTGAAGATATCCGTATTAGAAAGATATAATTTATTTAGGTAGAATATTAGCTCGCAGTGACCCGTTTGGTAGAGTGCTAGAATGCGAATATTATTTCAACTAAGCTGGAGTTTTCAGACAATTTCTTTGATAGGATGTTATTGTTTTCTCTGTTTCCCATTTCGTGAGTCATTTAGTTAAGCCACAGATGGGTTCCGGCCCGATGAAATGTCTGGTATCACCTTTTTAAGCTAATTCATTAGCCAATTTCCTATCTGCATACCTTCCATGACCAGCACCCACCCTAGTTGAAGGTAGTTTTTGGTTCCGAGTTCTTTAACGAGTGCAATGCATTCGGATACCAGTTTCAAGGACACCGTGACCTGCTTGACTATCCGACATAATAGAGATCAGTTTACCTGCCAATTATTTATTTACACTGATTTCAGTAAGGCATTTGACTCGATTAATCACTACATTTTACTTCATAAACTTCAACTTCTAGGCTTTCCAAGCAATCTTATTCGATGGATTCGTTGGGCCACTTGAAAGTACTGTTCGTTAGTACATCTACGTCCAATAATAATAATAATAATATACTGTAGAGGCATTCACGTGTGCAGATCTCTATTGCATGACCCTCTGCTTGAAAGATGGTCGGTGATTTACCCATGGATGAACTTCTTCATGTTTGGCCTAAAGACTCCTGACCCAGTATCCCCGTAATCCAGTTTGGATCACCCACGCCTCCCTTTGTGTGCTGATGGGGATTGGTGGCATGTCTGTTATAATGCGGGTGCGCATGTAATACCGATGCACACAAGGCGTTGCAGCTCAGCAGTTCAGCAGCTGCTTTTGTTTGATTAGCCTTTTTCCACCATACAATAAATGCATTACTAATAATAGGATTAATGATGGTCATGTATGACCAATAAGTAATTTTTGGAGGTGCGAGCTCTACGTGAGCTTATAGTTTAGGGTGATTCCTAGGTATTAAGTTTAATTGGAGGATTTAAGTGTTGTACCATTTAGGGTGGGTATTTGTATGTTAAGCCCTCTTTTGTTTGTAATTGGTACAAGTGTGGTTTTAGACGAGTTAACTATTAGCCCATTTTGTCTGTACCAGCTCGGCGTTATGATAAGGGCATTTTGCATCAGAGACCAGCTAACATAAAGACAATAAGAAATCTCAATGGAGATAAACGCAAGATGCAAGCAGACACTTCCACTTTGCTGATTTTTATACTTTGATACCGAAGGTCTCATAGTATATTGGTTTTGTGCAATGTCCGTCATGGTGTCCGTCTGTCCGTCTGTATGAACGCAACTTTTTTCGACACCCGTAAAGCTAGAGAGTTGAAACTTTGCAATTATGTTTGTCTATAGGCGCGACAGATAAAGTGTCAAGATTGGGGTGCCACGCCTACTAGGAGGCTGGGAAATCGATAAATTCGATAACTGAAAACCGATAAAACCAAATATTTCTCACATTCTTACAGCTAGAGTTACCAAATTTTGCACGCAGATAGCTAGTCTTGTCCTTGAAAAAACTGCATCAAAATGCCACGCCCACTCCTTCCGCCCCTATCCTCCCTGCTCCATTAAATTGGAAACGCCTAGAGTTTTCACTTTTTTTGGGCTAGAGCCACCAAATTTTGTGTCAAGCTTGATATTGACGTTCCCCAAAAATATGCATAAATATTTTAGGATGCCACGCCCCGTGATTCCGCCCCATCCCCCCCTTCTCCTTGAAACTGCAAACGCCTATAATTTTTACATTTTTTGGACTAGAGACACCAAATTTTGTGTCAAGATAGATATTGACGTTCCACAAAAATATGAATCAAATTATTGGATGCCACTCCCCCTGATTCCGCACCCACCCACCCACCCCCCTTCTCCATGAAATTGGAAACGCCTATAGTTTTCACATTTTTTGGGCTAGAGCCACCAAATTTTGTGTGAAGATAGATATTGATAGATAGAAATGCATCCAAATTTTGGATGACACGCCCACTTAAGCCACCCGCCTTATAAAATCGGAATCGGCTATATCTTTAACAGTTTTTGAGCTAGAGCCACCAAACTTGGTAGGAAGATTGATAGTGACAGTTAAAAACATTTGATTCAAAATTTTGGATGCCACGAGTACCTCTGCCGCCCACTTTTTAAATTTGGGAGTTAAGTTATCTTCCACAGTTTTTGAGCTAAAGTCACCAAATTTGGTAACATGATAGCTGGCGAAGTTTATCACATGGCCCACTCCCTTCGCCCCTGCATTTCCCCTTATCAACCGTTCTTTTACTGGTATCAAAGTATTCCGCAGTCGGTTGCGGCCGACTGCAACGTTTTTAATTGTTATCATTTGCTTTGGCAGGCTTCTCCTCCATACTCGCCGACAACTAGGGATGGCAAAATTTTTGAAATAATCGATTAATCTATCAAATGATTAATCGCAAGAAAAAAATAATAATTGCAATTAATCGCAATTTGAGCAATTGTGAGCAGCGCAGTATCATCGGCGTAGGTTGCGATTTGCGCATCGCAGTCAACAGCTCCAGCGATTCCATTTTGTGTTGGCATGTCCGCAGTGAAGATGGAATACAGTGTGGGGCCTAGGACGCTACCTTGGGGGACGCCAGCTTTAATAGGTTTGACAGAGGACTTGCATCCGTCGGCCATCACGCAGAATGTGCGCCTTTCCAAGAAGCTTCTTACGAGTTAATAGAGCTGTGGAGATAGGAGACTTTTGCTCTTGTGAAGAAGTCCGAGGTGCCACACTCTATCGAAAGCTTGTTTTGTTATAATTTTGGCTTCGTTGTCTACTTTCCGTGTCTATCGCCATATTTGAATTGATGCGTTTTATTTATGCCCTGCTAATTATGTTTTGTTCTGCATTGCATGAGCAATAAATAATGAATGGGCACACACAGCCTGTATGATGTTTTTGGACTATTCTGCTTGTGCGTCTAGCTGGCGACGAAACACATAAATATTGTTGTAGACAGAAATCTCGGATGGCTCGGATTTTGATGCTTATCAAATATGCTTGCTTATGCCAGTCACATACTTTTGTACAAACCAATACTCCCTTTTTTAGGCATACTATGTGCTTAGGGTATAACAACTCGCTGGTCACTGTTGCTGACAAGACAACTGCACAAAGCTAAGTTACCCTTCGTCACAATATTAATATATTGGCTGTTGAGTATATCACGGTGTTGTTTTGAATTTGTACTAGTTTTTATTCATCTGAGTCAGGTTTTTTATACCCTGGCTCATGCATAAAATCAACCCTTAACTCTAGCTTATCTACTGCTGAGTTTTTAAGTCTCAGAGTTGGTCTTAATATATTCTTATCCTATCGCTGAGTTTGTAAGGTTCAGCGTGCATCTGGCTATTTTAAGATTACAAACATGTGCTTTATTTATCAGTTTATTTATCACAACAGATGTTTACACTCTTATTACATACATGTATATATTTTTGTATTTAAGAATATTATGTTCATGCTTGAACATTGGCAATACTAATACTAATATATAAGTTTAATATAAAGATAAGTATTTCAATACAAAACAAGCTTGTTTCAGTCTTTTTTTCCTTCTTTTTTTTATGTTATTTTTTATTGTTATTTTTAAGCATTCCTAACGCTACAGCATTTCTGCTTTAACATTGACGCGTTAGTCACAACATATTTAATTACACTTAAACATTATGGTTTTTATGATAATTTACAATTAGTTTAAGCTTCAAATTAAGTCCAATTAAGGCCCAATTTCTCAATGTCCGGTAAGTCAACTTATTCCAAGTTTAGTCGAATTTGAGTTTCTCAATGTTCGGTTAGCACTCACTTATCCGATGCATGGAGGTCCGGTTACTACTTATACCGATGCTCAGTAACAATATATAAATATCAATACAATCATCGTAAGGGGAACAGCTGTCCCAAGCTGACACTTGCATTGTTTATTTTTTTTTATGAACCAAATTTTCAAAATGCTTATTTGAGTCTTCTACAGGGCTCATAGAAAGTTATTATGTATACATTTTGATGTGCAACATGTAGCAGTTTAGGAGTCCCAGGCAAAAACATAACCAAAAGAACAGCTGAATCCCCGTTAAGGTTGACAGCACCATTCAGCGAAAGTGAAATACCGATGATAGGTTATTTTGGCTTTGAGAAAACCAAATCAGTATAGCTCGAGCATAAAAGTTATTCTGAAGTTAACTTATTCCAAGTTTAACTGGATATTGAGAAATTGGGCCTAAATCTTGTTTAGTTAATTATGAGTGATCTACCTAGTTGCCAAAACATAAGTAAACATATAATATGAATATTGTAAGGTAGTTTTTTTATGGCTGGGGCAGTTCAGTCTCTCCAGGGCCACCTTACAAGAAATTTGTAGGTTGCTGGGATCAAGAGAGTGGGGAACTAAGACACCGCGCTCGGAGAAGGCGCGTAAGGAAGTTAGGGTCGACACCGGTGATCCGTTGATTCGCCCAAGTGCTTGGCGGCAGTGTAGCCACCCCTGCCGATTCCGACTCGAATGCCCTGGTATGAACCTAGGCTGCAGCAAGCTCGGAAGTAGGCATGCGCCGCTTGAAAACTTTGCGGACTGTCGCGTTATTGACCGGCGTACAGTCGACTGAGTCTCAAGCGGTGGGTAGGCCACACGCACCGTATTTTGCACTTTCACATTCACTTCGATAACCTCGTTAAAAAAATAAGTTACAATAGCACAGGTTTAATTTTATTCTATCTTTATTTCTCTTTTCCACAGCGTGCCCTAATGCCCTACCTATTCGCACCAAACGAAAAAGAAGGGGGAACGGTCGCGACCACGCTTACCCTTTCAAGATCTAAACGGGACTCCCCAAGCTGGTCTCGCGGTTGCGATCGCGAACCCTTAGCTGCGCTGCCCTCTGCCGTGGCCGCTGCCCGCGCCGTTTGGCTCGTGTCATTCTGCTGCTGCTGGTGGCTGCGCTGTCGGCGTCGTCTTTCTGTGGTCGCGGCTTCTCTCTCTCCTGTAGTTTTCTCTGTAAAAGGGGTCCCGTTTCTAGATATAAGCAACTACTGTGGGCCTTATACATATATTCAAATCAAAAATAGAACTTAACCCTACTAATTTATCCTTTAAAATTGTGGTTGCAGGCGTCGCCCTGTTTTGGCTCCGTTGTCTCTGGTCTCTGTGTCATCGTGTTGCCGACCGCCTCGTGGTTGCAGGCGTCGCCCTGTCTCTGGTTCCTCGTCATCTCGGTGCTGGTGTTGGCGACCGACTCGCGGTTGCAGGCGTCGCCCTGGCTCTGGTTCTTCGTCGTCATTGTTCTTGGATTGGCGACCGCCTCGCGGTTGCAGGCGTCGCCCTGGCTCGGCTTCCTCGTCGTCTCGGTACTGGTGTTGGCGACCGCCTCGCGGCTGCAGGCGTCGCCCTGGCTCTGGTTCTTCGTCGTCTTTGTTCTTGGATTGGCGACTGCCTCGCGGTAACAGGCGTTGCCCTTGCTCTGCATCGTACTCTTGCTATTTGCGTCTCTCCTGGTGGCTCGCTGTGCCGCCCGCTGGATGGCTACTACTGCCCGGGTCCCGGCTGGGTTTGTTGTCAGGTTTCGGGTCGGTTGGTTGGTGATGCTCTGCAGATTTCGGGTTTGGCATGCTCAACGGGATGAGTAGACCACCCACCTGCAACTTGGCATTTATGGCGCTGAAGAAGCCGCCCATGGCGTGCTGGTTTTAAGACTTGCCGCACCTGTTTCCCGCTTTGAAACGCCTGCTGGTCCAGTTGAGCGAAACATCCGCTCGTTGCTTGCCTTGCTCCTTGCCTGACGTAGCTGCTCTCGTTCCCGGGTGACTTCAAAATTGATCACTAGTTGTGTTAACTGCATGAACGTGCGGAAGTCCATTCGTCTCACGTACAACTGATATTTCGGCAGAAGGTTTTCATACACCCGCTCCAGTTCTTGGGCTTCTGAATAACCAGCGCGGTTCATAATGAGGCGAATGTCCACTAGATACTGCTTGTAGCCTTCGTTTTCCCTCTGGTAGCGCATCCTGATCTCGTCCTCTAACCTCTGGAAATATCGCGGCGGTAGGAAAAATTCCGGAAATTCCCTTCGGAACACGCTCCATGGTTCACCCTGCAAGTGGCTTGTGCGGAACCTGTCCTCGGCGGTACCTTGTAACAGTTCTGGTACCCCCTGGGCCAAGTTTCGGGTGTCCACTCGATGTGACACTGCTTGTTCCTCCAAGCGCTCGATAAATCGCAAGGGATCGGTAGTACCGTCGAAAGTGACTCCCCAGCGTTGCATACGTTCCACTCCCATGGCTCCAGAGACGTCGTGTCGAATTGGTAGCATCGCCGATGTTACCCTCTCGTTTGCTCGTGTCAAGCGCTGGTGTTTAACCGGCACCGGTATGCTAAGATATTGCATACCCAGGCTGCCTGGGTCTCGTGGCGGGGACCTGCTAGGTGCCACTCGTTGCTCCGGTCGACTCGTCGTATTCTTCTATGCATGGGATCCGTTCCCAATTGTTGAAGGCGACAGGCTCCATGATCGTTCTAGGGTGTCTGGCTTGGTGTCAGGCGTCCGGGCTTTCCCAAAAACGGCTTCAAGCTCCTCTCAGCGCGCCTGGATGGTAGCCGAGTGGCCACCACGACCCACAAACGCAGACATGCGGCCTCGAAGTTCTTCCACGGTGCCTTCACGTCCAAGCCCAAACTCGTCAGCGAATGCCTCCAGTTCCGCCTTTCGCCAGTACGATATCTGTGCTACTCCGACCATGCTGCTATACGTAGCCTGCCCCTGTGTCCTGGTTCTAGTTGTACCGGTTTAGGTACTGTACGATGTCCTATGCCTCGTCTACTTGTCCACGGCTAGTACCCTTGTTGTATACTAGCTCGCATCCTGTGCGATATCCTGTGCCTTGGTTGGAAATGCCCGACTAGTATCCTTGCTGTGTACTAGTGCGAGTCCTGTGCGATGTCCTTGTTGTAGCCTGTATTCTGTGTCCTTGTGCTTGGTATCCTTCGGCGTCCTGGGTCCTGTGTCCTCTGCTCTGGTAAACTCATTTGAACAAATAAAAAAAAAAAATATACTTGGCACGATGTTCACTGCTTGATGGTTCTGGGTCGACTTTTTTTATACCCCTAACCCATAAAATGGGTAAAAGGGGTATAATGGTTTTCTGCAAAAGTATGTAACAGGCAGAAGGAAGCATCTCCGACCCCATAAAGTATATATATTCTTGATCAGCATCAACAGCCGAGTCGATATAGCCATGTCCGTCCGTCCGTCCGTCCGTCCGTCCGTCTGTCCGTCTGTCTGTATGTATGAACGCGTCGATCTCAGAGACTACACGAGCTAGAGACTTCAGATTTTGAATATAAGTTCTACTATACCATGAGCGGAACAAGTTTGTTAAAAATTATCGATAATTTTTCTAGTTTCCGATATACACATGTAATCGATTACAAAAAAATCGCGGAAAATGTAATAATGGGGGTTGAAATAATGGATAACGATAGAACTTTTCTGAAAATTTCATCGAAATCGGTTGAGAAACACCAGAGATATCGAAGATTGAAGTTTAGGTCACAGATGCATACAGACAATGACTGTACGCGTTATGTACAGGGTTCGGGGTATCTCCTAGTCGGGAAATCTCGACTAGAGCCTTCTTACTTGTTTATATTTTCAATTAGGGTATTCACGCCACTTTGCTTAACGGGTTGTTTGCTTATTGCTTATTTCTCCAACAACAAATTGTACTGCCGAGAAATAAGCAAAGTTATCGAGTTAAATTTTAAGCAAACAGTGTTCAAAGTTGATGAAATAGTGCTGTTAAATGTATAAAATATACTGATAATACCGCATTTTAACAGGGTGGCAGCACCACAAAAAATATTTTATATTCGGTTAAATTTGAGAAAACTGCGAAAAAGTAAGTACAAAAGCAACAAATAATGCATTTAAGTAACCGTAAACAAATATTTTAGTGGAATCTAAACAAGAACGTAAGCGCATGCGAGTTAACGAGTCAAAGAAGTGGGTTGACCATGAAATTGTTGCAATTTTAGATTATATGCAAGTGCTCAACTAACGCTTCCCGTTCAGCACCATCAGGCCAAGTTATAATTTGCGGCATCTTTCTTAAGATCGCAGTAAATACTCTATTTGTTATTTTAAACAGCGTTCCGCCATCTACAACTCCAAATGTGGTTGCTATCTTTTGGATGGAACAGCTCTCTCCAGAGGAACCCAATCGGAAGAGGATTATGGCCAGTTGCAAGTCAACTGGAAATTGATGCCAAGAGTTGTTGGTATTTAAGACCTCGTCCTTTTCAATCAGCTTCAAAATCCGTTGGAATTGAAATTTGGTGACGCCTCATGGCCTGAAAACGCCCATCATCAAAATCAGGGATAACATTGGATCGCCAATTTATTGATTTTGGAATATCTTCTGCAACGGCGCGACGAAGAGACGCTATTACAGCTACATCCTCAATTAGTTCATCCATAAGCGTTTGAACTTCTTCATCAAACGGGCTATCTGTATGTTTACATATATGTATACATAAGTTAAGTATCAAGCTCACAACTATTTGCTATCCTTTCTATACTAACCTTCCAAAGATTCGATATGATGTAGAGCGGTCATAATTTTAAAATCTATCATCTCATTTTTAACGCTTGTTTTTGGCATTTTTTACTATTTTTTTTTTAAAAAAAATTCAGTTATGTATGTATACATAACTTTGCGTAAATAGTTAGTGATGGTGCGATTACTGATACACAATAATCGATGGAAAACAGCTGTTTTTTTTACGAGACAAGCAGATAACAATGCAAAACGGCCGTTCACGTCAGATTCTGCTTAAAAGTAATCAAACAAGCAAACAACCCGTTGAGCAAAGTGGCGTGAATACCCTAAATATATATTTTTTCTTTTATTTCAAAAAATTCTTTTGGGTCTGCCCATAAATGTGTAGGTTAGCGCGTGCATACCCCTACCCGGTACATGTGAGTGCTTGCAAAATTTTGCAAAAACGTGCCGGCACCCCTGTGCAAACACAAAAAAAAAACAAATCTTGTCCAATGACTTTCAAACTGTACACACGTGTCATCGTCGGTTTCACAGTGCTCCTACAACTGTACCTACAAAACTCTGCATAAAACTGTACCAAATGTGGCGAACGGGGTGGTCGACAAAAAAACTAATGTAGCCTTGTTTTGCCCACGGTGGTTACCAGTGATTGCAAAACTGTGCCCACGTGACTGCGATTTCAAATGCACTTATGTGTAAGCGGACCGGCGAACGTGAATAAATACCCCACGACAAAACTCGAGAGAAATCTATAATGCGCACCCTGTATGTATATGCGCATTTACCATGACTGCCAATGCTTGTAAAACTGTGCCTACCTTACCGCGTATGCAGCTGCATAGAAAACGACAACAGACTAGGCTAACGGCGTTTTTCCCGGCCGCCTTGCAATATGTGTACGTGTATATATGCGCGCACATGGACCAGCTATGCTAATAGCCCTGTCGGACCACTGCCTATTGCGCACCCCTGCAGGACCACTACTAATGATTTTCCGCTGAAAAATCACTACCTATGCACGCTTTTCCTCACTCTAGCTTTTTAGACTATTTCGGTGTCCCTTTCCAAAAATATATAAATATATATATATATATATATATATATATATATATATATATATATATATAACACCACAACCCCAGAGTCCCTGCTCGGGCGGCACCTGTAAGGTAGCTTTTTCTATGGCTGGGGAAGATCAGTTTCTCCAGGGCCACCTTACAAGAAATTTGTAGGTTGCTGGGATCAGGAGAGTGGGGAACTAGGACACCGCGCTCGGAGAAGGCGCGTAGGGAAGTTAGGGTCGACACCGGTGATCCGTTGATTCGCCCAAGTGCTTGGCGGCAGTGTAGCCAACCCTGCCGATTCCGACTCGAATGCCCCTGGTATTGCTGCACCAAGTTTGGACGTTGGCATGCGCCGCTTGAAAACTTGGCGGATTGTCGCGTTATTGACCGGCGTACAG
Source organism: Scaptomyza hsui (assembly GCA_018152825.1). Classification (NCBI taxonomy): domain Eukaryota; kingdom Metazoa; phylum Arthropoda; class Insecta; order Diptera; family Drosophilidae; genus Scaptomyza; species Scaptomyza hsui. The sequence goes on from JAECXO010000283.1 coordinate 647,113, forward strand.
TCGACTGAGTCTCAAGCGGCGGGTAGGCCACACGCACCGTATTTTGCACTCTCACTTTCGCATCGATAGCCCCATTAAAAATAATTCACAACAGCACTGGTTTAATTTCTATTCTTTCTTTATTCCTTTTCTTTCTCACAGCTTGCCCTAATGCCCTACCTATTCGCACCAGACAAAGTCGCGAGAAGGGGTGGGGGAATAATTGCGCAGACTCGCTTACCCTGGCACCTCGTGTGACAATTCCGTGTGTCTGTGTGTGTGTGTGTGTGTGTTCTGCTTATGTGCCTGTGTTTTAAATCCTTGTCGTCCTTGCGTTGGTGTGTTGTCCTTTGTCTACCTGTAAGGTAGCTTTTCCTGACGCCTCGTGTGAAAATTCCGTGTGCGTGTGTGTGTGGGTGTTCGCTCATGTGCCTGTGTTTCAAATCCTTGTTGTACTTGTTGACAACAGCTGTTGTCCTTTGTCTTGTCGCTGTGTTCCCTCGTCGTCCATGTCCTCTCTAGGCCGGTCTTGGGCTCCTCGTCTGGCGTGGACATTCGCGCGTTTCAATTCTTGACTCGTCGCCACGGCCACTCAAACTTCACTGATCGCCCTCCCTCTCTGATGGCGATCGCCAACCCTTTTATGCATGCCGTCGCTGCGGCCGCTGCCCGCGTAATTTTCTCGTGCCATTCTGCTGATGCGGGTGGTTTCGCTCTCGCTCTCTGCTGCGCTATCCTCTGCTGTGGCCGCTGCCCGCACCGTTTGGCTTGTGCCATTCTGCTGCTGCGGGTGGCTGGGCTGTCGGCGTCGTCTGGCTGTGGTCGCGGCTTCTTTCTCTCCTGTAGTTTTCTCTGTTAAAGGGGTCCCGTTTCTAGATATAAGCAACTACCGTGGGCCTTATACATATAACTAGCTTAAAATATATATAACTTAACCTACTAATTTATCCTATAAAATTGTGAATCGCCACAATATCATTTTCAATAAGATCAGAGTCCTGCAAGCTAAAACTTTAAGAATGATTACTGGTGCCCCGTGGTATATGAGAAATTCTCAGATCGAAAGAGAGCTAAGATTGGACAAAGTTGGCGACATAATTAACCGGCAACCGGCGGCCTTCCATGCGCGTATGAGAAAACATCCAAACGCACGGAAAGACGTTTAAAAAGGGTGCATACCACCGACCTGCCCAACAGGGTTATTTCATAAATAATACAACATTTTTAAACCCCACATTGTACATGGTAAAAACATATATATAAGTTGCTTAGCACTATATTTTAAGTTTCATTAATGTTGTTGTAAACAAAATAACAGAAAAGTGAAATACAAAACCACAAAAAAAAACAAGTAAAAGGCTCTAGTCGAGATTTCCCGACTAGTAGATACCCCGAACCCCATACTTAACGCGTACAGTTATTATCTGTATGCATCAGTGACTAAACTTCAATCTTCGATATCTCTGGTGTTTCTCAACCGATTTCGATGAAATTTTCCCAGGTTTTCATTATTTTGAATCATGTTTCTAAAACATGTTCCACATTTTCGATATTCAATATTATTATGTAATGGATCACATGCGTATATCGGAAACGGAAATAGTTATCGAAAATCGGAAATAAACTTGTACTGCCTAGGACTTAGATGAGCTTATGTGCAAAATCAGAAGTCTCTAGCTCTTATAGTCTGTGAGATCGACGCGTTCATACATACGGACAGACGGACATGGCTATATCGACTCGGCTGTTGATGCTGATCAAGAATATATATACCCCTTTTACCCTTTTCATGGGTTCGGGGTATAATAAAGTGAAACAGCAAATTATGTTTAGCGCATCGCACACCTTGCTATCAAAACAAAAAGCTTAATAATAATGGCCGCCTTAATTTTAGTCCTTCATGCATCAGCTGACTGTCGGCGAGTATGCTTGGGCAATCTACCAAGCAACTGAACGAAAAATGTTTTGGTTTCCTGTTGTACGCTCTGAACACGCAGAATGTTAATTATAATAACATTGTTACATTATAAGTCTATGTCTTGCATGCGAGCCGATGATGATGTCATCTGCTTAGCCTTGAGCGGCGTAACCTGAATCGCTTAACTTATAGAGAAGTCCATCAATCACTAAGGTCCACAGCAGAGTGTATCCTCTGGTGGCCATAGTAGAGTTCTACCCAGTTCTAGCGTCATAGCTCTGGATTTCAGCATTTTTAAAATTCAGGTTGTTATCAGCGTCGACACGCCTTTTTGGATGAGTGCGTTTTCTATCATCTCGTGTAACGTGTTGTCATAAGTACCAGATATGACTATGAAGGCAGCTAGTGCTATCAGATGCGTTGTAAAGCCTTTTCTATTTTAGTAAGGCTGTGTTTGGCAGTCTCTGTGGATTTTCCAGCTTGGTATGCAAATTTATACCATTGTAGGAGATGAAGCTTAAGATTTACTCCCCATAAATGATGGTCGACTAATTAAACCCCGAATCCATGAAATGGGTAAAAGGGGTATAATGTTTTTGTGCAAAAGTATGTAACAGGCAGAAGGAAGCATCTGCGACCCTATAAAGTATATATATTCTTGATCAGCATCAACAGCCGAGTCGATATAGCCATGTCCGTCTGTCCGTCTGTCTGTATGTATGAACGCGTCGATCTCACAGACTATAAGAGCTAGAGACTTCAGATTTTGCACATAAGCTCATCTAAGTCCTAGGCAGCACAAGTTTGTTTCCGATTTTCGATAACTATTTCCGTTTCCGATATACACATGTAATCGATTACAAAAATGGGGGTTGAAATAATGGGTAACGATAGAGCTTTTCTGAAAATTTCATCGAAATCGGTTGAGACACACCAGAGATATCGAAGATTGAAGTTTAGGTCACAGATGCATACAGACAATGACTGTACGCGTTATGTACAGGGTTCGGGGTATCTCCTAGTCGGGAAATCTCGACTAGAGCCTTCTTACTTGTTTTCCATGGTTTTAAGGAGAACAAAGCTTGGTTTTTAATGTGTGCAAATACCGTTCGAGTAATCTTTTTCAATAGCTTTCTGAATTATAATTACGTCAGGTAGCGTGGCTAACTTTTCACAATAGTTACTACTGAAAATTTTAAGGTCTAAAACTTTTCATCCAATAGCTTCAATAAATGTTTGTTCGTTGTCACTGTTGAGTATACTACAACTGATACTACTGATTTTTTTCTTCGATTCGAGATTTATTTACAATCTGTCTGTTGGAGAATATAAGCAAATTTGGTCAAAGCACTTCATAACATGGGGGAGGGGCGTCACAGTTTTTATATTTATGGGTGGACTATTTACAGTAATTAGAGCAAAGATAAAAATGAAAAGAAATAGATTTATTTGGGTCTAATAGATCACCGATGCAGCTCGGGTCTGAAGGGCGCCTTGTATGCTGGCTGTTGTCCAGCAGGCTTATGGTCAATTGATTGCAAATGACGCTCGAGTCTGGAGGTATATCGGGTTCCGAAATTGCGGATTTCGCTTCTAACTGAAGGTACTTCAAGGTCTCTGTATATAACTGATATATATATACTAAGGTTGTTTTTATTTTATTTTTTTTTAAAATTTGCTTTTTATTTTTGGCTGTATCCCTTGAGTTACAGAGAACAAGAAAATGACAAAATGTTTACAAATCTTACAAACATTAATTATCTAACAGTTACTTTTTGAACTGAATGCTTGTAATCGCGTTCCTCAACTCATCGCTGGGTAAGAAGATCATTACGATGAAGGCGGGATCGGCTGCACGTCCTTGTGAGGCCTCTCGCGAGATTGTTTGGGTGCGATGAGAGCTTGCTCAAGTACCTTTCCTTGTGTTCCGCTATTATTTCCCTGACCGGTGGTAAGTTTAAGTCCCTTTGTATGTTTTCTTTGCGAACGTACCACGGTGCCCCGGTGATAGTTTTCAGGATTTTCGACTGGGCTCTTTGGTGTCGATGTCGATGTTACTGCTGCACGCGTTACCCCATAGCTGGCAGCCATAGGTCCATATTGGTTTCAAAACGGAGTTGTAGAGCAGAACCTTGTAGTCCAGACTTAGCGGAGAGCGAGCGTTGATAAGCCAATGGAGACTATTGGCTTTGAGTTTAAACAGTGTTCTCTTAGCTTCAATGTGCCTGCGCCATGTAAGTCTTCTGTCCAAGTGTACTCCCAGGTACGTTACTTCGTTTGCTTTCGAGAGTGGGGTGTTGTTAGGCGTGAGTGGCGGACAATCTTGCCTGTTTAGGGTGAAAATTACATGTTTGCATTTTTGTCCGTTTACCCTTATTCGCCAGTCGGATAGCCAGTTTTCTATTTTGTTGCTTGCTGTGGGAATCTGGAACGGCTGAGAATAGCTGTATCATCAGCTAAGGTTGATGTTATTATACCTCTGCATGTAGGGATGTCCGATGTGTACAGAACGTATAGTGTCGGCCCAAGTACGCTGCCCTGAGGAACGCCAGCGTCAATACGGTGTTCGTCGGATATTGCAGATTTGCATCTCACTGCAAACTTCCTGTCGTAGAGGTACGACTGTAACAGCTTATGTGTGTTGGCTGGGAGCGTTGTTTTATACATCAGACCTACCAACCAGACTCTGTCGAACGCCTGAGACACATCCAAAAATATTGCAGTACAGTATTCTCGATTTTCGAACGCACCTCATATTTCTGATGTTATGCGGTTGACCTGCTCAATAGTTCGGTGTTTTTTACGAAAGACGAATTGATGTGATGGGCTTATGTTATGGAGATTCAGGAATTGATAAATCCGAGAAAGCAAACATTTGATGATAGACTTTTTCCATCTCTCTGGAAAGTGGCCGAGTTGTGTGATTGCATTGAATAACTTTGCAATGATGCAGACTGCACAATAGGGAAGCTCAATAATCATCTTTGGGGTTATTAAGTCCCAACCCGGGGACTTTTTTTGGGCTTAGATGCTGGTTGATAATTCTTGCGACTTCATTCGGGTGGAATACAATTGGCTCATGTTGAAGCCGAGATTCGATTATAATGGTCGGGAAAGCGAACGCGTTTGTAGCAGGATTAGGTTGGAAAACTTTTTGCAGATGATCCGCAAAAGTGTTGGCTCTGTCTTCATCGCTCCGGGCCCAGCCGCCTGCATTGTTTCTTAAAGGCATCACTGTTTCTGTCGGTGGACTTAGAGTTGGGTGAGCTTTCCACAGAGAGTTTTTAGTGCTAGATGTTGATAGTTGCTCAATGTATCGGCGTTGGGCATATGCTTCTCGCTTAAACGCTTTGGTGAGATTTCGTGTGGCTCTTCTTAGATTTTGCTTTGCTGACGTCGATCTGTGGGATTGCCAATGTCGTATGAGGCGCCGCTTTTCATGAACGAGCTGTTCAATTTGAGGATTTGGTGTCATTTGGACGTGTACTGCATTTACTGGTGTTGGTGTTGAGTTGCGAGCTGCTTCGACGGAGACTGACTCAACTTTGTTTGCCATAGATTCGATGTCAGCTTCCACATTCAGATGCGGATTTAGTTCAATGTGTGAACTTATATATTTTTTGTATTTGAGCCAGTTAGTTTTCTGTGAGGTCAACTTACCGGGGCGATTTGCAAGCTCTGGGTGCCGAAGTAATTGTATAAGAACAGGCGAGTGGTCGGATGAAAGATCCGAGAGGCTTTCGGCGCTTATCAGGTTGCGGGGAATATTTTTGGTAACTGCAAAATCAATCAAGTCGGGTAGTTTCTTGGGTTCTGTGGGCCAGTAAGTTGGTGTGCCAGGAGAGACGTGGCCGAGCCTGTTGTTTACCTTTACAAGTGCGTTGTACAGCTGCTTTCCCTTTGGATTTACAAGGCGAGATCCCCAGTGTGTGTGCTTGGCATTATAGTCTCCTGCTGCTATGAAGTAAGTAAAGTAGGTTGGCGCAGCAATAATTCTTCGGAGCAGCTTGTTCTGGAAACGCTGTATGATTTCGATGTTGGACTCAGCTGCCGTCCCCTAGAGCTAGATGCCGTAGGTCCAGATTGGCTTTAGCAGCGCTTTGCAGAGCAACACTTTGTTGCGAGTGCTCAGCTCCGAGCGTTTACCAATCAGCCAATTCATTTTAATTTTAGCTACCTTTAGGTTAAGCTGCGTCGCTTTGGCCTTGAGGTGAGCCTGCTAGTTTAGGCGCCTGTCAAGAGTAAGGCCAAGGTACCTCACCTTATCCACAACTAGGAGGAGTGAACCGTGCAGACTGACTGGACGGCAATTGAGCCTGCGGTTCGCGAATGTTATATGGAGTAACTTCTAAGTGTTTACGGCGATGTTCCATCTCAGCAGCCATGGTTACAGCAATTTCAAAGGCATCTGCGCGGTCCGTTGCTGAGACGATGAGAGCAGTGTCATCAGCGAAGGAGGCAACAAGGAGCTGCTCGTGTTGGAGCAGTGGTAGATCCGCGGTGCCTAGGATATATAATATGGGGCCCAGAACACTGCCCGGTGGGACGCAAGCCCGGACACTTTCTATCCTCGAGTTAGAGCTTTTACACCTTACATAAAAGCATCTGTCCACTAAGTAGGATTTAAGGATTAGGTAGTATGGAGGCCGGCGTGCCATACCCGATCGAACGCCTGCTTAACATCCAGGAATACCGCAGAAGAGAACTTCTTTTCCTCTCTTGTACAATGCGATGGTATTGCTCAGGTGCGCCGTGAAACTGCCGGAATCCAAATTGGTGGTCTGGGATCGAATTGCCTTTGTCCAGCAGCGGCATTACTCTAGCCAAAAGTAATCTCTCGAATACTTAAGTTTCGCCAGCAGACTGATTGGACGGAGGAGGCCAATTCATGTTCCGGTTTCCCAGGTTTCGGAGTCATAATAACCTCTGCACACTTCCATTGGGATGGAAAGTGGTGGAGGCCAAAAATTCTATGAAGATGTTAGCCAGCAGCTGGATCACTTTCGGCGGAAGGCACTTGAGGATGACAGGGTCGATTCCATCATACCCGAATTTTTTCACGCAGTCAATCTCGCTTTGCATCTCTTCCGGCGTAACTCTGGTGATGGGGAGAGCCATTTGGCATGGAGTATCCAGAAAAGCCTGAGTGGCGTCAGCTTCTCCAGCGCAACATGTGCTAAAGGGGGTGAAGGTGTTTGCCAGATACGACACAAACTCCTCAGAGATCTCAGCGCTCGACCTACACCACGTGCCATTTGAGCTCCGTATGGGAACTCTCCTCATGGTTGGAATTTTGAGGTATTTGGTGGCTTTCCAGAGGCTGTGGTCCGGGTTGTTGGGCTCCAGGTTGCGAAGGAATTCAGCTGTGGCATCGTTACGGAGATTAAAATATAGAGCTTTCAACTCCTTGAAGGCGCAGTTGAAGACGTTTGCTGCCAAATTCTTCGCAGGCATCTCTTTTCTCTCAGCGCGTTGGTCAGACCGGGTGAATATGTCTCTCCGACTTACGGGGGGTCGAGAGATCCGTGCTGGAGATGTGCAGGCAGAAGCAGATTCGCAGATGTCAAGCGTGTGCTTCTCCACAGTTTGGTCGATGTCCTCTCCTCTGTTGAGGCAGGCGTTAGGCTCAGTAATCGCTTCAAGCATTGTTTTAAAAGAGTCAATGTTGGAGCTTTTACTGAGTAGCCTGGTGGTGCGCTTGATCATCTCAACAGGGATGTCCAGCCAGACCTTGACCGCGCTGTGGTCAGAGTGAAGGTCGAAGTCGGCTTCAGTGAGGACTCTGCTGTGGTTGATTCCTCGGGAAATTGCAATATCCAGGACCTCAGGGCTCTTCTGAGGATCCGTTGGCCAGTATGCTGGCTGGTCAGATTGAGGATGTCAATGCAAAGCATAAGGGCAACTCCCTTAGGGTTATTACACCTTGAGCTTCACCACGTGTGTTTTGCGTTAAAGTCGCCACCCATGATGAATCTGAAGCAGGATTTTCAGGAACGATTGGATGTCGACCGTGTGTTTGCGAGGAGCGTAGCAGGAGGCAATCGTTAGGTTTCCAAGGGAGGTGGAAATACTCAGGGATGACGCTTGGAGCCACGGTATTAGGTTCGGCGTGTTTCCTGCGTATTTCAGCTTTGATTTTATGATGATGGAAGCTCCACCTCGAGCATTGCCGCTGTGGTGGATTGCCTGCAGGAGGTCGTATATGCTGAATTTGAAGAAAGACTGCCTGGTGAAAAAGTTTCTGAGATGAGCATGATATCAACGTTATTCCACATAAGGTACAAGTCGATCTCAGGGCGACTCTTGCATAGGCCGTTAGCATTCCTTATGACGAGCTTGAGACCTACTTGCACAATTGGGCCAGGATCGTGTTCATCATCAGAGTTATTAACTCCATTTGAGACTGCAGTAGCTTTATGATTTGCTCTAGGTGAGCATAGGAGGAGCCGCTTTGCTGTGTGGATGTAGGAAACATTGGCATAAGAAGGAGCGTTAAAAAATGCAGAGTTTTTAGAAACTCCAGCATATGTCATTCCTGGCTAAGTGTAGGTTTAGGCAGGATTTTGGGACATTGGGTTGCCGAACCCGGCGCAGGGCGGGGCGAGTTTGTTTCTTGCCTTGATCTCTTAGCTTGACTGTTTCCCTGTAAGTCCTGCAGCCTCTGTAGAAAGCAGTGTGGCTTTCGTTGCAGCACACGCACACTGGGGGCAGCTCCTTGCTTTTCAAGGACCTGTTGGTCTCATGATTGCCTGAGCACTTAGCGCATCTCCAGGGCTTGTTGCAGAAGTTTTGAGTGTGGTTTAACTCCTGGCATCTATGGCATTGAACGGCTCGATGACTACGACGGCATTTCACCATTTCATCACGAATGTTCCTGATGACAGCTCTATACACTTGTGGCGACCCAGCCACAGACATGTCTGGCAGCTCCACGGCGACGTAAACAAACACTGGTTCCTCGTGATATATATTAACGATGTATCGATAGAAATACAAGGGCCAGCATTAATCAATCGACGCTCATAGATTTCCCGCGTCTACCGAAGCAAGCGAATATACTTGTAGAGATAAAAATATAGAATAAAGTGATAAAGTGATGAAAGCCACAAGTTCCACATTGGTGACCCCGCAAAGCAAAATGAATAATCTCAACAACTCCGAAAACGCAGCTTGTTCACCAGACTCAGGTGAATTGCAACGCAGCAACAAAGACGATGTGCCAACAAGCATGTCAAGTTCCAGCACTTCGCAACAACACCAAATTCAGATAGGCAACCTGCCAACAGTTGAATCAGTTGGTGCTATCAAGCTGCCACCCTTTTGAAAAGATAATGTCGAGGTGTGGTTCATACAAATTAAGGCACAATTTGTATGCAACCGCATCACTTCCGACAACACACGCTTTTACTACTTGTTGAGCGCGCTTGATGCCGGCGTCATGTCGGAATTATCAGATGTCATTATGCAGCCACCAGAGGCTGATAAATACAACAATTTAAAGTCGACTATTATTAAACGGCTCACCGAGCCGACTGATCGTAAACTGCATAGAGCGCTGTTTGAGCTTGTCCTCGAAAATCAAAAGCCATAACAGCTGCTTCTTCAAATGACCATGCTTGCTGGGGGCCGCGTCTCCAGCGATGTGATACGAGTACGTTGGCTTGCACTTCTGCCACAGCATATTCAACGAAGCTTGATAGTGCTACGTTCGGCCTCTACGGATGAGCAAATTGCAGTTGCTGATGGAAGCGGAAGCTAACGTTTGTGCTATGACAGCTGCACGGCCCGTTGATGCTGCCCAACGACCTTCATCTCTCTCCATCAAAAACAATGCGCACAGCCGTCTTGATGATTTGGAGCACAAAAAATTGATAGCCACACGGATAATGCAAATAAAAAACTTAAGGAATCTCGGGATGCACCCAACAAGGCACGAGTCTGTTTTTATCATACCAAATTTGAGGCCAGCGCCATAAAATGTTCACTGCCGTGCTCGTTTAAGTCAAAACAGGAAAACTAAGTCAGCTGTCGTCTGTTCTGGCGGCAAATGATAGCGCAAACCCGCTCGCTCGCCTTACTACTGAGTACCGTCTCTATATTTTTGATCGTACTACTAACATTAAGTTCCTTATTGATTTCGGATCAGTCATCTCACTCATCCCGATCTCAATATTAAAAAGCAAACGACAAAAGAGCGACCTTAAACTTTACGCAGCCAACAAGTCAATAATCATAAGTTCAACTGGTCATTTGTCGTCACTAACATCCAATCAGAAATCATCGGAGCTGATTTTTTCACGCACCATGGCTTACTGCTTGATCTTAAAAGTAAGAAACTCATGGATCCAAAATCCAAGATGTCAATAACTGGGAAACTATCTCAAGTTAAACTATACAACGTCTCGACAATCAACTCACGTGAACTGCACGGAATCACTCGTCCATATGCTGACCTCCTCAATCGCTTTATTGAAATAACATGACCCAACACATCTCTAGCAGCACGCATCGATAATGCTGTATCGCACTACAAAGAGACAACTTGGGCTCCAGTTTTTGACAAGCCAAGACGGCTTACTGGTGAAAAACTGAAGGCTGCACGTCACGATTTGGATTTACTGCTTCAACATGGAGTGATCCGCCCATCCAGTAGCCAATGGGCCAATCCAATACACTTGGTACCCAAGAAAAATAACGGATGGCGCACCACAGGTGATTACAGAAAGCTTAACTCTCGCACGACTCCAGACCGCTATCCTGTCCCACACTGTGACGACATTCTTCAGCGCCTGCACGGCTCAAAAATTTTGTTCTACGATTGACCTTGAGCGCGCATATCATCAAATTCCAGTTGCTATTTGCGACATCGCAAAGACAGCTGTTACATTCATTGGCATGCCACCTGGTCTCCGAAATGCAGCACAAACATTTCAACCGCACATGGATAACCTGCTGCGTGGTTTTTCCTTTGTCGGTTGCTACATAGACGATATAATCGTGTACTCCGCTTTACATTAGGAGCATCTCCGTACAAACAACTTGACCATCAACCCGCAAAAATGACAATTTGGGCAAAGTGAGGTTAACTTCTTAGGGTTCACAGTCAACGCCGAAGGATTTAAACCCCCCAAGGAGCGAACTCAAGTCATCAACGAATTCCCTAAGCCCAAGTCAATCATGGAAATGCGCATGTTCCTAGGGATGGTCAACTATTATCGCCGACTGATTCCTAATGCAGCAGAAGCACAGATTCCGCTCACTGAGTTCCTCAAAGGCGCAATTAACAATGACAAACGGGAGATCAACTGGACTCCATCTGCTAACGAGGCATTCGAACATTGCAAGCAAGGCATAGCAAACGCCACGCGTTCTACCTTTCTTTCGCCCTCAGCTCAGCTATCTCTAAAAACTGACGCCTCATATACTGCAATTGGTGCTGCGCTCGAGCAGCTTGAAGGCAATGTTTGGAGCCCTGACTCCTTTTTCTACCAAAAGCTGAGCCCAGCAGAAAAAAATTACGGTACGTACGATCGCGAGCTTTTAGCTATATTCTTTGCAGTGATTTTTATAAACACATTCTGGAAGGACGACCCTTTATTATACAGACCGACCATAAGCCATTAACGTTTGCATTTGCACAAAAGGCTTCCAAGGCATCACCACGCCAATTGCGTCAACTGGACCTTATTTCCCAGTTTTCACCAGAAACTGTACATGTTTCTGGAAAAGACAACACTGTTGCGGATGCACTTACTCGCATTAATGCAATTAATATGCCCTGCTCCTTAAATTCGCAAACTATCTTTAACGCCCAACAAAGTGATGAGGAAATCATACAGCTGAGATATACAACATCGCTCCACCTGGAAACTGTTCGCATTGATCAGCTGGACTTACTATGCTATACTTCAACTGGACGCGAGCGACCATACTTGCCAAAAATTATAAGACGCCAAGCTTTCGATTCAGTGCACGGCCTGGCACACCCAAGTTGCCGCACAAACACGAAATTGCTTCGGCAACGCTACGTCTGGCCAGGTATAAACAAAGATGCAACGCTCTGGGCACGTCAATGTGTCGCATGCCAACGCGCTAAACTTCATCGGCACACACGCAGTGCTCTCGAAACAATAGAAGTGCCGGACAACCGCTTTGAACATATCCATTTGGATCTAATAGAGCTTCCCTGCATCAATGGTTTCCGCTACTGATTAACAATTATCGACTGGTTTAGTAGATAGCTACTCGCTGTCCCGTTGCGGAACATGATAGCTGAAACCATTGCAATGGCACTCTACTCGCAATGGATTTGCTTATTTGGAACCCCTCTTACTATTACAACGGCTCAGGGCACCCAATTCGAATCCGGAACTATTCGCAGAGCTAATAAAAATCGTTGGAGCCCAAAGATTTCGGACTACAGCATAACACCCCCAAGCGAACGGCATGCTTGAAAGATGGCATCGCACAATCAAGGCCGCCTGCAACTCGCACATTCCATGGCCTGATCTGCTCCCAACAGTCTTACAAGGACTTCGGGCAACATTCAAAGCAGACCTACAAGCTTCACCATCTGAAATGCCGCACTGGGCTTCTACGTCAGCAAATTCGAGCAATCAAAGCTGTTCCAGCGGCGCATCAAAACTAGCCACATATCTTCTGCTCAAAAGCTTTGTAGTCCTCCACACACGTCTTCAAACTCGTTATATCCGTAAAGAGACCATTGGAACAGCCATATACCGGACCATTTGAAATTGTCCGTCGAGTGGATAACAAGTTTACATTATAAATGTAAATGCCCGCTCTCCTTGTTAATCTCGATAAGCAGAATGATGGGCAAGAACCGCAACCGTCTCCGCATGAGCCAGCCCAAACTAGGGATAAGATCCGTTACCTTCGCCGAATGACGAAGTCACTAGGGGGGGAGTAAATGTGGCGACCCAGCCACAGCCAAGTCTGGGAGCTCCACGGCGACGTAAACAAACACTGGTTCCTCGCGATATATATTAATTCACTGTTCTGAGCGAGTAAGGCAAACTTGTTGCCTCTTCAGGAGACGCCTGGTTTCTCTTGAGTGAGCTGAGTTCCGGGAGACAATCTGCCACAGGACGGGCTCCGCAGCACTGCTGCTCGCCGCGACTTCATTAGGCCTTCTGCCGGTCAAGATTGGCCGCGAAATATTGATCAGTTCCCTAGTGGGCCAAGAAGCTTAATTTTCGGGAGCATCCTTGAAGTATGCAAGGAGAAAATTTGGTTTTTAACGGTGCCTAATGGTAGGCAACACTTCTCTTATTTTTTTGAAGCCCGATAGTGTGCTATTGTTTTCTGCTTACTTTCTGATTGGCAGACCAATCAGAACAGTCAATCGGGACATGCTGATTGTTATCAGCAAGTTGCTGGCTTTAAGCACTCTGAACGCTGGTGTTTGCTCTTGATCGGTGCTGATGAGAATCGTCCACGAACGTACACTTTGATCGTCACGATCCGACTCATGCTAAGAGCTCTACGCGCCTTTACATTTTAGGAGGCTAATCGTCCTTTATTTTTTGATACTTCTAATGAAATTAAGAAGGGACTCACCCCTTTTATTGATGTTTGTGCTTCCCCACGCTGTGTGATGAGCATTCGCAACGCATGAGATAATCCATCTGAGGGTACGTTTGGCGCAGTACTCCACCAGTTCTTGGAAGTCAAACGTTCGCGCCTCTCCGTCTCCTGGGAAATAGGCCGAGGCAAGCACCAACTCTTGCTCGCCGTTTATTAAAGTCATCTTTGTCCATAAGACCAACAGATCCTCACTAATTAACTTTGATAAGGAAAAGAAGGTTACTTTCTTGTTTACAAGAAGCGCCGTTCGAGAAGTGGTGTGTTGCCAGCGAAGATTAACTTGCCTTGGGCCCTAATATGTTAATGGACTTGCTCCAAGGCTCCTGCTTCGCACGCCCGTATCGGCTTTAGCACGACGAAGGTTTATCTGGAGACATTTGAGCTGCCTCCTGTTGAATTTTGTACGTAGAGGGGGTGTTATAGACATTTGATTGTCAAAAAGCGGCGTTTGGTCTGGCGAGCAGCACTGCCTCATCGACAGATCTTCTGATCCCTTAACTGGGGCGCCCTGTGATCCTTGCCAGCATGCAGAGGAGCGATGGCCGTTTTGTAATCAACGATGACATTGATTTTTCAATCCGCATGGAGCACACGACAATCTACCCCAAAGCCATAGTTCGAACCTTGAATGAGGTCTAGAACAGAGGACGCTGCATCGTCCTTGAATATTGAAAAATATCTAATAACAAGCTTGTTTTGTATTGAAATACTTATCTTTATATTAAACTTATATATTAGTATTAGTATTGCCAATGTTCAAGCATGAACATAATATTCTTAAATACAAAAATATATACATGTATGTAATAAGAGTGTAAACATCTGTTGTGATAAATAAACTGATAAATAAAGCACATGTTTGTAATCTTAAAATAGCCAGATGCACGCTGAACCTTACAAACTCAGCGATAGGATAAGAATATATTAAGACCAACTCTGAGACTTAAAAACTCAGCAGTAGATAAGCTAGAGTTAAGGGTTGATTTTATGCATGAGCCAGGGTATAAAAAACCTGACTCAGATGAATAAAAACTAGTACAAATTCAAAACAACACCGTGATATACTCAACAGCCAATATATTAATATTGTGACGAAGGGTAACTTAGCTTTGTGCAGTTGTCTTGTCAGCAACAGTGACCAGCGAGTTGTTATACCCTAAGCACATAGTATGCCTAAAAAAGGGAGTATTGGTTTGTACAAAAGTATGTGACTGGCATAAGCAAGCATATTTGATAAGCATCAAAATCCGAGCCATCCGAGATTTCTGTCTACAACAATATTTATGTGTTTCGTCGCCAGCTAGACGCACAAGCAGAATAGTCCAAAAACATCATACAGGCTGTGTGTGCCCATTCATTATTTATTGCTCATGCAATGCAGAACAAAACATAATTAGCAGGGCATAAATAAAACGCATCAATTCAAATATGGCGATAGACACGGAAAGTAGACAACGAAGCCAAAATTATAACAAAACAAGCTTTCGATAGAGTGTGGCACCTCGGACTTCTTCACAAGAGCAAAAGTCTCCTATCTCCACAGCTCTATTAACTCGTAAGAAGCTTCTTGGAAAGGCGCACATTCTGCGTGATGGCCGACGGATGCAAGTCCTCTGTCAAACCTATTAAAGCTGGCGTCCCCCAAGGTAGCGTCCTAGGCCCCACACTGTATTCCATCTTCACTGCGGACATGCCAACACAAAATGGAATCGCTGGAGCTGTTGACTGCGATGCGCAAATCGCAACCTACGCCGATGATACTGCGGTGCTCACAATTGCTCAAATTGCGATTAATTGCAATTATTATTTTTTTCTTGCGATTAATCATTTGATAGATTAATCGATTATTTCAAAAATTTTGCCATCCCTAGTTGTCGGCGAGTATGGAGGAGAAGCCTGCCAAAGCAAATGATAACAATTAAAAACGTTGCAGTCGGCCGCAACCGACTGCGGAATACTTTGATACCAGTAAAAGAACGGTTGATAAGGGGAAATGCAGGGGCGAAGGGAGTGGGCCATGTGATAAACTTCGCCAGCTATCATGTTACCAAATTTGGTGACTTTAGCTCAAAAACTGTGGAAGATAACTTAACTCCCAAATTTAAAAGTGGGCGGCAGAGGTACTCGTGGCATCCAAAATTTTGAATCAAATGTTTTTAACTGTCACTATCAATCTTCCTACCAAGTTTGGTGGCTCTAGCTCAAAACTGTTAAAGATATAGCCGATTCCGATTTTATAAGGGGGGTGGTTTAGGGGGGTTTATCCAAAATTTGGATGCATTTCTATCTATCAATATCTATCTTCACACAAAATTTGGTGGCTCTAGCCCAAAAATGTGAAAACTATAGGCGTTTCCAATTTCATGGAGAAGGGGGGTGGGGGCGGAATCAGGGGGAGTGGCATCCAATATTTTAATTCATTTTTTTGTGGAACGTCAATATCTATCTTGACACAAAATTTGGTGTCTCTAGTCCAAAAAATGTAAAAACTATAGGCGTTTGCAGTTTCAAGGAGAAGGGGGGGATGGGGCGGAATCACAGGGCGTGGCATCCTAAAATATTTATGCATATTTTTGGGGAACGTCAATATCTAGCTTGACACAAAATTTGGTGGCTCTAGCCCAAAAAAAGTGAAAACTCTAGGCGTTTCCAATTTAATGGAGCAGGGAGGATAGGGGCGGAAGGAGTGGGCGTGGCATTTTGATGCAGTTTTTTCAAGGACAAGACTAGCTATCTGCGTGCAAAATTTGGTAACTCTAGCTGTAAGAATGTGAGAAATATTTGGTTTTATCGGTTTTCAGTTATCGAATTTATCGATTTCCCAGCCTCCTAGTAGGCGTGGCACCCCAATCTTGACACTTTATCTGTCGCGCCTATAGACAAACATAATTGCAAAGTTTCAACTCTCTAGCTTTACGGGTGTCGAAAAAAGTTGCGTTCATACAGACGGACAGACGGACACCATGACGGACATTGCACAAAACCAATATACTATGAGACCTTCGGTATCAAAGTATAAAAATTTGTAGCTTAGGCATATTTGCCTCTCTCACAATTTTCAGCTCTACATCCGTTGACACTTGTTGCCTAGGCATATTTTCCTTAAGCCACTTTACTGTTTTCTTACATCTGTTCGCTTCAGAGATCCATCCCAGTCTAAAAGTACAGCCGAAGAAGATGGTCTTTATAACCTCCACCATAAAGGCGCTTTGTAACGCAGACAGCTGTTCGGTTGGCAGCAATGTGTCCGGATGTTTCGCAGGATAAAGGCCATCCTGGTAACGCCAATAATGACGGCATCTTAGATGCACCGTTACCAGAGGCTACTGGAGTCAGTGCTGCTTGGCGGATGCTCAAAAAGCAAAGCTTGTCCGTTGCATTTTTGAATGACGTCATTTTTTGCTAGGAAGAGCATAATTTGTTGGTCGTATTATTCGACCTTGCCGTTTTCGGAACTGAATCCGGACGCTGCTCAGCTCCCTGCAGGTGGTCGCAAAGTAAGCCTTCTTGCCTCCTCGTGGGGATAGCCCTTCGACAGAAGACAACGTAGGTGTTTGCGACCAGCACCGTTAAGCTTCGGTAGCTGATTTCCGTCTGTTTCGGGGGTGAAAACAGGAGCTGTTCTAGCTCTTCGTCAATGTTGTCGGAGGCCGGACTTTTAGGGTCTACGTTCATGCCCTGTTCCTTGACAAACTGTTCCGCGGGCGGATTTGTAGGTCCTTTGGGGTCTCCAACTTCAGCAATTAAAGGATTCGCACCTTGTGAAGCTTTGTTTTAATAAGAATCCATGCAGATTTTATTTAAGTAGGGGGCAGGTACCACAGTGTCAGTGCCAATATAATTTGTATCGTACAACCGGAGGTTGCCAGGTACCCGAAGGCGACCCTAAGCAGACACACTGACGGAGTGCCAATTATCTCCTAGGCTAGGATTTTACCTCCACTCCTTGATAATAATCCTTTTCAAACTACTCGCACTCAGTGTATTGTGCAAAATATGTTAAGCAATTCCAAAATGGTTGGATTATTTAATGCTTAAACATTACATATCCTTGTTTATTTAAATACATACAAATAAAAAGACTAAGAATTGTTTTTATTCACGTGGTAGCCCGCAGAATTATGTTTGTGTGCGTTTTCCCGAAGAATTGAAGCATTTTCCCGTGGTAAAAAGTAGCCTATGTTCATCAGGGATAATTTCGGCTTCTACGGGTAAAAGAATTTTTCAAATCGGTCCAGTAGTTTCAGAGCCTTTTCAATACAAACAAACAAATCTTTCGTCTTTATATTTTAGTATAGATATAGATATAGATATACATAGATTTACTTACCTATAATTAGTTTTAATCTTTTGCCGCTAAATCTGTATGCAAAAAAGTATCTCCCTTCATTATACTAGGCACTCGATAGCGCTGCGTGGTGATTTACATTCTGTGTGTATGCAATTATCGTAAAATCGTAAGAATTACAAAAAGTATAAAGTACTTGGATAGCACCACCCCTGCAGCCACCAGCCCCTTTTCAAGCTAGAATCACTTAATTTAATAGAAAGACAGCCCACCTTTTAAAATCGGAAATGCAGCTAAAATCAACAAATTGGATAACAAGATAGCTGACGATATTCCCCACCCGGTCCACTCCTGCCGCCCCCGGATTCCCCACTGAAAGCAGTCTCCTTAAAATCCGTTCTTTTACTGGTATCAGAGTATTTCGCAGCCGGTTGCGTCCGTATGCAACGTTTTCACTTGTTTTTAATAACGATAGTACACAGGACTACATTGATTTCAACGCGCTTCAACGGTGAAGAGCTAAAAAAAATATTTACACAGTGTGTTTAAAAATATGCATTCCTTATCTATTTATATCGGTAGAACATCATGACAAAACAAGTAAGAAGGCTCTATTCGCTATTTTCCGACTAGGAAAGATATAGACTGATTGCGCCTAATCCGTCTAGGAAGGATCAAAGAGACATTTCTTCAGTCTTAAAGGATTTATTGATTTTGATGAATACGTAGTGAAGCACGACCTCTGTCGATCCGCCTTTGGTGTAGGCAAGTTGTATTTTGTGCAAAGGTTTGGAAGAAGCAAGTGAGTCTCTCACGTGTTAAGCCACCTTTGAACCTCTCGTTTCACTAAATGACGTGCTGTCCTGATGGGAAGTAAGCAGCTCTTTGAAGCTGCTTGAAAGCCATATCTATGCCACTAACAGACTTAAGTTGTTTAAAAAATTGATCAGATTTTAAAGCCAAAGGGACCTTAAATATATGTCGAACTGTTGTATGGCCAGGTGGTCGAACAATTTGTGCTGATCGTCAGATAACGTGGCCGCGTCAGTTACCTGCAATTGCGGACAAGGAGTAGCTAGGCAAGATAAGATCAAAAACCTCCTTTCACCTTCATTATTGACGTCACTTATTCCATATATGGTGGGGTAATCGTTCGCGTCGGAGCCTTTGATGACGTGCTTCCCCAGTTGCCACTTTGATGGCAGTCAAAGCTAGATCACTGCTGGAGTCTACTTGCAAAGGGGGAGTATGGGGGTGGCAGAAAGGAGAGCTGCGTTTAAAGAAAGTTTGGTGCACATATTTGAGGAGCATCACTATGAAATATAAAGGGGCTGGGGGTGGCAGGTGTGGGCGTGGCATCCTTGATTCAGATGCAGATCTTTAGGGGACGTAGTCAGTTGTTTTCCAAATAAATTTTGTGTCTCTAGGTATTAAAATGTGGCAAAGTATGTTTTATCGGTTTGCACCCCGAGGTATATCGACTTGCTACTTATTTCCGAGCCCCTCAGTGTGCGTAGCGTCTTGACACTTTGTCTGACGAACTCGTGGACAAAGATATTTGCTAAGTCTCTAGCTTGAAAGGTGTCGAAAAAGTTGCGTTCATACAATCAGACAGATAGACACCATGACAAACATGGCACAAAACCAATTTACTCTACACATATTTTCCACCTTTTAACAGCTACACAGAGAAAAATGCTTGTATTATGGGTGAAAGTCTCCGATCGAAACGTTTAAATAAGTCAGATGTTTCCTTAGACAAATTTAACGTTGCATTAAGCTCAACTCAAAGCCCTGGCAAAAGCTTAGCGAAACGTAACTCTTGTAAGGTAGCTTTTCTATGGCTGGGGAAGGTTGTAGGTTGCTGGGATCTGGAGAGTGGGGAACCGAGACACCATGCTCGGAAAAGGGGCGAAATGGGGCAGGAATCGACACCGGTGATCCTATGATTAGCCAAAGTTCCGTTTCGGCAGTGAAGCCACCCCTGCCAACCAAAATCTCAAAGCAGTGGGCGGGCCACACTCATTGTTATAACACTTTCACTTTATCGACTCAATGACTCTCTTGAAATTATTAAATAACACTGTCTTAGTTTCATGTTCATTCTTTTATTCTGGTCTTTTTATCTCTTTTCGTATCACAAGCCCTAACGTACCCTACCTAATTGCACCAAACCAAATAATCAAAAGGAGGTGGGAAAAAATACTTACGAAGCCTCGCTTACCCTGGCACCTCGTGGATTTTATTTGTTGTGTGTGTTTAACCCCTCGTCCCGCGTGTGTGTGCTGCTTCCTAGTCGTCCTGCGCTGGTGTGTTGTCCTTCGTCTTATACCTGTGTTCCCTCGTAGTCCTTGTCCTTGCTGTGTCTTTCCTGGGCTCCTTTTTCTTATCTGGGCACTCGCGGTTTTTCTTCAACTTATCGTCGTGGCCATTCAAACTTCACTCATAAAGCTGGGCTAGTCGCGGCGATCGCGAACCCTTGGCTGCGCCGTAGTTGCTGCGGCCGCTACCCGCGCCGTTTTGCTCGTGCTATTCTGCTTCTGCGGGCGGCTGCGCCTTCGCTCTGACTCTTCGTTCTGGGCCGCCCTTGTAGTTGTTGCGGCCACTGCCCGCACCGTTTGGCTCATGCCATTCTGCTGCTGCGAGTGGCTGTGCCTTTGCTCTCGTTCTTCGTTCTCGGCTGCTCTTGTAGTTGCTGCGGTCGCTGCCCACGCCGTTTGGCTCGTGCCATTCTGCTGCTGCGTGTAGCTGCGCTGTCACTGTCGTCTAGCTGTGCTGCTCTCGTAGCGGGCGACGTCCCTGAAGATTCCTGGCCAATAATATTTTTGTTATTCCCGCTTCGTCGTCGTCGTCCCCAGATGCCCTGCGCTTGGCTGGTCGTGGCATTCCTGCAACACTCGCTGCCGTTGTTCCTTGCCCACACACAGTTTCCATGGTACATGTCTATACAATTGTCCGTTCTTAAGTGTATAATCAGGGTATTTCTCCGGTTGTTCCTGTGTCTCCCGAGTGCGACGTCGTACCCATGAGCATGTGCTCGGTTCTTTGATGGCTGTCTGTAAGGCCTCAAGAGGCTGTCGTGACAAAGCGTCCGCCATCACATTCTTTCGCCCTTTCCGTGGGGTTTTCAATCGTGTTGAGCCACTTGAGGGCCAAGTGGTCCGTCACGACGTCGAACCTGTATCCTTCCAAGTAGCAACGCAGCTTCCTGATGGCCCAGACGATTGCTAGACACTCCTTCTCGGTAGCTGAGTAATTTTCCTCGGCCCTCTGTAGTCTTCGGCTAACGTATGCAATGATCCTCTCGCCGTCGGTACTCTGCTGGGTTAGCACCCCACCAAGTAAGTAATCGGTGGCATCGGTCTGAAGGGAAAACTTCTTGGCAAAGTTCGGACACGCGAGAATGGTGCCTCGGTCAGTAGCTCTTTGAATTTAATGAAAGCCTGTTGATGCGGTGTTTCCCAGATAAATAGCCGGTACCAAGAAGCGAGGCCCAGGCATCAGCGAAGTTCTCGTACACTGGTTGGGGCTGCTAGCTGCTGTACCGCAGCGATCTTCTCCGGATCGGTGTGGATTCCCTCCTCGCTTAAGACGTGTCCCAGATACACCAGTTTGCGCTTGAAGAAGGCGCACTTCTTCCGAATAAGTCTGAGGTTAGCTTGTCGTAAGCACCACAGCACCTTCCTAAGATTCATGACGTCTTCCTCCAGTGTCGTCCCGAAGACGATAATGTCGACAAGGTACGCGAAGACATGTGGCTTCATATCCGCCCCAATGATGCTGTCGCCATCGACTCGGCTGGGACTGGTCCGGGCTGGCTCGTCGTCGGGCTTTACGCACTCACCCGCTAAAGTCGCGTCTGTTATTCTGGCTAATATCCCTGGTGATTCAGGTTCTACCTCGGTCTTCTGATCTCCTGGTCCGGTGCGAAACGGGTTCCGTTGGATAGCTCTTAGCCGTGCAGGGCCCAGAACGCATTTCCAAGTCCTATCTCGTACCATTGTCGTGGTTGGTCCACCTTTCGTTGCTTTGACGACCGCCTCGCGGTTGCAGGCTTCGGCCTGGCTTTGCTTCGATATCTTGATATTGACGAGCGGCTCGCGGTTGCAGTCGTCGTTCTGGCTTTGCTTCCTAGTCACTGGTCTTGGTTTGACGAACGACTCGCGGTTGCAGGCGTCGCCCTGGCTCTGCGTCGTAGTCTCTGGTATCTCTGTGCTTGTGTTGACGACCGCCTCGCGGTTGCACGCGTCGTCCTGGCTAAACTTCGCTGTGTCTGGTCTCGGTTTGACGACCGCCTCGCGGTCTCAGGCGTCGTCCTAGCTTAACTTCGCTGTTTCTGGTCTCGGTTTGACGACAGCTTCACAGATGCAGGCATCACCCTGGCTTCGCTTCCTCGTCTCTGGTCCCGGTTTGGCGACCGCCTCTCGGTTGCAGGCGTCGCCCTTGTTTAACCTTGCTGTGTCTCTCCTGGGGTCCGTTGGAACGATAGTGGCTGTGCCGCCCTCTGGACGACATCACCTCCTTGTTGGCTACTACTCTGGTCGCCCTGGCTCTGCTTAATAGTCCCTGGTATCTCTGTGCTTGTGTTGACGACCGCCTCGCGGTCTCAGGCGTCGTCCTAGCTTAACTTCGCTGTTTCTGGTCTCGGTTTGACGACAGCCTCACGGTTGCAGGCATCACCCTGGCTTCGCTTCCTCGTCTCTGGTCGCGGTTTGGCGACCGCCTCTCGGTTGCAGGCGTCGTCTTGTTTAACCTTGCTGTGTCTCTCCTGGGGTCCGTTGGAACGATAGTGGCTGTGCCGCCCTCTGGACGACATCGCCTCCTTGTTGGCTACTACTCTGGTCGCCCTGGCTCTGCTTAATAGTCCCTGGTATCTCTGTGCTTGTGTTGACAACCGCCTCGCGGTCTCAGGCGTCGTCCTAGCTTAACTTCGCTGTTTCTGGTCTCGGTTTGACGACAGCCTCACGGTTGCAGGCATCACCCTGGCTTCGCTTCCTCGTCTCTTGTCCCGGTTTGGCGACCGCCTCGCGGTTGCAGGTGTCGTCTTGTTTAACCTTGCTGTGTCTCTCCTGGGGTCCGTTGGAACGATAGTGGCTGTGCCGCCCTCTGGACGACATCGCCTCCTTGTTGGCTTCTACTCTGGTCGCCCTGGCTCTGCTTAATAGTCCCTGGTATCTCTGTGCTTGTGTTGACGACCGCCTCGCGGTCTCAGGCGTCGTCCTAGCTTAACTTCGCTGTTTCTTGTTTAGGTTTGACGACAGCCTCACGGTTGCAGGCATCACCCTGGCTTCGCTTCCTCGTCTCTGGTCCCGGTTTGGCGACCGCCTCTCGGTTGCAGGCGTCGCCCTTGTTTAACCTTGCTGTGTCTCTCCTGGAGTCCGTTGGAACGATAGTGGCTGTGCCGCCCTCTGGACGACATCGCCTCCTTGTTGGCTACTACTCTGGTCGCCCTGGCTCTGCTTAATAGTCCCTGGTATCTCTGTGCTTGTGTTGACAACCGCCTCGTGGTCTCAGGCGTCGTCCTAGCTTAACTTCGCTGTTTCTGGTCTCGGTTTGACGACAGCCTCACGGTTGCAGGCATCACCCTGGCTTCGCTTCCTCGTCTCTGGTCCCTGTTTGGCGACCGCCTCTCGGTTGCAGGCGTTGCCCTTGTTTAACCTTGCTGTGTCTCTCCTGGGGTCCGTTGGAACGATAGTGGCTGTGCCGCCCTCTGCCAGCGAGCTGAGCCATTTTCGTAACACTTGACTTTGTTTAAATAGTTGTCAAGATTTGTTGGCAAAGCAGGCTTAGAGATAGGCCTACTTGCATAGTTCTTATGCATGCTTTGTAGATGATGGATTAGATTTGACGTGTTGCCTTTGGTATTTATCTTTGATCCGCAATGATTACATATAACCTCTTAGCTGCCTGCACATTTTTTAAAATGGTCCCATACAAAAAAAGGCGCCGTTTGGCTCTTACTCACTTTGAGTTCTTGCGGCTTCTCGCAATCTTCTTTTGACGAATCCGCACGCATTTTGTTTGTTACAACTATAAGAAAATTTATAACTTTAATTGCTGTAAAATAATTAATAGCAACCAACAGAGTGGTTTTGGCGCGCAGAAAAAATGTAACATATGTACATACATTTATGCACATTGCACTATCAAAACTCACCTTTCAAGTGTTTGTCCATTGTTACTTTGACACTTTCACATCCACCACAATAGTAAACCACACGTACGATTACTAAACATATAAATTCAATTAAATTTATGCAATTAATAAAAAAACGCGGTACTTACGCTGTTGTCTGCTGCTTTTAGAGGAGGTAAAAAATGTATAGCAAGAATCGATGTTTTGGATCGATGTATCGATATTAACATCGACTCCGAAAATTAGAGAATCGATAATCGAAATTTCTTTTGATTATCGATACATCGACGATACATCGATGTATCGTCCAACCTCTACCCTCTGGACGACATCGCCTCCTTGTTGGCTACTACTGCCCCTGGCTGGGGCTGTTGTTGAGTTTCGGGTCGACCGGTCGATGATATTCGGCAGCTTTCGGGATTGGTATGCTCAATGGGATAAGCAAATCACCTACCTGAGGCTTGGCATTGATGGCGCTGAAGAAGTCCAACCCGAGCAGCTCATCATCGAGGGCCGATGGTAAAACCAGCATTAGAATGCTAGCCCGTGCTTGCCCGAGTCGTACGTCTGCTTGGATCGCCCGCGTCAGCTCCATTTTCTTCCCATTTGCCAAAGCTATCACCGTCCTCAATGCTCGTCTGTTGGTCGGGGCCTCGATGAGTCGTGCTTTCTGCTCGCTGAGGAAGCTCCGCGTGGCACCCGTGTCCAGCGTAGCTACCATCACCTCAGCCTCGATGCTCGTCTCTGCAGCATGTCGGCCAACCCGCAAACGGATAACACCCGCTAGTTCCGGAACTCGCTCGTCGGCACTCTCACGTGTTTTGGATTTGATGAGAGGCGCTAGGCGTTTCCCGGCTCCTGTGCCTGGCAGCAGTCGACGGTCCTCACTCCTCGGCGACCACAATTCCAGCAGAATAGTATGCGAGTCCCACGACATTCCCTGGCGAAGTGTCCAAGTGCTCCGCAGTTGCGGCACGCATAACGCGTGTCCACTGGTTGCTCGCTGCTGGCTGAACCTGTTGTACCTTGAACGTTCCCTGCTGCTGAAGACGATGTTGCGTGCGAAGCCGCCCACGGTGCGCTGGTTTTGGGACTTGGTGCGCCTGTTTCAGGCTTTGAAATGGTTGCAGGCCCTGTCGGGCGAGCCGTCCGCTCGTTACTTGCCTTGGTTCTTGCCTGACATTGATTCTCTCGTTCCCGGGTGACCTCAAAGATTATCACCAGCTGTGTCAACTGCTTGAAAGTGCGGAAGTCCATTCGTCGCACGTACAGCTGGTACTCGGGCAGAAGATTCTCATAAACTCGCTCCAGTTCTTGGGCTTCTGAATAACCAGCGCGGGTCATCATGAGGCGAATGTCCACTAGATACTGCTTGTATCCCTCGTTTTCCCTCTGGTAGCGCATGCTGATCTCGTCCTCTAGTCTCTGAAATTACCGCGGAGGTAGGAAAAAACCCAAGAGCACGCTCCACGGTTGGTCCTTGGCCAAATTTCGGGTGTCGACTTGATGTGATACGGCTCGTTCCTCCAAGCGCTTGATAAATCGCAAGGGGTCTGTAGTACCGTCGAACGTGACTCCCCAGCGTTGCATGCGTTCCACTTCCATGGCTCCAGAGACGTCGAGTCGATTCGGTAGCATCGCTGATGTTCACCGCTCGTTGGATCGTGACAAGCGTGGCTGCTGAACAGGCACTGGTATGCTTAGGTACTGCATTCCCGGAGTTTCTAGGTCTCATTGTGGGGACCTGCTAGGTGCCAATCGTTGCTCTGGTAGGCTCGTCGTAGTTTTCTCTACATGGGATCCGTTCCCAATCGTAGTAGGCGATCGTTTTTGGGTGTCTGGTTTTGTGTCGGGAGTCCGTGCTTTTCCAAATATGGCTTCAAGCTCCTCTAAGCGAGCCTGAATGGCAGCTGAGTGACCCCCACGACCCACAAAGTCAGACATGCGGCCTCGGAGTTCCTCCACGGTGCCTTCACGTCCAAATCCGAGCTCGTCACCAAATGCTTCTAGTTCCGCCTTGCGCCGGTACGACATCCACGCTACTTCTGTGTCCTGGATCCTGTGCTTGCTTGTATGCCTGAAATCTGCTGCCGCTTGATAGCTGATGTAACACGGATGTATCCTT
Source organism: Scaptomyza hsui (assembly GCA_018152825.1). NCBI lineage: Eukaryota > Metazoa > Arthropoda > Insecta > Diptera > Drosophilidae > Scaptomyza > Scaptomyza hsui. The sequence goes on from JAECXO010000283.1 coordinate 673,166, forward strand.
GTTTTTAGTTAGCTTGTGTCCTGTGCGATGTTCTGTGGCTTGGTTGCTAAGGTAAGGCTAGTAGCCTTGTTGTATGCTAGCTTGTGTCCTGTGAGATGTCCTGTGCCTTGGTTGCTGATGTAGAGCTAGTATCCTTGTTGTATGCTAGCTTGTGTCCTAAGTCCTGTGTCCTTGTACTGGGTTGTGTCCTGCGGTGTCCTGCGTCTTGGTCCCCTGCTCTGGTACTCTCGTTTAACAATATTAATAAAAAAAATGTATTCAAGAAACGATGTGCACAGCTTGATGGCTCTGTGTCAAATCGTTTTCTCTGTCTCGCGCTGGCTTAATTTATAGTGTTTCGTTCGTTCACGAATGATCGCCAGCGAGGGCTTACGAGCTTCGCGCTGCCCGCCTCTCTCCTCTGATATTCGTAGATGCGAACCAAAAAAAACTCCATCCTTTTCGCTTTTCTCTGCTCCTCATCGTAGATATAATATATACCCCTGATATACGTATAGATACCCTGTATATATATGAGCTGCCTATGTACATAAAGGCCTGTCTCGCTGCCCTAGCATGTGCTCGTGCATCGCCTCGTGGACCCAAAAAAAAGTGTACACTCGGCCACGTGCACTTCTGCTGATGCATGCCCTACATGTACCGATTTACCATTTTTTCAAGAAATTAACTCGTGCTCACACATATATGTCTGCAGTAACCCACTTTTTTTTGCTCTTAATATTTTCTTTTCTTTTTTTATAAATAATTTTCTTTTTGGGTCTGCACGCTTGCCCGGAACATGTAATTCCTGAAAATCTGTACATATTGCCAAAGAAAAAAAACGTGCCGGTCCCACTGTGTGCAAACCAGAAAACCAACAAAATCTTGACCAATGACTTTAAAACTGTGCGTATGTGCCGTTGTGGGTTTCCCAGTGCTCACAAAACTGTACCTCCGAGACTCGGCATGAAACTGTACCGACTGTGCAAGTGAACTGGCAGGCGATCGTAGATAACATTGAGAAACTCAAATTCGACTAAACTTAGAATAAGCTGACTAACCGAACATTAAGAAATTAGGCCTATATTTGGTAACTCTAGCTGTTAAAATTTGGAATATATGCTACCGTTTTCGTACGGCTTAGTCCAAAACCGCTCACAAATTTTTAATAACATTTAACATTGTGGCGGCGGAATAATAACAAGGGGCAGTTCCAGATCAACCAGCTTTGTACAATACCGGACTTGTGTTATCTTGGTAAATAAAAACCAACTCCTGAAGTTGACATACAGGCCCAAACCATCACGCTTCCACCTTCGTACTTCATCGTCGGTTTTAAATGCTTATTGTGGAGATCCGTATTCGACTTGCGCCACACAAACTGTACCCCATCCGATCCAAAAATGTGAAATTTTGACTCATCTGCGAAGAAACCATCGTTCCAGAACGATGGTGGCTTCAGAACACGGTCCTTGGTAAAGTTCAGCCGTCACTGTTGATTTTTTTACAGATGAATTCCTTTTTTGGTGCTACTCGACCATTGAAGTCGTATTAATTGCACCCGGCGCACAGTTTCCGGGCTAAAACTCTAGCCAACTGCCTCCTAAATCTCTGAAGCCAACTTTTAAATCGATATCTTTTGGTTCTCCTTCACTTTGCGGATGAAACGTTTGCTCGTTCTTCTCAGTAAACATTTTATTTGGCGCTCTCTGGCTTTTAACTGGCAGACGATTCTTGTGAACGAAGCGAATAATGATGTATTGCACAGTTAATAAAGTAAGATTGACAAATTTCTAGGCTTTTTTGACACTGCCATGCGAAAACAGCAAATTTCCCATAAAAATTACCTTAAATTTGTGATCCTGGAAGAATGGCACAAATAACAAAACAAACAACAAAAATAAATCGTTTTACTTCATCTCCTCGAGCCGGCAAACATCCCTACATTTAAATATTATAGCAGAAAAATGAATATAAATATGTTTTTATACTTTGATACCGAAGGCTCATTATATTGGTTTTGTCCAATGTCCGTCATGGTATCTGTCCGTCCGTCTGTCCATATGAACGCAACTTTTTTCGACACCCGTAAAGCTAGAGACTTGAAACTTTGCAATTATGTTTGTCTATAGGCAAGACAGATAAAAAGTAAAGATTGGGTTGCCAAGCCTACTAGGAGGCTGGGAAATCGATAAAATCGATAACTAAAAACCGATAAAACCACACATTTCTCACATTCCTGCAGCTAAAGTTACCAAATTTTTCAAGAAGATAGTCACGTCGCACAGTGGGGCCTCTGCCGGAAAAGCGTTGCATAAATCATTTATTTCATGAACGCGTTTGGCAAAAGCAAAACATGTAATCGACAGATAATACTTCAAAAATAATGGATCCAAAAGATTTTTGAAATCGGTTAAAAATTATGGCTGCTAGAGCTTATCAAAGTTGAGAAATTTTTCGTGAGTACGAATCAATGACAATTTTTACGATAATTCGCCACTTTTAAAGTGAATATTGGGCGATATAAACAACCGATCTTCGATATTTTTTTTTTATATGAAAAGTATGTTCAATGTTAGTATTTTGTTGTTTAAATTTTGAATATAACTGAAATACTTATTAAACTAGAAACGTTTAAAAAATACACTAAATTTTCCTTATTTTTGAACTTTTGTGGAATAGAACTCACAGGGATGATACGGGATAATTGTGGGACCACTTGCATGTGATAGATGAAATATATACCTTTCATATGTTTTTGGTCTAAATCTGCGGAAATCTGCGGAAATCGAGATAAATCCAAAAAACTAGGGGTACCTCGCGTTAAAAGCACGCGGCAGGTATAAGGAAGAAGAAGAGCGCATGCAAATTTGGCTGTAGCGGGTGTGTTGTTTATTTATAACATTGCTATATGTTGTATTATAAGTACTACCTGACTATATGTACCCCCTTTAAGAAATGTTGAGTCGGCTTGAAAAGGGTGTGAAAGGCAGGTAAATATAGTTTTAGTTGATGGAAAATTTCGCAATTACAGGTAATTTTTTTAGGAATTTCCCCGTTTACCTATTTTGAATGAAATACCTCATGTTTTTTTGGGTTTTTACCAAAAACATTGGAAAAGGCTTATACCATTTTTGCTTTTTTACCTAGCTAACCCAAAATATATGGTATATAGTGCAAAAAATTTCACTTGATTGCGACAGTTGTTTTTTAACTTCATAAGAGAAAACACTACAATCAATTTCCCGGTTGAATAGTATTTTTCAATATAATTCACTAACTTTTTATTTAAAAGCGCAATAATGAATATAAAAATTCTACGATTTTTGAACTTTTTCGTGCCTCTAAAAATAAAAACGATTTCGAAATGGCATTGCTTAAAGAGATGGGCGTACTCGAAAACGCTAGTACGGAGCTTAAAGCAAAAATTAAATCCATTCACGCTAACTTGAAGCAAAAATGGAAGCACTTTCATTGAAGTATGTGAAGGAACAAGAGAGGACAAAAGCGACAATCACGAAAGCTGTACAGATCGCCAGTCCTTTACGGCTAAATAGGATTAAGGAAAGTATTCCAACGCCCCCAAACTCAGTCGCCATTAAGTACACTGGTGAAGAAGCGTTTTCCCTTTTTATGGACTTGGGATTAACTAAGGAGAAATATAATATTTTATGCGGCTCCTTAAAAAAAACATAACGTCGACGTTCTTCCCGGATATAAAAAGATTGGATTTGCAAAAAAGGAAGCAGTTCCACCTAATACAATAATAACAGAGACAACTGTAGAAGTAAAACTCCAGGATTTAATGGACCACACTGCGATGCGTCTGAATAAAAGTTTGCCAGATGGAGAGGTCGAGCTTCTTCCTGAAAACCTGACCCTACTCAATAAGTGGGGATGCGATGGATCGTCTGGACAAAGCGCATACAAACAAATTATAAACACAGATGACGTAACTATTTCCGATGAAAATATGTTTATGGCTTCTGTTGTTCCCTTACGCCTGAGGAGTGAAACTTCTGAACATTGGAAAAATCTTCGACCATCATCGATTCATTATTGTCGCCCTATTTTCTTTAAATATGCGAAGGAGTCCTCTGAGTTGATTAAATCAACTGTAAGCGACATACAGAATCAAATTAGCCAACTGAAGCCTACTGTTTTTCAAACCAAAAGTGGAAAAAAAATCACGATTAACTTTAAATTTTTCCTGACAATGATTGATGGAAAAGTCTTAAATGAAATTACAAACACCTCCTCAACTTTAAGGTGTCCTATTTGTAAAAAAAAAAACTCAAAGGGACTTTCACAATTTAGACGACTCAACGAGTGACGAGAACTGCTACGAATATGGAATTTCTCCTTTGCATTGCAGAATAAAGTGTATGGAATTTATTCTGAAGCTAGCCTACACACTTCCTCGGCCAGGAGAAACAGCAACGGATAATACACCTCGTGAGGATATACAGAGTAGAAAAGAAATTATACAAGCTGAGTTCTCTCGGAAGTTGGGATTGAAAGTTGACTGCCCAAAGCATGGATACGGAAATACGAATGACGGAAATACTTCAAGGCGATTTTTTGAAAATGATAAAATGTCATCTTTGATAACAGGTGTTAATCATGAGATCATTAACAGGTTGGCTGTTATCCTAAATGTTATAAACTGCAAGGAAATGATAAATGGTGCAAAATTTGGCGAATACACATCGCAAACAGCTCAACTTTTGACTGATTTGTATCCTCAGAAAAAACTTACCCCCACGGTACATAGGATTTTGGCTCATGGAAAGGACTTAATAGAGTATCAATGCTTACCAATTGGAGAGCTGTCTGAAGAAGCACAGGAATGTAAAAACAAGGACTACAAAAGGTTCAGATACACTAATACGTGCAAAATTTCTCGGGCTCGACAAAATGAAGACCTTTTTAACATGCTGGCAGCCTCATCGGATCCACTTCTTGCATCGCTTAGACTTGTGCGATCACGAAAGGATTTGTAAGGAAGCAACTATAGTTCCGAAATGTTAAGTTAATTAGACATGAACATTAATGTAGATGATTATTTTGAAGAAAATCAGTCATCAATAGCAAATATTAAAAATTAACCTCAAAAAATCGGCAAAAATACCAATTTAAATGTTATGTATGTATTTAAGTTAGAAAATCGAATTAAAACAACTAAAAATGTTATATAGTTATTGAAATCATTAAAAATTTTCAGTTATAATTAAAAAAAAAATTTTATTTGAATTTTACAGGCAAAATATGCTCGAAAATACTTCTTGACTTTGACCTTGAATATTTAAGCAGCACGGATACCAAGAACTCTCGACGAATTTAAAGCTTGAGAAGTTTTCTATCAAGTGCTTTTTAAATTTTTGAAATCGCTTCATTAGTTTAGAAGTTATGATTTTTGCAATGTAAAATGAGCAAAGGCCCCACTGTGCGTCGCTGAAAAAACTGCATCAAAAATTTGGATGCCACGCCCACACCTTCCGCACCCCACCCCCCACCGTTGTTAAAATTTCTATGCGTGTATCTTCCACATGTTTTGAACTAGAGTCACAAAATTTGGTAGGAAGGTATATGGTTACATTTACAAAAGATCTGCATCAAATATTGGAATGCCACGCCCACATCTGCCGCCCACCATTTAAAATCGGAAATTTCGATATCTCTTACAGTTTTTAAGCTAGTGCCCCCAAATTCGGTAGAAAGATAGAAGGCAACATCTACCAAAGATCTGCATCAAAATTTTGGATGCCACGCTCACCCAAGCCACCCGCCTTATAAAATCGTAATCGGCTATATCTTTAACAGTTTTTGAGCTAGAGCCACCAAACTTGGTAGGAAAATAAATGGTGACAGTTAAAAACATTTGATTCAAAAATTTGGATGCCACATCCACCTCTGCCGCCCACCTTTTAAATTTGGAAGTTCAGTTATCTTCCACAGTTTTTGAGCTTAAGTCACCAAATTTGATAACATGATAGCTGGCGATGTGAACCACCCGGCCCACTCCTTTGCAAGCAGACTCCCTACCATCCGTTCTTTTACTGGTATCAAAGTATTCCGCAGTCAGTAGCACCCGACTGCATCGTTTTCACTTGTAAAAAAATTGGCAATTACATTTTTTTCGATATCTTTAATGGTTTAAAAGATACAGCCACTTCGAACTTTTTTATGCCCTTACAATTGGGACTGTGAGACACTTTAAACGAAATCTAAAATCTAGTGAGTCCGTAAGCTAACAAGCCGGTGCCTGGAATTTTTTTTTATTATTTGGTTTATTTTGTAGTATTAATTGTAACGCACTCATATAAGTTTAACTTAACAATTTTGATTTAATATATATAGTAAAAATACTTAAAATGTAAAAAAAGGTATAAGGTTTAAACTGCTTTGCTGTCTTCATAAATATTTACACGGCACGGCCCATGCCCATCTCTCGTTGGAACACTTAAATGTACTGCTTTTTAGTACATCTACGTCCAAATATAAAGCAAAGAAACTAAAAACTCACTCTGCATATGGAGATAGAAATTAATTTTCGTTGCGTTGTTATAAGGGTTATGCCGCGTTTATACTAGTTGACGCAGCGTCAATTCTCAGAGAGTAGTTAAACTCTAGAGAGTAATTCAGAGCTGCCAACTAGAAAATCATAACATTTTGCGTTGCGAAGGCACATGGGGGAATAATTTTGTTCTCTGCCTTGTCAACTTATTCTGCCTACTCGTTGAAAATCAGCTGGTGCTTGCGGTACTGGGTAACGTGGATAAAACAACCAATTCGGCCATTATTGCTTAGCTTTTTATTCTAATCGAGAATTGTGCGATGCACGAGACAAATATTAGTTGTTGCCGTACTTCATTCCTCTCGTTGTTGTCGCAGAGCTTTAGTTTGGCAATTTTAGACTTTTGCTTCAACCTGGGTGCTGCTGCCATAAATGGGATGGTAGCTTACTTTGCATAATTGATCGGCTGAATGCAAGAAACTTAGATATGATTTCCACATATTATGCTTACTAGTATTTTCGAAATATGGAAGGGCATTTAACATGTCTTACAGTCATCGGCATAAGTATTTTGACATCACTTAAAGTTAAATCTACTCATAACTTAAACTTACTTCAAAAAGTATCAATGGTATCAATGGAAAGGTCATTCAAATTCCGTTTGAATGGTACAATACTTTTCTTAATACCCAATTCACACTAGGGCACATCTGGCGAAACGATGGGAAATGTGAAACTCGTGTTTACATTGCAACATATAACAACTAACATCAACTGTCTTCTTCTTCCTTTGTAAAAGTAACCTGTTTATCTCAGCGCATAATTTACCAATTGTTTTTAAAAATTAATGAATAAAAAAGATGGATGAACCAGAGTTATGTTATGTTATGTTTCTTTGCATCGAATTGCGCTCACTCATCAGCTCAACGATCTCCTCCTGGTTATTTCTGCGACGCTTAGCAGGTGTCGCCGATTCCTCCTCGTTTGGGTCCAGCACAATATTATCGTCCCGTGTCGACTGAAACGACCGCTCTTGTGCATTGCTTATGGCAAACGTGTCCAGAAATTCATTCAATTTTCCTAACATTTTCCATGTTGAAATGGATCCTCTTCTTGGGCCGATTTTCTGCTTCTCTTGCTTGAAATAAATTGCCAATATTAAACAATTTAATATAAAAACTTCCATGCATCATACCTATATTTGCTTGCGAGGTTGTCCACTTTTGTCCTCATATCAGTCCACTGGATGCCACAATCCACAGCCTGCATCCGTCTAACCAAGAGGCTTCGATGTGTCTTTTTTAACTAAAATTAACAATTTTTAAAAAAAATAATGTTCCCGCCATATAAAAATTAGCAACATTTTCCTTGCGAATGACAATTTTTTAGTGGTGGAATCAAAAATATCGCAACTAACTGCAGTAAACGCACTGAGAATAGGAACATTTCCAGAAGATGTTGGAATATTTTGGGAAAATTTGGAACGGCAACTTTATACGTAGCATTGATGACTGATGTTAAATGTGCCCTAGTGTGAATTGGATATATCCCAATTTAATTTTTCGATTTTGTAGTATTGATATCTAGATAACTAAGCGATACATCGCTAAATTTTATTTAATATTTTCTATTAAACTCCATAAAAAAATAAAAAAAAACAAGTAAAAACGTTGCAGTCGGACGCAACCGACTGCGGAATACTTTGATACCAGTAAAAGAACGGTTGATAAGGGAGAATGCAGGGGCGAAGGGAGTGGGCCATGTGGTAAACATCGCCAGCTATCATGTTACCAAATTTGGTGACTTTAGCTCAACAACTGTGGAAGATAACTTAACTCCCAAATTTAAAAGGTGGGCGGCAGAGGTAGGCGTGGCATCTAAATTTTTGAATCAAATGTTTTTAACTGTCACCATCTATATTCATAAAAAGTTTGGTGGCTCAAGCTCAAAAACTGTTAGAGATATAGCCGATTCCGATTTTATAAGGCGGGTGGCTTAGGGGGGCGTGGCATTCAAAATTTTGATGCACATCTTTGGTAGATGCTGCCTTCTATCTTTCTACCCAATTTACGGGCTCTAGCTTAAAAACTATAAGAGATATCGAAATTTCCGATTTTAAATAGTGGGCGGCAGAGTTGGGCGTGGCATCCTAATTTTTGATGCAGACCTTTTGTAGTTGTCACCATATATCTTCCTACCAAATTTGGTGACTCTAGCTCGAAAAATGTGAAAACTATAGGCGTTTCCAATTTCTTGGTGAAGGGGGATGGGTGCGGAATCAGGAAGCGTGGCATCCAAGTTTTGATGGGGAACGTCAGTACCTATCTTGACACAAAATTTGGTGGCTCTAGCCCAAAAAATGTGAAAACTATAGGCGTTTCCAATTTCATGGAGAAGGGGGGATGGGGCGGAATCAGGGGTGGCATCCAAAATTTTGATGATTTTTTGGGGAACGTCAATATTTCTTGACACAAAATTTGGTGGTCTAGCCCAAAATATGTAAAATTAAAGGCTTTTCTTTTTTTTAAGAAAGGGGGGGGGGGGGGCGGAATCAGGGGGCATGGCATCCAAATGTTGTTTTTTTGAACTTCAATATCTATCTTGACACAAATATTTGGGAAATGTGAAAATTATAGGGTTTTTATTTTTTGGGGGGGGGGGGGGGGTTGGGATCAGGGGCGGGGCATCCAAAATTTTGATGCATATTTTTGGGGAACGTCAATATCTATCTTGAAACAAAATTTGGTGGCTCTAGCCCAAAAAATGTGAAAACTATAGGCGTTTCCAATTTCATGGAGAAGGGGGGTGGGGGGCGGAATCAGGGGCGTGGCATCCAAAATGTTATGATTTTTTTGGGAACTTCAATATCTATCTTGACAAAATTTTTGGCTCTTCCCCAAAAAATATAAAAAATATAGGTTTAATTTCAAGGATCAGGGATGATGGGGGCGGAATTAGTGGGCGTGGCATCCAAAATTTTGAAGCAGTTTTTTCAGGGACATGACTAGCTATCTGCGTGCAAAATTTGGTAACTCTAGCTGTAAGAATGTGAAAAATATTTGGTTTTATCGGTTTTCAGTTATCGAATTTATCGATTTCCCAGCCTCCTAGTAGGCGTGGCACCCCAATCTTGACACTTTATCTGAACCGTCTATAGATAAATATAATTGCAAAGTTTCAAGTCTCTAGCTTTACGGGTGTCGAAAAAAGTTGCGTTCATACGGACGGACGGACAGACGGACAGACGGACACCACGACGGACATTGCACAAAACCAATATACTATGAGACCTTCGGTATCAAAGTATAATTATAGGAAATTTTTTCGATTTTTTATTAACTATGTCTCGATCTTAATATTTTCGTCTTATTTTGTCGAGTTTCACAAGAATCAATCAGAATCTCCGTAAAATCTCTATTTTATGAGGTCGGAGCTGCTTATTCCGCCTGTTACATACTTTTGCACACAACCATTATACCCTTTTTCGCAAAAAGAAACAGACTCAGCTCGCGAAATGGCGGCAAGGCTCTAATAGTGCATTTACACTGGCGCCGCAAGCAGCGCCCTTAGCATTTTGCCTTAAGGTCTTCGCAATTTTTAGCCTTTACCATACAAAATGTGTCCGTTAAATTTGAATTTAGCGACTTTTTCTCGCGCCGCTAGAACGCCGCTATTCTACCGGCTCAAATAAAGGCCTTTTTTACCGATGAATCGATACTTTTGGTCAGATTACTGATGGCGGCAACAGGAATCAGCTGATTCTAAATCAAAACAAATGTGCAAGTTCAAAATTATTTAAAATACTAAATATTTTTATTATTATTGCAATTTTAAGTTTATGTCGGACAAAAGAGAAAGCGCAACAAATTTGGCCCCAGATACTCAAATGCCATTTCTTGCTAAACAAGTTTGCAGAACTCCTTCTGACAACCTGGCAACGGTTCTGTACTCGGCGGCTGAGCCCAGGCTGTACTAAGCTACGGCAACCCGCTTTTCTAGTAGGATGCACGCTCTTAAATTTGAGACTTCTTTTTCATTTGAGGCAAGGGATCGACTAACTTTTGAAAGAGGCTTCTTTCCATCCTAAAGCTCTCCTTGAACAAATCCTTACTTAATTTTGGCACATCCATCTCCCAATAACAACCATTGCGATCGAGCATCCAGACACTTCGCGTGCTAATACAGTCGAACTGCGACAACATATTTAGCGCAGCCGTTGCTGCTGCCGTTTCTTCATTTTCGCAATCAATAAAATTGCTTAAAATCTGAACGCAATTATTTCCAGTATTTATAATGCTATCACCAATTTGCGTGGCCAGCATCAACAAATTTAAATTTTGATCCATTTTTAAAATTTCTTCTTCCTCAGCAATCACAACAAAAACAAACAAAAATAAACAGCTGTTTCAAAAGACTTTTTGCCAATGTAAATGACTTTCGCCGCTAACCACTAAGGCTTTTTTAGCGACGCCAGTGTAAATGCACTATAACAATAAATAAGGAAGCAAAAATCAAAAGGAACACAGCTGTGTGAGGTTTAGGTGAACTTGCCGCTACTCGTTACTTGTGTGTGCTTCGAAAATGTGCTGAGGCGCTCTGCTCCCTTAACATCGCCGGCTCTGGTTTCCAGTCTTATTACATTATTAGTCTATGGCAAAACAGAAGATTGTGAATAGCAGAAATTGTGAATAGTATGCGCAATATTAAGTAATATTCAAAAATAATTACAAATTTTCTTTTTTGGTGAATTATCGTAGGAAACATTTGCATTGGTAGCCAAGGTTCAAAGGATTGCTTTAAAAATTGTGGGCGGATAATATTGTTCACTTTGGGCAGTTCAGTATAACTCCCACGTATGTACAAAATATTACTTGAATTAAGCCATTAAAATTGGCAATAAGCTGCTACTAACTTACAATGTTCTCACTTTTTCGCAGAAAACACAAACCAAAACAAACCGAAAGCTTATTTATTGTCCTCTATTATTGTTGAAAATCCTTATAAGCATAAAAAACAAGTAAGAAGGCTCTAGTCGAGATTTTCCGACTAGGAGATACCCCGAACCCTGTACACAACGCGTACAGCCACTAAACTTCAATCTTCGATATCTCTGGTGTTTCTTAACTGATTTCGATGAAATTTTACAGATTTTCATTAGTTTGTATCAAGTTTCTAAAACGTGTTTCACATTTTCGATATTCACATTTTTATGTTATCGATCACATGTGTAAATCGGAAATGGAAATAGTTATCGAAAATCGAAAGCAACCTTGTACTGCCTAGGACTTGGATGAGCTTATGTGCAAAATCTGAAGTCTCTCGCTCTTATAGTCTCTGAGATCGACGCGTTCATACGTACGACAGACGGGCATGGCTATATCGACTCGGCTGTTGATGCTGATCAAGAATAGTTCCGAGACGCTTCCTTCTGCCTGTTACATAATTTTTGCAAAAAACCATTGTACCCCTTTTACCCATTTTATGGGTTCGGGATATAAATAGAATTTTGTAAATGGACATTTCCACAGAAAGGTCAACCACATCAAAAAAAAAAAAAAAAAAGGCTAAGTCTGCAAAAGTTTGTTGTTTTACCATATACATGTATGTGAAGGGAATCTTTTTAATTCAACTAGAATTAACAAATATTGCATTTATTTATAATTTTTTTTTAAATATTCAAACGCAAATCCAATCAAGTGTTAAATTTCCGTTTTTTTTGCACAATTTTTTATGATAAATGTTCGAAATGAGAGACATAACGCATTGAAATTTGGGCGGCAGATGTGGGCGTGGCATTAATGTCACCATCTATCATCCTACAAAATTTTGTGACTTTAGCTCAAAAACTGTCAGGGTAAATTAGTTTCCGATTTGAAGGTAAATAAGTGTCGCGTGCGACCCGTAGCGTGCGAACTTGTTTAAACTTAAATAAAAAAAAACTACTTAATATTTTATAATGAAACCAAAGACAAACATTCATTATTGCTTAACATTTTAAGAAAAAACGCAATAGGTTTTGCTAAAATCGGTGTTTGAACTGCTCGGCTTGAAAGCGACTTCTATTTTTGTCACGTGCAAACGTCATGGTTTTTTGTAAAAATCTCGAAAGCGAACTCTCGCCCAAAAATCTATTTGTACAAAAAATAAAGTGTTTATCATAAGCTATAAGTTTCGCCATTAGTCAAAATAAAAATGTTGTTGGTTAAATGGTTTTTTTTTACTTTGAATGCGTACGAATGTCGTATTCGACACCATGGAAATTCCCATATGTATACAGTGCTCATCATGAGCCCTAATCACACATTCTTTAAAATAAAAATTGTTGGCTTGAAATCAATAAAATCGATAACATAAAAAAAAGTTGATGCCACGCTTATCACTTCCGGTCTCAGATTCACAGCATTTTGAAATTGAAAACACCTATATACTTATTAAGTCCTCTTGCGAAAAGCATGAGGTTTGGTTCTTCTCATAAATATGATACTTGTGTTGTTAACTTACTATTTTGCATGTTAGGATTCAACGCTTAATAAATAATAGAAAAAAGAAAAAAAAGCTACATACTTATATCTTCCATAGTTTTTAAGCAGCCACCAAGCTTCATGCAAAGATAAAGATTACGTTCGCCCAAAAGCCTTAAAAATGTTAAGACCACGGCCCATTCCTTTCGCTCCCACCGCATTCAGAATATAAATATCGACGTCGCGATATCTAACAGTTGTTAAACTTATGTCCCCCAAATATGATGGCAACTAAGCTGTTGATATCCCCCTAGTTCTGCATCAAAAAGTTGGATGTCACGCCCTCCAAAACTGGAATGTCTTTTACAGTTTTTGGTTAGAGTCGCTAAATTTGGTGGAAAGATGGCTGCATACGTCCCCCAACAATCTACACTAGGTTGCACTTAACAGCAACGTTTTTAATTGTTGAAAAAAAAAAAAGCAGTATTTTATCCATTGTTTCCACCTCTTCATGCAAAATATTAATTTTCAAAAAATCATCAATCATTTGCTTTTTCGTTTTAATATACAATATTAGATTCTGATAGGAAAGAAACAATCTAGTTGCACTTCCTAATTTTGTTTTTTTTATAGTTTGATACCGAAGGTCTCATAGTATATTGGATTTGTGCAATGTCCGTCATGGTGTCTGTCCGTCCGTCCGTCCGTATGAACGCAATTTTTTTCGACACCTGTAAAGCTAGAGACTTGAAACTTTGCAATTATGTTTGTCTATGGGCTAGTCAGATGAAGTGACAAGATTGGGCTGCCACGCCTACTAGGAGGCTGGGAAATCGATAAAGTCGATAACTGAAAACCGATAAATATATATAATATAAACATATTTCTCACATTCCTGCAGCTAGAGTTACCAAATTTTGCACAAAGATAGCTAGTCACGTCCCTGAAAAAACTGCATCAAAATTTTGAATGCCACGCCCCCTGATTCCGCCCCAATCCCCCCTTCTCCATGAAATTGGAAACGCCTATAGTTTTCACATTTTTTGAGCTAGAGCCACCAAATTTTTTGTCAAGATAGATAATGACGTTCCCCAAAAAAAATGCATCATAATTTTGGATGCCACGCCCCCTGATTCCGCCCCCATCGTCCCCTTTCTCCTTGAAATTAGAAACGCCTATAGTTCTCACATTTTTTAGGCTAGAGCAACCAAATTTTGTGCCAAGATAGGTAGTGCATATGCATCAAAAATTTTGATGCCACGCACAATTCTGCCGCACACCATTTAAAATCGGAAATTTCGATATCTCTTACAGTTTTTAAGCTAGTGCCCCCAAATTCGGTAGAAAGATAGAAGGCAACATCTACAAAAGATCTGCATCAAAATTTTGGATGCCACGCCCACCCAAGCCACCCGCCTTATAAAATCGGAATCGGCTATATCTTTAACAGTTTTTGAGCTAGAGCCACCAAACTTGGTAGGAAGATAAATGGTGACAGTTAAAAACATTTGATTCAAAAATTTGGATGCCACGCCTACCTCAGCCACCTTTTAAATTTGGGAGTTAAGTTATCTTCTAAAGTTTCTGAGCTAAAGTCACCAAATTTGGTAACATGATAGCTGGCGATGTTTACCACCCGGCCCACTCCTTTGCAAGCAGACTCCTTACCATCCGTTCTTTTACTGGTATCAAAGTATTCCGCAGTCGGTTGCGTCCGACTGCAACGATTTCACTTGTTTACTTATGTATTATTATTGGACGTAGATGTACTAAAAAAAAAGACAGTACATTTAAGTGGCCCAACGATACCAAGCACCGGCTTGTTAACGCGCGGACCCAATCAAAAAGCAACCAACCTCCCGCCCGACCGACCGAGGGGCACACCGCATAGCGTACGGTTACGTAGATCGCGAAAACGTAGACCAATGACATAAGACTAACTTTTTAAGAGAACTACTAGAAGTGGCACCGTTTATTAAGTGGGAAAATTCGTTATAGTTTGAACATAAGATACGAAAACGGTTATGAATAGCATAGTTAGAGTGACAAGCTTGAAGAGCAATGGGTACAAAATTCCTTGTCCTTCTGATCGAAACAGCAAAACTAATTTGACTGATTAATTCCGAGGAATCAATTTTACCATTTATTAGCTTGTGTGAAAAGACCACACTAAGCATTGTTCTGCGATCAGCATGAGAAGGAAGATTTATTAGTGAAAGTCTACTGTGGTAGGAAGGTAGGTTAATGTTAGTATCCCAGTTAAATCTTCTAAGGGCAAAGAGCAAAAATTGTTTTTGTACTGATTCTATTCTATCCTGGTGAATCCAGTATTTGGGATACCAGATATAAGATCCATATTCAAGAACAGGACGTACCACAGACGTGTAAAGTGTTTTGGTTATGTAGGGATCGTCAAATTCTTTCGACCAGCGCTTAATGAACCACAAGGTACTAGAGGCTCGATTTGCAACTGAAGAGATATGCTTGTGAAATTTAAGTTTCGGATCAAAAAGGATACCTAAGTCTTCAACCCATTCAATGCGATCGAGTGGGCTTCCATCAAGAAAATATATATTTGAAAAAGGCAGGCGTCTATAAAAGTACATGACTTTACATTTATTGCAATTAAGATTTAGTAAGTTAACACGACACCACTTTTGAAAATTATCCAAATCAGTTTGTAATTTTTGAGCAGATAACAGAGCAGTACCCGACATGCATAATTTTACATCGTCAGCAAACATCAGCACTCGAGAGTGGTCAATAACAGATGGAAGGTCATTGATGATAAGTGAAAATTATAAAGGTCCATGGTGACTTCCTTGTGGAACACCGGAAGTGACATGAACCACCTTAGACACAGCGCCATTAAAACTGACTCTCTGCGTTCTATGAATTAAATATTCCCTTATCCACCGAATAAGATTGCTTGGAAAACCTAAAAGCTGAAGTTTATGAAGTAAAAGGAAGTGATTAACCGAGTCAAATGCCTTTCTGAAATCAGTGTAAATAACATCCGTTTGCATTTTATTTTGAAAACCATTAAGTAGTGAAGTAAATTCTAACAGGTTAGTGGTAGTAGATCTTTGTTTCATGAATCCATGCTGGCACGGTGAAATTAAAGATCTGCAAAAATGTTGTAATTGAGAAGTTATTAATTTCTCAAACATTTTTGGTATAGGAGACAATTTGGAGATACCCCTATAATTTTGAACATTAGACTTGTCTTCTTTTTTTATGGAGCGGAATAATAAATGATTCTTTCCAGATATTAGGAAATGAACATTTCTAGACAAACTCAACAATTTATGCAAAGGCTTTAAGAGACCATCCGCACAGTACTTAAGCACACAGCTTGGTACGCCGTCAGGTCCCGGGGAAAATACAGACTTTATACCCTGTAGATCACGTAGTAATGAACACTCCGTGATTCTTGGTCCAAAAATGCAATTACAGCCATTAACCTGATACGGGTAAGGCAGATCAACCTGATTGTCAATTGAACTGTATGTTGTTTGAAAAAATTCGGCAAATAAATCGGCAATGGCCTGATCAGAGTTGGCCGACTTGTTTTCAGAGGATAAGTTAGATGGAAGTGTTGATGACTTTCGCTTTGCATTAACGAAGTCAAAGAACCTCTTAGGATCTTGCTGAAACTGTAGTCTGCACCGACTTAGGTAATTTTTATAACATGAGTTATTCATGACTGAAAAACTGGAACGCGCAATCAAGTATGATGAGTAATGAACAGAAGAGCCAGATTTTCTGAAACTCTTATAAAGCTTAGATTTTCGATTTTTAAGGGCTGTCAACTCTCGTATAAACCAAGCAGGTTTGTTTTTCCTACTTGGCCTACCAAAAGGGACAAACATGTCGAATAAATTGTCTAAGGTGCTATAAAAAATACTGATTGCCGAAGGACGACCAGTCAGCCAGTGCCAAGAGCCGGGTAAGTTTAACAAAATCAGTTTTCCGAAATTGACGTACTCGGTTGAATGGTTCTCTACACTGGCGTAAGGCACAGGCAGGCAAAGTGATCAACACCTCAAACGTCGGGTGGTATGAGTCTTCAAGAGTAGATATGGGAAGGGATCTTGACATAGATAGAGTGGATGGATCCAAAACAAAAACCAAATCAAGCATTCTACCAAGAGAATTCGGAATACCATTGATTTGACTCAATGACATACCAAACAAACCAATCAGAAAATCAATCTGCACCATGGGGGTCAAGACACTTGAGTCCGGACTTGAAATCCAAGTGGCCTCAGCAATATTAAAATCACCAAGAACCACGAGAATATCGCGATCAGAAAGCCTAGAAGAAATGGAAAGTATTGCTGACAAATGTTCACTGTAAACAGAGTTGTCAGATAAAGGTGGTATATAAGAACAAGAAATGTAAATACCAACACCATTAATATTTAACTTCACAGCAACAAACTCTATATCCATAGAACCACCTAAAATTACTGTTTCAGAGGGAAAGTCCACATCAACAGCAATAAGCACCCCACCACCACGGCGCAGAGGGCGGTCCTTTCTATAGATACAGAATCTGTTAGATAATACTTCAGAATTAAGTATGTCTTGTCTTAACCACGTTTCGGTGAAGGCAACGACATGAAAGGGAAAAGAATGACTACTAAGGTACAAAGTACTAAGTTTACTACAAAGTCCTCTTACATTCTGATAGCCCAGTAAGAGGGAGGTAATCAACTGTGTTAGTTTTTGCTACTAAAGTGGATGCAACAGGCGGAGCACTACTGATCCTAACATTGTTATTATTATTACTTCGCCTACTGACATACTCCTTCACTATGATGTGGGGTGGCCAAAACTTTTCAGAACAAATCGTTGAGAAAAGTTCCGGCGGAACACTCAGCTTAAAGGACGATATATCGCGGGCGAGCTTGAATTTAAATTTTTCGACAACAATTCGCGGGAAATCAATTTTACCTTTTATATAGGCGCTTACATCTTCCGCAGAATTATCGGAAGCGAGCCTAGAAACAAAAACAAATTTACTCTGAGGTACAACCCTAATGGGCTTAAGAGTTGCACCTAACGTAGAATCAGTAGGCTGACTATCGGTTGAACCACAGGGATCTAGGGGAAGAACATTAGTTTTAGGTAACACCGGGTTAGTTGCCGATGAGTTAAATACCATTAACGGGCTGGCAGCAGGTGTACGGGTACTAACAATAGCCGCTAGGGGAGGCTTGGATGTGGCAGCAGGGGTAGAGGCAGTAGCCGGCAGAAGAGGATTGGGGGGCAACACCAGCGGGACTGTAAGCGGACAAGAGCCCGAAGTCTTTTTGCGCTTCGGCGAGTCATTTAACGTTTTAGCAGTATTAATGTGGTCTTCCAACTCTTTAATACTGCCACGAAGCGTACCGAAATTATTTCGGACAGCTTTGAAATAATTGAAGGTCTGCCTCATGAACTTAGACTGTTCCTTCTCTATCTCATTGCAGGTATGGCAATACCACTTAAGACCAGAATCAGCTGCTAAGCTGTCCCTGATTTTGGCATTGAATCATGTTATTACACGCCGTACATAAAATAAAATCTTGGGTGTATTTTAAACTTAAATGTAAATAACTCAGTGTGACCCAGTACTTTGACATATTTTTACAACAAATAAGTAGACTATGGTCGCACTATAAAATCTTGTGCCCACGCTTCCAAAATATACCACAAATTCCGGCCAGGAATTTTTAATTGTGCTGGATACGGACCTTATCTTAGCCAAAAATACTTAACTGCTTATCGATAGTTTCGATTAAATACTGTATGTACACACTGGTGCTTAGCGCAGGAAATACCAAATCATATATTTTGTTGTGCCCAGGGCAGCAACCAACAACATTTGTGCTACTGGTGTCGCCGTGTTCTTTGCTTTTGTTTTTTTTTTTTTGATAGACAAGAAACAAACAAGTTCCACTTCTTAATATTGTTTCTTTTACTAATATATTTTAAACTTAAATTTAAATGTGACCTAGTACTTTAAAGCTAGTTAAGTCAAAATGCCATATTTTTACCACAAATAAGTGGATTTTTTTACTGTGCTGGATACGGAGCTTTAAGCCCAAGGAAAAGAATTTCTAAAGTAGGCATTTCCAAGAACTAAAAACATTCAATGGGTTAAAAAAAAAAGTTTGTATAATATAAACGGAATTTAAATGATCTTTCCATTGATACAAAACTTTTTACAAGGTACGTTCAAATTATGAGTAGATTTAACTTCAATTGTTGTAAAAATAAATATGCCGAAGTACACTGAACGATGCAGGAAATTCAATTTTTAAATTCAGCATCGATTTAAAAGCAGAATGATTTTCAGGTTTCAAATCCTGCCATTTTATTTATTCGTTGCCTTATTTTTCTTTCATCCAACTAATATTGTTCTCCTGAATACTAATAACATTTTTGCATTAGGTCCTAGTGGAATCGGAGTATAACAACGACTCCTAGCAACCGGAATGCTTTACCCAATACCGTCGAGGGATCGGATATAGCCCTTACCCCTGGAGAGTCAATAGCCGATTTCAGTTCTTGCGGGTAGCGATTGTCGCTTCGTTTGGTTAATTTTACGAATGTAATGCTCAATTAAAAAAGTTAACCTTACTTTTTACATTGAATATCGAAGTTAGCGTCAGCAACGCCAGCAGTCAGACGATTCGAGCTTAAACCTGTTCAAACAACAAGAGTCGGAGTGCACCAAAAAACACCATCAATATATACACAAAAACATTTAAATCGTGGGCAGCTGTTGTTGTGGGGGAATGTGCACTGGCGGTAACAATAACAAAGATGAAGCCGACGACGTCGCCAGAATTGCTGAACTGGCCAGACATGAACACGTCGCCAACGTTTCTGTTGATGTTGTTGTTTTTTCATGTTGTTGCTTTTGATTTGGCTCCTCTGATTGTTTGTGCTTTGTTTTTCCGTCTGCGATAAAGCCGCCACTGTGGCGGGACTAGTCGATCGTAGCTTCTGGTTGCAATGTTGCCCATTCTTATTCATTCTGCCTATCTCTTGTTTCGCCATCTTGCTCGCTCTCTCCAGTTGATGGCTATTTTATGTCGCTCTTAATGGTTTCATTTGGCAAGTGTTTTGGTGTGTGTGGCATATACAAAAATGTGTTAATTGTCCCATGTGTGTCAGTGCTTAGTCAAACGGTTCGAACGACGTATTATTGCATGTAATCAATCGTAGCGCGCACGCGAGAGAAAGAGAGAAACTTTCAACTCTTTGATTGCTTACATTTCATACTGCATATATATACATACATATTTACGTAAAATTGCATGTACATACATGTACGTATGTATGTACAGATATGCAGTTTCTAGCCCACAAGCACATATAGCGAATAGCGCGGCTCGTCATGGTTTTATTGTGTTTATTGATGAGATTGTTTACATCTTTTGTGATAGCATCACGGTGTAGCTGTCTATTCCTATTGTACGTCAAAAATTTAAATATGCACATATGTACATACATATGTATATAAATGTACATTAATATATGTACATGTGTAGGTTTGTATACATTAAAGCTATTTTTGCTGTCATTAGTAATGTGAACTTCTCATTAGTTTTTGGTTTCGGGCGAGCAAAAAGTGACCCATGACAAATAATTTTTATACTTTGATACTGAAAGTATCATACTTTTTTGGACACCCGTAAAGCTAGTGACTTGAAACTTTGCAATTATGTTTATCTATAGCCGGTACAGATAAAGTGATAAGATCGGAGAACCAGGCCTACTAGGAGGCTAGGAAATCGAAAAAACGATAACTAAAAACCGATAAAACCATATATTTCTCAAATTCTTACAGCAATAATTACAAAACTTTGCACGAAGATAGCTATTCCCGTCCCTCACAAAACTGCGCCAAAATTTTGCATGCCACGCCCACTCCTTCCGCCCCCATCCTCCCTGCTCCTTGAAATTGGAAACGCCTATAGTTTTAACATTTTTTGGGCCAGAGCCATAAAATTTTGTGTCTATATAGGTAATGACGTTCCTCAAAAATATCCATCAAAATGTTCAATGCCACGTCCACTTCATCCGGCCCCATCCTCCCTGCCCCTTGGGCAAGAATCACAAAATTTGGTGTCAAGATAGTTAGTGAAGTTTTCCAAAAAACTGCATCAGAAATTTTAATGCCACGCCCACACCTGCCGCCAGGTATCGAATGAAAGAAACATTTAAAAATACAAATATTTTGTTTCAATGACTTTGTTTTCAGATTTTATATAAGAAAACTGCAGGCACTCGTCGTCATAATGATGAAAATAATAATGCATCGTTTGAATTAAATTCATCTCCTCGTGAGCCATTGCCAAATGATATCTATTGAATTTTTAACACGAGAAGGATTTTATATTTTTACCTTACTATTTTATATCCGCGCGGATCAAGCCGGGGGTAATATTTTCACTCAAGGGAAATTTTACACTTAAATTTTGTCTTATCTCGGCTGTTGATGCTGATCAACAATATATATACTTTATAGGGTCGGAGATGCTTCCTTCTGCCTGTTACATACTTTTGCACAAAACCATTATACCCCTTTTACAAATTTTATGGTGAAAACGTTGCAGTCGGACGCAACCGACTACGAAATACTGTGATACCAGTAAAAGAACGGATGGTATGGAGTCTGCTTGCAATGGGACAATGAGGGGGGCGGAAGTGGTGGGCCGGGTGGTAAACATCGCCAGCTATTATGTTACCAAATTTGGTGACTTTAGCTCAAAAACTGTGGAAGACAACTGAACTTCCACAGAGGTGGATGTGGCATCCAATTATTTGATGCAAACCTTTGGGATAGACTAGCTTAAAAAAAACCAAACCACATGATGGCGCTTTGAGTTATTTAATAAAATCGTATTGTGGGTTAGAATGCGCCATCTAGTGTCTGTGGCCCACACATTTTTTATACAGTTCTTTGTGTGATGTCACTAGCTACATTGAAACCAATTTTGTGGACTCTATTACAAAAAAAAAAACAATGGAATAAATTCATATTTTTTATTTTCAAAGGACTGCGGCATGGGTGGGCGTGGCATTCAAATTTTTGAATAAAATCTTTTTAACTATCACCAACTTCCTACCAAGTTTGGTAGGCGGGTGGCATAGGTTGGCGTGGCATTCAAAATTTTGATGCAGATTTTTAAGAGGCGTGACTCACAATCTTCGTGCCAAATTTGGTAGTTCTATCTGTAAGAATTTGAGTAGGCGAGGCACCCCAATCTTGACACTTTTTCTACGACACTATAAACAAACATAAGTGCAAAGTTTCAAGTCATTAGCTTTACGATTGTCGAAAAAACTTGCGTTCATAAAGACGGACAGACACCATGACGAACATTTAACAAAACCAATATACTATGATATTTTCAGTATCAAAGTATAAAAACTCGATATCTCAAAAACTAAGCGGGATATCAAAAATATAATTGTGGCGCCACGAAAACAGAAATATCCCCAAAATATTCGATCTTTTTACCCTCAACCCGTTAAATATGTGTAAGTGTATATAACAGACAGAAAGAAGTATCTCCGACTCCAGAAATTATATACAGTGGCTAACAGTTCATTTCGTACCGTGTCGAGAAAAACAAGTAATAGACTGGCATAATCTCAAAAAACAGCTTGTTTTATTAATAGTCTGGCAACCACTCAATTTCTCGCAATTTGTCAAACATGATGATATTTGTAAACATACCCAGGGGCATGCTAGCTTTGACAAAAATGTTTGTGTGTTTGTTGTAACTCCTTCAGATATCAACTTTTTACTTATCACATTTGTCTTATAGCTTCCTAAAACCCTAATAATATATTAAAAATTCCTAAAACCGTTGGTAGGTACATATATTTAGCACCAAAATCATTATATGACCCCAATATACTGGTATTTTCTCACCTGCTAGGTCAGGATATGCATAAAAGTATTCTAATTTTAGGTTAAAAGTATGTTCGTACCGATTTATTATTACACCAGCTGGCCAGAATACTTTAAATGACTTTTCGCCGCTACCACTAAGATATAAATACAGCATAAGAGCTAGAGAATAGCTTTGGGACGATTTCGCTATTATATCGATTTCGTGCTTGCTTAGTCCATATCCGTTTTTTTTATAGTGCTCAGTGTTTAGCGTGTAACATCTCTATCATTTCTTCTTTTTATCGTTTGGATAAGTGGATTGTTAATAAAAAATTTTGGCAAATAGTTATAAAGACAGTTAGTTACATTTGCATATGTTAGCTTGCGCAGTATTTTTATACCCTATGCAATGGGTAAAAGGTGTATAATGGTTTTGTGCAAAAGTATGTAACAGGCAGAAGGAAGCATCTCCGACCCTATAAAGTATATATTCTTTATCAGCATCAACAGCCGATTCGATATAGCCATGTCCGTCTGTCCGTACGTCCGTCTGTATGTGTGAACTCGTCGATCTCAGAGTGTATAAGAGCTAGAGACTTCAGAGATATCGAAGATTAAAGTTTAGTCACAGATGAATACAGAATACTGTAGGCGTTAAGGGGTACAGGGTATCTCCTAGTCGGAAAATCTCTACATCTCCTTCTTACTTGCCAGAAATGTAATTTTTTACGACCACGACCAAGAAAATTAACTTGAGAAAATCAAAAGTGTGGGAACACTTCCAAAAACTTCCAGGCAATAAAGTCAAATGCAACTTTTGTGGACACGTTTATAAGACCAGACCACCCTAATAGATGGATTTGTGTCCAAAAACAACATCACGTCGAGTCGAAAAGAGGGTTATAAACTTTATTATATCAAGAGACACAAAATTCAACCTCGCCCAAAATCCGTCTTTGCACCAATTATAGTGGTAATCAACACCTTCGCCCTTCTTGCCATATGTTTTAAAATGTCGCGTTCAATATTATGGAAATGCCCATAAATATTTTAGTTTAAGTTTCATTCCATTCGTTCTCAGTATTAGCAAAGTATTGACCGGCAGTCAATAATTCTTATTATCTTATTTTTCAATTTCCTTAATGTAATACAGCTGGCATGCAGTCACTCAATTGCAAGTTTTTGTTATTTTTAAGTTTTCTTTTAAGCTTTTGATTTAAAATGAATAAGCTGTTCATTTGAATAAAATAAAGTTAACAATATATATCGATGCTATCGATGTTAACTTGCAAAAATCTGATATATCGATACAGAAGAGAATCGATATTTGCACAAGGCTACTAGAGACTTAAAATTTTGAAAATTGTTTTTGCATCGATTCTTTTATATCCCGATGAATCCTGTTTTTGTTATGTTGGGGTCATGAAATCCGTTTGATCAGAACTTAATAGGTATAAATGGAAGAAACTGATGGAAATTACCCCAAAATTTGTTCTGACTCTAGAGCAACAGTTATTTATGTACAATATGAACATAACAATAATGTAGCACAGATATAAAATAAAAAACGAAAACAGTCAATTAATCTAATACTGCAAGAACGCGGCGGAGCGCTTGCTCATTTAAGCAACAGTCCCAGCTGCGAGTTTTTTTTTATTCGCTTTGGCTCTTGCTTTAACGACAGCATCGTAGCAATGGAAGAAATATTCGCGCGCGGGGTGTTTTGGGGTTTCCCTGAGCAACAAGGAAAGCATGTATAAAATACTGCACAAATATATACACATACACACACACATAAACAAACGTACACATACACTAACGTACACACGTTCGCATACACAAACACCAGGCACGACGCAACAGTCGACTACTTGGCACTTGCTGACTAGCTACGTTGTTGTTCTCCGTCTTGCTGTCGTCGTTTGTGTGTACGAACCATAAACAGGGCCGGTTCAGTAATAATTCGGGCTTAATTAATAATAACATCCAGTACAGATTCGTTAAATAAACTTATTTAAATTGTGTCAGAATATTCTCAGTCAGCACGAGCAACAAACAATTGTTTACAAGCATACATATATATATGAATGTACAAGCGCTTAGGCAATTTCCTGGTCTATTAAACTAACCGCGTCCGTCAACAAACATGATGACGCTTACAGGCAGCAACAACAATAGTAGCAACAGTTGATCGAACATTCGAAAATTGAACGTCGTGCTGTTAAGTTGGCCCGCTTGGAACGGAACGAAGCCAAAAACAAATACCGCGAAAAACACTGTCATAAGTGGCGAAACATAAATAAATAGCCAGCAATAGTCAAATACCAATTAAGAACAGTGCGAGTTCATCTGCAAATGCAAGTGCAAGTGTTGTCAGTGCGTCTCCACATGAAGTTTTGAATTAGACAAATTAGATCAAAGCAGCAATAGTAGCAGCAATGACAAAGTGAGTTATACAATTCAGTTAAAGCTTTAGTTAAAGTGCGCAGCAAATGAATATGAATGCCATAATATGCTAATAAATCAAATATCCAAAAGCAAAGTGCAAAAGTCGTTTCGTTTGCGTGAGTGCGCCTAGATATAAATAATGTGTGAATTTTAATTTTGAAACATATAAGAAAATGCGTTAAATCGTGAAAACTGAGTGAGAGTGTAGGAAATGGAAATAAAATATTTTAACCAAAGCAACGTCACAGCCACAGCGACGTTTTGTAGCTGCGCGACAAATAAAGAACAGCAACAGAAACGATTACGACGAGAATAAAATAGCAACAACAATAAACAGGGCAATCCCCGTTGTTGTAGTTGGCATCGTGATTTTGAGGTCTGCCCATCTTCTGCTTCATTATATTCTGTTGAGTTTAAAGCAAGACCAAAA
This sequence comes from Scaptomyza hsui, assembly GCA_018152825.1. Classification (NCBI taxonomy): domain Eukaryota; kingdom Metazoa; phylum Arthropoda; class Insecta; order Diptera; family Drosophilidae; genus Scaptomyza; species Scaptomyza hsui. The sequence continues at coordinate 698,902 of JAECXO010000283.1, forward strand.
ACAACAAATGTGCTTTAGTAGTAGTGTTCAAAAGAAGTACAGCGTGTATGAGAAAGAGAGCAAGCAAACGAGACTAGTGTTTGAATATATAAAGGCATATGTGCGCTCAATTTCAATGAGAAACACTTTAGACTTGAACTACATACTTTGCACTCTCTCTCGCTCGGTTACTCTCTGTCTACCTGCATGCGACCAAAACGTAAATTAAGCCGGCGCCAGGATACCTGCCGTCAACAAATGACTTTCACGGGAGCGAGACAAAAGGCTTGCAACGTCATTGACACACCAAAAGGCCTGGCAAACGGCGTAAGCAATGAGACGAGAGGTGGAAATCCACTTAAGAGCAAAACAAAGGGCAGCGCTGTGTGAACGCGCTCATCCTATCGATTCAGCACGAAAGCATGAAAAAAAAAGAGAGCAAGGGAGTGAGAAAGAGATATGCTGGTGTATATAGCTTCGCTGGCAACTACTCAGCGGGCAACAGTTCCGACCTATCAGTGTGTATGTACATGTATATGTGTGTATGTAGTTGCGTTTGAGGAATACCCTGCAGCAAGAATTACGACATATGTTTACGGTGTTGGGCTTAGGTAACCCCTGACCTTGACAGGAGATTCAAAATACATGGCAACATGTACACAGATACACTCGTACACAAACACAGATACAAATTCGACGAGCTGCGTGGGTGCAAATTACATCAGCCAGACCATGATACAATCAATAAGGTAGTGTCATCCGAGAGAGCCAGTACCAAGCGATATGACCGAGTGAGTGCGAAAGAGACCGCCATGTTGTTCTCTTAATTGGGGTTGCTTTGTTAGTGCGAAAGATATAGGTATAGAAAGTGTTTTGATTGTATGCAGCCGACAAGCACTTCGCGACTGACGCTTGGTACCGTAAAAAAAAGCGCTCTCTCGGATAACAAATACCTTATTGATTGTATCATGAGCCAGACGATGATACTTTGTCTCTTAAAATGATGTAAAAATTACAAGCTGATTTAGATCGTTCAAACGTGGTTTCTAGTAACAGGGTCTTTCCACCGTAAATAATATCGGTCGGTCATAAAAGCCACTGGTCCATAAATAGTCAGCAAATTTGTGTTGATTTGTGTTTGCTGCACAAACGTAACAAAAATTTTACTCGACTTTATTTTACTTATAGGTAATAGCTTATTGCTAATTACAAAAGCAATGCTCTATCACTAATTTTGCAGAATCAGTCTAAGCCTTTTCATAGGGCCACACTATGCACGATTTTTGCGACACAAACTTAACAGAGCAATAACAGCGTTCAATAAAAGAAAATAGAGACTTTTTGGAATCTACATGTTCTCGGCCATAGACTAACATATAACAAGACTGGAAATAAGCACTGGTATTAACGTAACAGTTAATTAACATTCTAAACAAGAAAAAACTAGTATTTTTAGTTTAGTTGCTTTTGTATATTGCTACAGCGTACTTTCTGACAGCCAGAGGTGCATAGAGAACTAGCAGTAACAAGTAAGAAGGCTCTAGTCGAGATTTCCCGACTAGGAGATACCCCGAACTCCATACTTAACGCGTACAGTCATTGTCTGTATGCATCTGTGACTAAACTTCAATATTCGATATCTCTGGCGTTTCTCAACCGATTTGGATGAACTTTTCAGAAAAGCTCTATCGTTACCCTTTGTTTCAGCCCCCATTTTTACATTTTCCAAATTCGAGATTTTTTTGTAATCGATTCCATGTGTATATCGGAAACCAGAATAGTTATCGATAATTTGAAGCAAACTAGGGGAACTTATATTCAAAATCTGAAGTCTCTAGCTCTTGTCTCTGGGATCGACGCGAACATACAGACAGACAGACGGACATGGCTATATCGACTCGGCTGTTGATGCTGACCCATTTTATGCGTTATTTAATAGATTAACGCAAAATACTTTAATATGATATTCATATTATATGTTTCCTAATGTTTCGGCAATAAGGTAGGGTATACTAAACTTAAATATATGTGATTTGGTTGGCCATAACTTAATAGTGTGACATAGATATTTTAACTGTGTGCAGTTGTACATGTCAGCGGCAGCAACCTGCAACTTCCTATACCCTGAGCCTGCAATATGCGTAAAAAAAAACAAGTAAAAACGTTGCAGTCGGACGCAACCGACTGCGGAATACTTTGATACCAGTAAAAGAACGGTTGATAAGGGAGAATGCAGGGGCGAAGGGAGTGGGCCATGTGGTAAACATCGCCAGCTATCATGTTACCAAATTTGGTGACTTTAGCTCAACAACTGTGGAAGATAACTTAACTCCCAAATTTAAAAGGTGGGCGGCAGAGGTAGGCGTGGCATCTAAATTTTTGAATCAAATGTTTTTAACTGTCACCATCTATATTCATAAAAAGTTTGGTGGCTCAAGCTCAAAAACTGTTAGAGATATAGCCGATTCCGATTTTATAAGGCGGGTGGCTTAGGTGGGCGTGGCATTCAAAATTTTGATGCACATCTTTGGTAGATGCTGCCTTCTATCTTTCTACCCAATTTACGGGCTCTAGCTTAAAAACTATAAGAGATATCGAAATTTCCGATTTTAAATAGTGGGCGGCAGAGGTGGGCGTGGCATCCTAATTTTTGATGCAAACCTTTTGTAGTTGTCACCATATATCTTCCTACCAAATTTGGTGACTCTAGCTCGAAAAATGTGAAAACTATAGGCGTTTCCAATTTCAAGTAGAAGGGGGGATGGCGGCGGAATCAGGGGGCGTGGCATCCAAAATTTTGATGCATTTTTTTGGGGAACGTCAATATCTATCTTGACACAAAATTTGGTGGCTCTAGCCCAAAAAATGTGAAAACTATAGGCGTTTCCGAATTTATCGATTTCCCAGCCTCCTAGTAGGCGTGGCAACCCAATCTTGACACTTTATCTGTACCGTCTATAGATTAACATAATTGCAAAGTTTCAAGTCTCTAGCTTTACGGGTGTCGAAAAAAGTTGCGTTCATACGGACGGACGGACAGACAGACACCATGACGGACATTGCACAAAACCAATATACTATGAGACCTTCGGTATCAAAGTCTAAGAAAACAAGTATTGGTTTTGTACAAAAGTATGTGACATTCAGAAGTAAGCAGACTTGATAAGCATTAAAAGCCGAGTTTTCTGGTAGAGATTTTCGGACTACAACAAAATATATGCGTTTCGTCGCCAGCTGGACTAAAGCTGAATATTGCAAAAACAAACTACACAATGTGTATATGCATACTGCGCTCATACCCTGCAGAAGAAAATTTAATCAGCAGGGCATAAGCAAAACGCACAAATTCAAATATGCCGGCAGACACAGAAAATAGGCAACAAAGCGAAAATCACAACAATCAGCTGAGTTTCGTTGCAGGGCGCGACGCGTTACTTATATATGCTTCCATTATCCGTTTTTCTTTACAGCACCCTAAGGCCCATTCCCAGCAGCCTATAAAGTAAATTTTGAACTCTATATATAAAAAAAGAGCTGTCAGAAATATTCCTGTCAGTGTTTAATTTAAACAGTGTCAGCAAGCTTCAAAAAATTTAATCGATAGTTGCGATAGTGGAACGATTGTGGACTTCTAATCAATTGTTTTTAAAAATGGAATTGTAGGTGGATAATTATATCGGGCAGTTATTGAAGTATAAAATGAGTTCAAATAAAAACTTGAAACGCAAGCGTTTGAACAATTTTTGAGAGATGAAAAATATGCATTAATAATTCGAAGCGCCTGTTGTTTTGTTTACTTTTATAAATAGTATAATTGATACATACTTATTTTAATGTCCCAAGGGCCAATCGGCATCTTCCCTTTTTGCATACGTTGCTAAACCGACTTCCGCTAAATTTAGCAAGAGATGCTAAAAGGGCAATGACTAATGTAATGTAAGATAAAATGAAAGCTTATGAATTGGAAGAGGAAAAATAATAAAATGTATTAATTATGTTTGGAATTAATGTTTTATAGATTTTGAACACCAGCTGAATTATTTTGCCACGGTGCGAACCTTCGCATGAGTTAACATATTCCTCAATATTATTCCAAACAAATATCGGATAATCTTCTAGGCGTCCCCTTACGTTATCTGACCCAAGATTTGCAGTGCTTGCCACTTAAAACGCCTCTTGATCTTGAATAGACCCATATGCGATTGGATTAAGACACATTAGTAAATTGTGCTGAGAGAAACAAGCTGCAACTATTTTTTGTGCTCTTACCTTTATTTTGTAAGTAAATAAATAAATAACCAACAAAAGTTGACATTTTGCCATACCAATATTTTGTACAGTGGGTCACCCTAACTTAAAGTGGAACCTATCGAAATAATGAGAATTTCCTATAAGAATTTGATTTGTCTGGGAATAATCCTTTAATGAAAAATGATAAAAATTTCTTGTTACCAGTCTTAATGTTAATTGGTCTTTGGTAATTGGCACTAAGCAGGGAGGCTAGGAGCAGTTTTGAAGGAATTTGGGAACTCTAGCTGTAAGAATGTGAGAAATATATGGTTTTATCGGTTTTCAGCCATCGATCTTATCGATTTCCCAGTCTCCTAGTGGGTGTGCACCCCAATCTTGACACTTTATCTGACAAGGCTTTAGACAAACATAATTGCAAAGTTTCAAGTCTCTAGCTTTACGGGTGTCGAAAAAAGTTGCGCTCATACGGGCGGACCATGACGGGCATTGCACAAAACCAATATAATATTTTAGCCAATGCTTCGTGCCACATATAGCAGTATGGTTGACTTGTAGAGCAGTCATGCACAGTTAGGTTGAAAGTCCACAATGGCCTTTTATAAAACGATACAGATGAGCGTAAAAATGGAGTGGGGAGGCATTGTTGCAAATCAAAGCACAATACTTTTAACTTTGCATCAACGATTGCCTTTAGCTTATCTTTTCGTTTAGATTCAAAGGCTTGCTCTGCTTGGTGATGATGATCTGATTGTTGGGATACTAAAGACTCGCGCGATTCTACTTGCGAAACTTCTATTTTGGCCTTGAACATGTCACATTTGTGGCAAGTGTAAAATTTGGGTTTTTTGAATTTCAAATTGAACGTCTTGAAAATGTTGGAAAATTTTGTGAGTGATACGGAATGATCATGGTTTTCACAATAAAGCCTATAAATCTGTACAACAGACAAATCGCCGGACAAATACCGTTTGGATGTATCACGTCGCGTATAATGCGACTCATACGAAGGGAAAGAATTTATGAATTCTATCACATCTCTTTCCTTTCCAGGTGACAGTTTGTTCGGGTTCGGGTGCTTTCCGCGTAGATCGCCATGGACAAAAGTGCCATGTCCTTCAATTATTTTTTTTTTAACAGAGTTTTAATAAACTGATCGCTTTCGCATAAAATCAGTTTAAAACATTTCTGACACACTAAAACTCTTTGTCCGCTTACTTCTAAATAGTATTTATAAGTATTCATCCGGTTCCTTGGATTGGTTTTAATCTTATCTATGCGCACAGTTTTAGGAGTATGTATTTCAATTAATCCTGCTACAAACGCTTGCCGCAATTGGTATGATCCGAGCTGCCAGTATAGCTTATGAATTTCTTGTCGCTGCTCTGCTATTATTTTATCTTTGCATTTGTTTCGGCAAGGCTGCAAATCCCTAATCGCACGGCAAGGCACAATCTTACCACTGCTTGACACGTAGGATTTGCCTTCATTGCGTAGTTTCTTCAGCACTTTTTTGGATGTTGAAAGATTAATATTTGCTTGGGTTTCCAAATTGCTTTCCTATATTTAAAATTGTTATTTTTTATTATCACTTTATGTACCATAACTTATAACTTACATCGTAATTTTCATCTGCAGAATCTGTACTGCTGCCGTCAAATTCATTAAAATCAATGTTCGGATCTAAAACAGAATCATCGCTGTCAAATCCACACATTTCGTCTTCAGAAATGTCCATTTTCAACTCCGTACGATGCAACGCGCACCAAACTTATTTCACGACTGCCGCTTATGTGCAAACTAAGAGCAAAAATTCACAGAACAAAACACAGTTAGGTCGACATAAAGTACCGTTTATTTGTAACTTCGCTTTCAATTAACAGCTTATGTGAACATAAGCTGTTTTGCAATATTCGTTTTTTGTTTATTTCATCGAAAAGCATTTCATCATAAGAACTAACACTCACTTAAAACTGCTCTATGCAAGAATAATATTTCATTAAAAAAACTTATCTGAACACAAGTTGTTTGAAAATAATTAGTTTATTTTTTTGACAGTGAATATTTATGCAGCTTAAGTCTATATAAGTGGAATAGTTATATGATGAACGGAAGATTGAAATATGTAAACAAAACTATGTGCACTTAAGATGTTTTGACCAATGCATGGCTCTTTCAAAAAACTTAAGCTAAAAAGTAAACGCACATAATTTTGTGAAGAAACATTATTTTTCAAAACTGATTAAGCAGATTTAGGCGCTTTGACATCTATATACCTCCTATTGCAATAACTCAATTCTCGCTTAAGTCGACTTAAGCTACTCTTCCATGTGGCCACAGATATTATGATACTTTCAGTATCAGAGTATATCAAGCCTCGTAGGTAACGATTTAATATCAGAAATTTCGCATATTTTTCCTACCCTATTATGAGGTATTTTTGTTTGAGTTTAGAAGTTTCTCTCTGTTAGCGAGCACCACAGCCATCGGTTAACTTTGTGTTTTGGTTACTTCTAACTGAATATTGAGAATCTAAAATTTAACTAAACTAAGGTGTGTTTGACCAACCGTTCATTGAGAAATTGGGCCTAAGTAGTCTAAAGTATAAAGGGTTTTCTTCCCATTTTTCTTTTCAATAAAATAATAATACTCAAGGGTTAATCAATTTAAGCTTAAATAATTAAACATATAAGCATTTTTCAGTTGTGAAGCATTGCTAATTTTAAAATTTGTTATCCTATTTTGTACACACATATATTGTAAGATTTATGGAACAAACTTAAATGCAGTGCAATGCAATATATTTAAAACATACATGTGTATATGAATAATGTACGATGTATAGATAATACACACATTCATATAGCTAAACATTCATAAATAAACAATATATTCATATAGCTTTGTATATTTATAGCTATATGCATGTATTTAAATTAGGGCCTTCGCATTGACCAGCGTTCTAATTTTGATTTCAAAAATAAAATAAAAATTGACGTTTACCAACTTCTGCACTAGAAAAACAGCCTTTTGACAAATCGTGCCGAAAATGTTTGATAACTCATTTGAAAATAGTTTTCGTCACTTTGAATCACTGTGTGGAGCACGAAGTAACTAGAAGTGCATAAAGGTACAATTGAATACGTTGAATGCGGAGGCGGCAGGGGTGGGCCGGGTGGTGGACATCGTCATCTGTTTTGCTACCAAATTTGGTGACTCTAGCTCAAAAACTGTGGAAGATAACTGGCATCCAAATTTTTGATGCAAATCTTTGGGATCTGTCACCATCGATTTTCCTACCAAATTTCATGACTCTGGCTCAAAAAATGTGAAAGATACAGGCAGAAACGAAAATTCTTAAATGGCGGCTGCTGGAGGCGAATGGAGTGGGCGTGGCATATGAAATTTTCATTCAGTTTTTTGGGAAGCGTCATTACCTATCTTGACACTATTTGATAATATTTGTTCATCGTCCGTCTCTGTTCGTTAAATTTAATCCCGCTTTGGGCACGTCTACGGTTATTCCGGCGCCAAGGTCTGATGATTGATTCTTGTAGAACTCGACAAAATAAGACGAAAATATATAGTAATAATTTATCGATAACTCGCCTGGTTATCGAGATATAGTTCATAGAAAATAGAAAAAATATCAAAAATTAAATTTTTTGGTGAAGTTTAATAGATTTCCAATACACACCCAAAAATCTAAACACATTTTATCGATTTATCGATAAAAATGAAACACAATTTTTTGTTTGATTAAGTTTAATAGACTTTTATAAAAGAATACGAAAATATTAAATATTTTATTTATCGATATACCGCTTAGTTATCGAGATATCAATGCTTCAAAATCCAAAAATTAACATATTTCTGTATGCGTGTATAAAATTTTTCCAACGAACTCAAGACACTTGAGACAAAAATATAAAAAAAAATTATGTCATAGAAATCATTTAAAATGTCGCAGGCAACAAATTTTTTTAAGCAAAAATCGCGCAATTATAAATGAATAACTTTATAAATAAATTTTATTTGTAGCTTGTAATTAAACATATATAAGGCACAAAAGAAGACTACTTAACGTACAAAGAACAAGAATAAACTAAAGATCTAAAGTGAGCAACTGAACAGAAAATAACGGTGAAGATGAACTTATTCAGTTCGTTCACTTCAGTGAATAGTTCTATTTGTTCGTTCGTTAGCGAACGACACAACAATACTTGACACCAAGTTTAGTGGCTATAGCCCAAAGACTGTGATAGCTATAGGCGTAATCAATTTCAAAGAGCAAACGAACTGGAGGCAGGAGTGGGCGTGGCATCCAACATTTTAATGCACCATTTCGAGGGACGTGACTAGTTATCTTCGTGCTAAATTTGCTAACTCTAGCTGTAAGAATGTGAGAAATATTGTATTATCGGTTTTCAGTTGTCGATTTACCAGCCTTCTAGTAGGCGTGGAAACCCGATCTTAACATCATATAGACAATAGTGTTGGGTAAACACTGTTCATTTTGAAGAACATGTTCACTTGTTCTTTTTTTTTTAAGTGAGTCAACTCGCTCATATTGCTTACTGTTCACTCGAGTTGCTCTCTTGTTCACTCAAGTTGCTCTGTTCAGTAATTTTGCTCAGAGCAGCTGTAGCTCATTTACTTTAAACTGGACGTTTTTTTATATTTTGAATTTAAAATTAATCGCCATATCAAAACCATATTACTAGAACAAATGTAAACAAAATATATGTATTTTTACTCTTTTAGTAGATCAAACCATTTCAAACGAATACATAGTTTAAAGTTTCCCTTGGCAATCATTTTCACTACTTGCCGATCTATTTGTTGGGTTTTGTTTTCCGACGCAGGCCTGTAGGCAAAAGTCGTAATTTTCGGCTGCGTGTTAACAACAACAACATTCTCCTGACTTTATCGGACAACAGATACCATTGCTGAGAGGGGCTTATTTCGCAGGTGCCGAGACAAGTTGCTTTGCGACTTATAGCTTAAGGCAGCGTTGCAGTACTTGCATTTTGCTTGCGCATTGCCCAAATCAAAGTGAATCAAAATTTCACTATGCTTGCGTATAGAGACATTTTAATACTTTTTATTAATTTGCTTTCAAATATTTTATTCTAGGCGCTAAGACATAATAGCCGGAAATGAACTGAAACCTTCATATGAACGGTGAAAAAATAACCTCTGTGAGAAAATGAACTGAAATACCAGAAGAACAGCCGAGCAAAGAGAACAAATGAGCTGAACGGAGCAAATGAGCAATAGGAACAAGAACAAGAACAAAAGAGCAAAAAAGAACAATTAGTACGGAAAATTGATCACTTGTTCAGTGCGATGAACAACTCTTTTTGCTCACTCGCTGATGAACACTAATAAACAAAGACATTTGCAAAGTTTCAAGTCTCTAGCTTTAGGGGGTGTCGAAAAAAAAATTGCGTTGATACGGATACCTTCGGTATCAGAGTAGAAAGGAAAATTAATAATTTTTGGCGACTAAACAATGCAGCCCATTAAAAGATCTTGAACAGATCATTTATTCCGAAATCAACATAAAGTTCAAGCAATTAGGCTGTTGCGTACGGGTTGTCAATTCATGTAAACAGCATTGAACGTGAGCGTAGTCGAGTTCAGTAGAAACGTCACTTTCTGAGAAACCCTCAACTGGTGTTAAGCCTTATGGGGGAATGAAAAGCAATGGCCACAATATAAACAAGTACGTACGTCATAGAGAATATAAAGTGCCAGACTTAAAAGAGGACGCGTAATAGAGAATAAGCAAAAACAGCTTCTCATACGCTCTAAAAAGTTAAAAGAGGCGAGTTCAGTTGTGGTGGTGTTATATTATCGCCCGTGTCGATGGTAACTAATAGCGCAACCCAAAACACGAGCCCCAGACCTAGGCCCCTCACTCACACATTTACACTCATACATGCAACTAGCTAAACTCGTTTGAAGTCAGGCGCGGGGCAGGCAACACAAAAAAGAGCAATATGATTAAAATTTTAAGCTTGATTCATGCTTATACAGCACAGCCTCACATACAAACACAGACTCACATGTGTATATACAAAAACATAAACAAATTTAGGCAACAATAACTACGTCGACGGCGGAATTCCTCGTTTCTTATGAATTGACTGAATACAAAGCAAAGCGCAGGCAGGTTTACCGATCGGCCATAGCGACGCCAGCGGCAGCATGGCGACAGTGTTGTCAAGATGTTTGCATTAGTCATGTTGCTTGTGTGTACATCTACAGACACAAGTGCACACGCACACATTATATACAGTGGTATTGGTAATAGTACACTTAAAAACAGGCTAAAAACTAGCATGCATATGAATGTCGCCACATGTCTGCCCGTGCTCCACTCGTGGGTAATGGATCTGAATCGTGAGAGGAGGAGAAACTCTGTGTCGTGTGTAGACGGCTGGGGCAACTCTGGCGATTTAACGCTCTCGCTAATAGACAGTCGTCGCTCAAAAATACACTCATACATACATATGTTTGTACATATAAGCTGTGTATGTATAGTTCTATACATACATATATATGTTTCATGTGTGTAGTTTATTATTATTATTTTAAGTATTATCACATTTTTTCCACTGTTACGTTTTGTGCTGTGTTTTTTACGTTGAAGTGGTTTTGTTGTTATCGCTTCGTCGTTGCTGGTGCTCCCCAGACCTTCCTTAGTCAGCAAAAATTCGCGTCGTACATATTAGTTTATGGGGGCTTGCGCTTGTGTGCGTGCGCGTGTTATGCGTGTGTGTTTGTATATACATACATACGTAATCAACAATAGCGCGGGTTTCTGCTAGCTGTGTTCCCTTCGCGTCACTTGTTGTTGTTGTTATTGTTGTTCTCCGTGATAGCTACATACATACGTGTTTGCTTGATTTGATCATTTTTCAACGGCAACGCCAACGTAAGGCAAACTTATGATTGAAAATTGCAACAATGTGCGAGACTGCGAATGCACGAGTATCAAGGTATGCGTCGCGGTTCGCAACTTTGACGTTTTGCTGTTACTACTCTCCTCTGTTTATTTCTTTCCCTGTCTCACTCAATTATTTGATTATTGTACGGTTTTTGTTTTTTTTTTTACTCATTTCTACTTGTATCGCTTCTGTCATGTTGTGTGTATGTGCTTTTGTTTTCGCGTTGCTCTTTCGCCAGTTAGTCGCGTTCCGTAGCTTCTTCTTTTTCTTGTGCACACTCTCGCTCACACTGATTTGTTTGGTTGTTGTTGTTTTTCTGCTTTTGCCACTTGGGCACTGGTCTTTGAATGAATTTTTCAGCTTGCCTCGTCTAGTTGTCTTTTGCTGTTTCGTGCTCGATGGTCGCTCTTTTTTCGTTGTCGCGAGCGCTTTATTTAATGGACGCGCTTTTACTGTTTTAATTTTTTATTTCAGTTTTAATGCCCAATCCCTTAACCTTATCCTGATTTTAGTGCCATCTTATCGATTACTGCAACTATCGATACTCATTCCTTTGGTTAATATTCGCAGAGTGACTGACTCACAGGTACGATAAGTTTGCATATGAAATATGTACATATTAAAATCAAATTTATACGAATGTTAGTGTGTACTTTTGAGTGTGTTTGTGCCTGTCTGCTCATCGTTTACGTTTTGCTGTTTTGGCTTTAATGAAATACCATATAATATCCGCTAATTTTACGTTATTCTGCTGCCATGGCATGCAACTAATTGATGAGTTTCTTTATTTAAGCTTGCTCTGCAGCTAGTACATTACTGATTAGTGATTAACAAAAACTAAGTAACTGATAAGGTTGTTGTGAGACGTTCTGGTACTGACGTACAAACATACATCGTAAAAAACTAGTCTGTCACGGTGGCGCCGTTTTTCGCATACCTTGTTCTCATTCTGCGGGTGTATATAATATGTATATGTGCATGTATTATTGTGTGTGTAGAAATGTTTTAAAATTTGCTTTCTGTGCCCGTTTTACACGGTTCAACTAGTTGCATGCAATTTTTGGTTTGTTGACAAGGGAAGTGGGGCGACCGATTCCGAATTCATGGCTGCAGAGCTGAAATTTTCTATACTAATTTAATATTATGGTTATATTTTGTGAATTTTTAATCTGATAAGGCATTTACTTAGTTAACTTTACGCAATCCAGCAGCATAAAAAGCGTTTTATAATCGCCATTTGCATTATAGCTGGAAATCGATATCGAAAATATGCACGCAACAAGTTACACCGTGCTAAGGCGGTATTGCAGATTTTCTAAAAATAAAATAGCTATAAAATTATTCTTATTACAGTTCTTTGCTTATAGGATAAGATTTAAAAAACTTTTTGTGAAAAAGACCTTTTAGAAATGCTGGTGAGTTCAAATATACAAAAAAAAACTTCGTTGTAGAAAGTTCGCTGTATAGAAATGTTTAAAGAGTTGTGTTTTTAAAGCTCGCCTTAAAATAATCAAAAAGTTTTGATTATGTATGGTTTTTCAAGCATGTTTACAATGCAAATACATTTTCATTTTTATCATCTGTATATGCACTACTTTGCTTTGAAGCGGATCTACACTTTTTTTTTTAAGTGTACATACGCAAGACTTTTTTTGTTATTTTGTGGCCGAGCTTCATGATGGGTGCACACAGCTTGGGCTTTATGCTTTTTCAAGAATCTTCGTGTGCGTCTAGCCAGCATCGATCAAAATTTAAACGGTATCTCTTAAACATCGCCTAGGTTCTTCTTCAAGTGCTGAGTTAAGGTAGGAAACGTTATGGAAGCGTGCGACCCAAACATGTATAGTGTGACCATAATTCACTAAAAAAAAAAAATGGTTAAATATGGCATTTTGCCTTAAGTAGCTTAAAATAGATGGTTCAATTGCCATGAGCAACTGTTTTGTGTTAAGCAACAAAAAAGAATAATTCAAAACTGAACTGAATGAAAAACAATTTGATGTGTGCTTTCGATCAAAAACGAATTATCTGTAAAAAATAATGTATATTAAAATTACGCGTTTTTATAACCGTTGAATTACTCAGTGTGACCTAATTTCGTTAGATCAATAATCTCAAATAATGACAATAAACAGCGTGCTATTTTAATAGCTTAATAGACAACCACTCTATTTCTTACATTCGCACAAATATGACAATTTTTGTAAAAATAAACAGGGGCATGTTTGCTTTAATAAAATGTTTATACCCCGAACCCATAAAATGGGTAAGGGGGTATAATGGTTTTGTGCAAAAGTATGTAACATGCAGAAGGAAGCATCTCCGACTCCATAAAGTATATATATTATTGATCAGCATCAACAGCCGAGTCGATATAGCCATGTCCGTCTGTCCGTCTGACCGTCTGTCCGTCTGTATGAACGCGTCGATCTCAGAGACTACAAGAGCTAGAGACTTCCGATTTTGAATATAAGTTCTCATATACCATGAGCGGATCAAGTTTGTTTCAAATAATCGATAACTATTCTGGTTTCCGATATACACATGTAATCGATAGCAAAAAAAAATCGAATTTGGAAAATGTAAAAATGGGGATTGAAATAATGGGTAACGATAGAACTTTTCTGAAAATTTCACCGAAATCGGTTGAGAAACACCAGAGATATCGAAGATTGAAGTTTAGGTCACAGATGCATACAGACAATGACTGTACGCATTAAGTATAGGGTTCGGGGTATCTCCTAGTCGGGAAATCTCGACTAGAGCCTTCTTACTTGTTGTTAAAAGTTATTGTAATAAAATTAATAAGTAAATAATGAATTGAATAAATATATTGTAGATCGTATTTGTATGTCTGTAAATATAAAAACATATTGTTTAAACATGAGCCATGCTCCTAAAACATTTTGCCTTATGTGTCATTTTAGCCTCTCATACTTTGACCAATTAGCATGTGCCGTTTGCTTTATCAGTTGCGTGCCGCTTTGCTCTCTGATAAGATTGAGAGCTTGATTATTTGCGATAGTAAATGTTCATGTATGTGTTTTTGTATATGTCTATTTTTGAAAATAACAACAGCTGAAACCACTTGAATTATAGTACAGTGAGCAAGTTGCTGGGGCAACGAAGCTGAACAGAGTTCTTTTTAAAATGTATGTAAATAAATATTAAATAGTGCCCGAAATTGTTGAACAAAGGCTGATATCTGATATATAAGCATTTGCCACAAAAAAAAAGAGAGTTGATATCTGGGGGTCTGAGTTTGTATGCTTTGAGAATACAACATAACCTCAATGACCCACTGTCCATTGGTGGGCGCTGCTCAAGCTTTTAATATAGTTATCAATGATTTACTTTTGAATGTTGGTAACTCTTTCTCTATAATTGTATGAGATATTGAGTTTCGCAAATTTTGGTGGGATTGGAAGGAAAGGACATTACTAGTTCTATACATTCAATATATAATACAAACTGTGAAAGATTAAAGCGTCTCCGATTTAAAACAGCGGTGGTAAAAGCGAGATATTGAGTTTCGCAAATTTTGGTGGGATTGGAAGGAAAGGACATTACTAGTTCTATACCTTCAATATATAATACAAACTGTGAAAGATTAAAGCGTCTCCGATTTAAAACGGCGGTGGTAAAAGCGGCTGACAATTTTGTGGTTTAACAAATTGTATGCAGGTTTTTTTTTTGGGAGACTTTAACAGATTTCTTGCCTTGTCTGTAATATACAAATATGTTGCAAATATATGGTTTTTTTCGATTTTCCAGCTGACACGTTTGCGTTTTGTTCTTATCTTAATACTATTTCGACAAGCCTATGTCCTAGGGACCTGAAACTTTGCAAATATCTTGGCCCATGCTTGCGTCAGCGCAAGTGTAAATAAATAGGCGCTACGACCACTGGTTGGCTATGAAATCGATAACAAGTCGATACACCTCGATTTTAACAGCTAGAGTTACCAAAATTCTTGAAAAGATTGCTTGCGACTTCCCTCAAAGAACTGCATTAAAAGTTTGGATGCCGCACACACACACACCTGTCGCCACACATTCCTACGCTTTTTAAAAACGGGAATGCGTGTATCTTTTAGAGTTTTTGAGGTAGAGTCACCAAATTTGGAAACAAGATAGTTGGAGATGTTTACCACGCCCCCACATTCCCCCTTTTGCAAGTAGACTCCTTACTTTCCGTTCTTTTTCTGGTATCAAAGTATTCCGCAGTCAGTGGCATCTGACTGCAACGTTGTTATAGATTAATAAAAGCTATGAAAATCAAACTATGGTGCTACATTGGATTCTTAGGAGTTTCCTGTCAATGTCCCTATTGCGTGTATACCACGCAGGTCTCGAATCTTGCTAAGATAAGATTTTGCAGCAATGCTGTAAACCTGGGTGCCATACCGCCAGATGGGTGCACCTTGCTCCCAAGACATAGCCCTGGCGTTAAGTAAGTTAACTACCACCATCACATGCTGCTGGAATTTTAAGCGATGGTTTAGTATGTAGTAGTAGGTATTTATCGAAAACTATTCCCGTTTCATGATATGAGATGCTCCTCAACAACTAAAAAGATTTTCCCTCGTTGCCGTTTACAACAGGGCTCATAGAAAATAATAATTCCCCGTTTAGGTTGGCAGCACCATTATGCGATAGTAACATATCGATTACAGGTAACTTTAGCTTTGAGAAAACCGAATTGCTTAACTCCCGGATAGCTCGTGCAACAAAGTTATTCCGAAGTTAACTAACTGCAAGTTTAACTGGATATTGAGAAAATGGGCCTAAGTCATCATACGGTAGCGAACTATTTTGGAAAAATTTGTTAATTTCTTTAATGTTGAAGCTTTAAAATTAAATTTAATTAAATTTGTTTTTCTATATTTGCAGATGAGCCCGCCACCGACAGCAAACCGCGGGCCAACAAATTTTATGTTACTATGGAAAGTGCAACGGCAACAACGACTTCGAAACGTTACAAAACAGCGGCCAAACAAAACAAAAACAATAAAGTAAGCAACACGCGACGTGCAACAGCAGCAGCAGCAGCCGCTGCCGCAGCCGCCGCAGCAACATCAGCACCAACAACAACTAAAAAGCAGACATATCGCAGCAGCAGCAGCAACAACAAAATTGCTGTAAGAACAACACAAAAATCAAACAGCACCAACACAGAAAACAACATAAACACAACAGCAACAACAGAAGTGGTAGTAACAGAGCTAGAAATTAATAGCAAGAGCACTCAAGATAAACTTAGCGAACTGGTGGCCAAAACTGCCGACAGCAGCAGCAGCAACCACAACAACAGCCATCACAGTGATAGTAGTATTAGTGAAAATAATTATGAGTTTAAGTCTAAAGATAGAGCGAACTTAAGTGATAGCAAAATGACGCTACAGCATATGGCAAACAGTACAACAAGCGTGTCGAAAACAACAACAACAGCTACTACAACAAGCAACAGCAGCATCATAAGCAACAACCACATTAGTAATGTGGTGCCCAGCTATGCTTTATCAGCAAGCAGCGATAATACGACCACAGCAAGAGCAGCAATTTCTGATGGATGGACGAGCTCAACCAATTTGCGTTATTTGCACAAAAAGTTTAAGCGCTTGGCCAGCACCACCGAGTCGGAGAAGGGCAATGTTGCGACGGTGCGCACCACATCCCTGTCATCGAGTAGCTCGTTGTCGCCACCACCACCTCCGATGCCACCAGTGGTGATGCCGTTGGCGACTTCTATGCTTAATGGGCATATGTCAGTAAAGGTTGCCCCCTTCATGCCGGCAAACATTGAATTTAGTGCCAATCCTGAATATGCCAACAACAATAACAACTGTCATGATGAGAGCAACAACAACAAATCTGTTGCAGTTGCTGGTGTACCAAGAACACGCACGCCTCTCAGCAACAGCAACATAAACTATGCCAGCAATGCAACATTGTCGCCAGCAACATTTGCACAGCATCAGCAACAAACACAGCCGACGACAGCAACTTCAGCATCAGCAGCACCGGCATCAACAACAACAATATCACAAACAACAACATCACAAAGCGAGAAAAGTAGTCGCTTTGTGTGCCCCTTCTGTAGTATGAGCTGCGCAAAGCCATCAGTGCTGCAGAAGCACATACGTGCCCATACAAACGAGCGCCCGTATCCATGCGACAACTGCGGCATCGCCTTTAAAACGAAAAGCAATCTCTACAAGCACTGTCGGTCGCGCTCCCATGCGGCACGCCTACGTGGCCTAGATGTTCCCGTGAACGAGGCTGATGGACTCTCTGACCAGGATGGCGATGGTGAACTGAGCAATAGTAGCTCGGAACTGCTAAGCGTTGAAATTGTAAGTCGATACCCTTATATACCCTATTGCTAAGTCTTTATATCAAGTGTGCCCATAAGGGATCGTACCCAAAGAACGTAATCCATTTTTATACCCCGAACCCATATAATGGGTAAAAGAAATCGGTTAAGAAACAACAGAGATATCGAAAATTGACGTTTAGTCACAGATGCATACGAACAATGGCTGTGCGCGTTAAATATGGGGTTCGGGGTATCTCCTAGTCGGGAAATCTCGACTAAATCTGGTTTTTTTAGTGTTGAGATAGAATGGGAAGTATTTTTCAAATGTCCAATCAGATTAGATAATTAACCAATTCTATGGTAATGGGGCTATTCGGGAAACTTAGTAGCTCGTATATGGTGAAAATTAGTTTTGATTGTGTTAAATCATTCAGTTGGCCTTTAAAAAATCAGATGAAATGATGTTGTAAACTTGTTCCCTATCGTTAAACTACACTTTGTTGCACGTTTTTTCCCTTAAAACCTGGCTTTTAAGAACAAGTTGCAATTAGTTGTTCAGAAGAACTTACAGCAGCACATGTGATAAGACTTATAAAGCAACGAGCTGCCTGGCGCGGATTTGCACGGTTGGTGTACCCATTTAACAAAATAGGACATTTGATGCAATCGTTCTAAATATGCGCGTACAGTACATATATTACGGCGATTATTTTTTATAATTATGTATATAGATAGAAAGATGTGTAAAAAGATAGATTGGGTAAGCCTAATACATTCGTGTCTGTGAAACCATGGAAACACACATACAAAATTTCAACCAAATCGGTCAAGCCGTTGAGTAGTTGACATACCGCCAGCAGCGCCACCTACCGGATCCAATTGTATTTTTAAGGCCCAATTTCTCAATGTCCGGTTAGTCAAACTATTCTAAGTTTAGTAAAATTTGAGTTTCTCAATGTTCGGTCTTACTTATCCGCTGCCTGGAGGTCTGTTTAACATTTATACCGATGTCAAGTCCCGATATATAAATGATGTGCAACATGCAGCTGTTTGGGAGTCACAGGCAAAAACAAAATCAAAAGAACAGCTGAATCCCCGTTAAGGTTGGCAACACCATTTAGCGATAGTGATATATCGATGATAGGTAACTTTGGCTTTGAAAAACCAAATACCTTATTCCTATTGCCCGTAGAAATTAAGCATTTTTTCGCGGTAAAAAGTAGCTTATGTTCATCAGGGATAATGTCGGCTTCTAAGGGTAAAAGAATTTTTCAAATCGGTCCAGTAGTTTCGGAGCCTATTCAATATAAACAAACAAACGATGAAATCGTTCCTCCTTATAATATTAGTATAGATTAATCTCAGTTGAATACAAATAAAATAAATTACAATTTATTTGCACGCTCAAACAAAACAAATCAGCTGATTTTTCTATGACACTATTGATAAACAGTCGTCGTCACAAGCATGGTGAAACAATATTAATTATATTACAATTATAAAACAAGTGAAAACGTTGCAGTCGGACGCAACCGACTGCGCATTACTAAGTTTTGTATCATATCTTTTAAACTGTCACCATTTATCTTCCTACCAAGTTTGCTGGCTATAGATAAAACCGATTCCGATTTTATAAGGCTTGGGTGGGCGTGGCATCCAAAATTTTGAAGTAGATCTTTGGTAGATGTTGCCATCTCTCTTCCAACCGAATTTGGTGACTCTAGTTAAAAAAATGTGAAAGATACACGCATAACCGTTTTTAAAACGCAGCGGGTGGGGGGCGGCAGGTGTGGGCGTGGCATCCAAGTTTTTATGCAGTTTTTTGGAAAACTTCACCTAACTTGACACAAAGTTTGGTGGTTCTAGCTCAAAAAATGTGAAAACTATAGGCGTTTCCAATATCAAGGAGCAGGGAGGATGGTGGCGGAACGAGTGGGCGTGGCATCCTAAATTCTTATGCAGTTTTTTAAAGGACGTGACTAGCTATCTTGGTAACTCTAGCTGCAGGAATGTGAGAAATATTTGGTTTTATCGGTTTTCGATTATCGAATTTATCGATTTCCCAGCCTCCTAGTAGGCATGGCACAAAATCCAAGACAGATTCCCGGCTATAGAGAAACATATTTGCAAAGTTTCAGGTCTCTAGACTTAGGGTGAAGGAGAAGCGAGCGTTCATATAGACGGACAGACACCATGATGGACATTGCACAAAACCAATATACACTACTATGATACTTTCAGTATCAAAGTATAAAAATATTGTTACAAATATCGTATCAGTTTTAAACATAACGTACTTTAAGTTAAGTTATATTGTTTAAACAATATAAAAAAATACTTTAAAAAATTACAAAGCTGGATGTTTGCTTTTGAGTCGAGTCGGTGAAAAAAGAGTAAATTTCGCTGCCGTATGTACTAAATGTACATTTTAACTTACATTATTCAACTTGCTGCCACTCACATGGATACATGATGGAGAAATTAAAATTTTCAATTAACTTTTTAAAGGGTACAAATTTCTTTTCTATTACTATATGAACGTTTGTTTTGTTTTTGCAGTTAAGTCGAACGGGTTCGCCTTATGATGAGACCATGGCCTCACCAACGCCATCGCCATCGACTCTGTCGGCTGCGAAGAGCACGTATCTGCAACAGCCGCAATTACAGCAGCACATGCAACAGTTGCCGCTTGGCTCACCTGCCGCTGGAACACTGCCGCCCGCCCCGCCAGCAGACACATTGCACTCGGCCACTGCGCAGCATCGCTTGCCGCTCGACTACAAGCCATATAAGCCCAAATTTCACAATGCATCGCTCTATGCGCCCATCAGCATCAAGGATCAGCAACAGCATCATGGAGTGCACCAGCAGCAGCAGTTTAAACTGTCAAGCCAGCAGCAGCCATCGCTGGCGCATCCTACGCTGTCGCCCAGCACTCAGATGAAGCTCAACAATCACATCAACTCGCATCAGTTGCAACTACAGCTGCAACACCAGCAGCATCAACAGCAGCAGCTACAAGCACAGCAATCTCTGTTGCTAGCGGCGACTACCAATCCTGTTGCACTGTCAGCCCTTCCCCCGCCACCGCCACTGCCTACAGGAGTCTTTTATTTGGGTCAGCCCCCGTACTACAATATACCTGCAGCTGCGATGCATCAACATGCGCTCGCCATTCAACAGTTGCAGTTTCAGCAACATTTTCAGCATCACCAACAGCAACATCAACAAGAGCAACAGCATCAACACCCGCCGCTGATCAAGCCACCACAGCAGCAACAGATGCCACTACAGCAGCAACAATTGCAACTGCAGCCACAGCAACAGCAGCAGGTAAGTGCATCAATTGTGACTTCAATAGCACCAATTTTCTCATTTCACTTTTCTTATCAGCTGGTGCGGTCCAATAGTCAGCAAGCAGCAGTCATTGCAACAACAGCTGGGCTGCCTGCATCTGCATCTGCCACTCCCACTCCTTCTGTAAATTTGGGCAGTTTTGCTTGCTCTAGCGGCGGCATGCAACTTGTAAGTAAATATATCTGCAACACCTAAATTCATTTCCAACACCTGATTTTTTTGTAAATCTTTCTAGAATGTGGAAAAGGTGCAAGAACACATATCCAAGCTTATTTCACAGAATGAGGCCATAGTAGAAAACAAAGAAATACTGTTGCAAAAGAAGTATCCGAAACAGTTGAATCGCTCTCGCAGCTTTAACTGTGCTACCAATAGTAGCAACAACAGCAGCACCAATATCAGCAACATCAACACAACAGCAGCACAAACGAGCAACCACAGCAGCAGTCAGCAGCTGGGAGGGACAAAGCTCAACCTTGCACACGCTATAGTACATAAACAACACCAGCAGCATATGCAACATCAGTTGCAACAACAACAGCAGCAACAACACCAATTGTATTTGCAACAGCAGTTGGAGCCAGTTAATGATCTTGTGAAGCGCAGCAGCAGCATCAGCAATGCCAACAGTGATAATGTCAGCCTTAAGGGTCCAAGCACACCAACACCAATGCCAAATATGAAATTTCAACAGTTGCCGCCGCCACCATCGCCGATACTTCAGCCTTCGCAACATTTGCAGTATCGCCAAGATCCGTCAACGCTGGTGGCTAAGCTGGAGCAGCAGCAGCCATTGGCACCCCACCACGCCCAGCCACTGAACTTATCTGCCAAGCCTAAGTCAGCAATTTCAATGCCATCAAAACAAACAGCAACAACAGCCGCAACAGCAACAATAGCCTCAACAGCATCTGCCACATTTGGTAAGACCACAACGACAGCTTCGCCTGCGCCACCGAATAATTCAATTATAAAAAATTTACTGCTTAATGCTCGGGGCTTGGCCGTGCCGATTGGAGAAGGCGACGACGCCGTCTATTCCTGCCCCATATGTGCAAACGAGTTTCGCAGCGCGGACGAGTTAAAGCACCACAATAGTACCTACTGCCAGGATGCAAACAGCAGTACGCCAATTAGTCCTGCATCGTCGCCTAGTACAAAATTCTTTCGATCCAATTCCATAACGTTTAGCCTGCCAGAGCTTAAGTCGCACATGGCTAACTCTAAGAACCCACTGTCACTGGCTAAGCTCGCCTGGTCACAACTAAAAACCAAGCCCAGCAGCCTGGTGCTAAGTCGTCTCAGTGCATCTCAATCTTCCGCCCGTACCTCAACAGTAACATCAGCCAACAACACCAGCAGCAACAATAGCAACAGCCCTAACGTAAACAAGAGCAGCACAATACCATCAACAGCAAGTCTAATCCCGCCTAGCATTGATGCCTCAAACGTTGCTTTGCGCTTTGTGGACGCACCGCTGCCATCACCTGGTCCATTGCTTGGTAAAACACCGCTGGTGGACTATGCCGCGCCGCGAAAGGCGCCTGATGCGCAGGTAGTCATAACAAAAATGCACGACGATCGTTTGGATAACATAATCATCGAGACCCCTTTAAAACGAGCAAAACTAAGTGGCGAGACTCCAGCTACAGCATTTACATTGTCAGCGGTTGTTGCTGATATGCTGTTTGGTGGCAATCAGGAGCTGCAATTCAGCGCAAAAGAGGAGCGCTTGCGTCGCTTCACCTCTTCGGGCGGCACCATGATACCCATCTCCGAGTGCGCCGAGCTGGACAAGAGTCCAAAAATGATTCGCACTCCTTTGCTGTCCGGCGGTAGTTTCCAAGAGATGTCGCCACGCCTAAACGAAATTAAGGACCGCAAACTACATACTATTCATAGTAATAACGGTTTAATGCTCAATACGTCATCTACACCGCAGCATTTTCAATTTCCACCCATCAACTCGATAACTGCTTTCAATCCGCTCACGCTTCCCCCAATGAGCAAAAACATTAGCAATACCACCAACAGCTTCGTTGGAGATGCAAACAAATCGATACCCTATGTTCCGGGCATACCAGGCCCAGGTAGTTTATCGTTGCTGCCACCGCCACAACAACATCACCGTGAAAGCAGCCCCAATCGCAAGCAGCCTAGTCCCGATGACAATCTGCTGCTAGCAGGTGTTGAAAGTCCATTAAAAGCGCTCTCGTCCTTTGGTGGTGTTCAGAATCTGCCTAGCGAATTTAGTCGCCAGCCGCTAACGCCAACGCAGCGCAATGCTTTGCAATGGAACAACAGAAACATAAACCATAAGACGCTATCAATGACTGCTGGTGACAGTACGTTGAGCAAAAAGCTACCGTTTAAATGTTTGGAGCAGCAAGTCCGGCTCCAGACTCCAACGGCTATGCATGAAGAGCGTCACTTTAATTTTGATAGTGTGAACAACACGCAGGAGGCGCTGGCGCCGCTGCACGTGGATACACCTGATGAGACTGTTATTAAAACAACAATAATTACCACAACGACAGCAGTTAGTACAACAACATTTAACAGTAGTGCCAAGTCGAAGTTTCTTCGACCCACCAGCCTCCCTCTTAAACCGGGCACCTTTACACCCAAGCGACATCATGGAATCACGCCCACAGCGAATACGTTGCCTCTTATCTCACCTGAAACTCCTCGGCCCTCCAAATCATGCGTGCAGTTGTATCTAAACGGTCATGCATACACCTATCTGGGACTCAAGTGCAGCACAAAGATGTTTTACTGTACGGTGAACTGTCCACAACCTTCGTATGTCGCTGGGATGCACAAGCTGTCGATGTACAGTGTGTGGCAAGTATGCGAGGAGAATCAGCCGCATCCCTTGGGTTTTAAGCCCAGACAGGTGATGGCTCTTTACGATTCTAGGCAGAAGATGCTTGGCACAGGTTGCTCTACAGCGATGGCGGGCGAAGGCAAGTTGCACTATTCGCTGGTCAGTTCGCAGCAAATTGTCAGCACTTGCTCAATGACAGCCAACGGCCAAAGCAAGCCCCACCAGCACCAGCTAAAGCTGCCACCAGCAATTGGCGCTCTTAGCGAGGCCAATGTGGCAGCCAAGGCTAGCGAGGAGGCGGCTGCCAAAAAGCTGGAGTCGGGTCAACTTTTGGTTGGAGGCTACGAGTCACATGAGGATTATACGTACATTCGTGGGCGTGGCAGAGGTCGCTATGTTTGTTCCGAGTGTGGCATCCGGTGCAAAAAGCCGTCGATGCTTAAAAAGCACATACGCACCCACACGGATGTGCGTCCATTTACCTGCAGTCACTGCAATTTCAGGTAAGCAAGAACTCTTTTCTTTTTGTAACTCCATAAACAAACAAAAATAAAGCTGGGGAAGTGGGTATGTTCAACTGATGCAAATGTGTGTAATGGGATGTGCTCCATTATTACCGTGTCCATATTTTTGAACGCTAAAATTAAGTTGAAAGTATAATTTAATAGGGGTGCAAACCGGCTTCGAGCTTTTTGGGTTTCTGACTCCACGACGTGAATAATCCTGTATGTTTGTTTCGATCCAAAACATTTGCCAATGTGCCGCATTTTTTTTTTTACGTTTGTTTCAAGTCGGAAACGTATAAAAGAAATAATATTATATTACGCCTCTGTTGTTGTTGTCTGTGCTTTCATTTGTCTCCGCCCTGTCAGTCTCATTGGTCTAACTGTTTTATGTATTTAGTGTTGGTGGTGCTGGTTTGCAGTTAACATGGTTGTGTGCAAACCTATGAAACTGAAAGAAGGAAGCACTTTCGATTTTAACATGTCCGTCTGTGGTAACATAGTTAGTTAGTAATATATGCCAATTTGGCATTGCCAAATTAAACTTGTAAAATAAATATATGTATGTATATGTTTTGATAATTCAACTATCTGTTTGATAGTTTCAAAACGAAGGGCAATCTTACCAAGCACATGCAGTCGAAGACACATTTCAAGAAATGCATCGAGTTGGGCATTAATCCAGGTCCAATGCCTGCCGACGGTGAGTTTCTTGATGTCGATGTGGACTTTGATCAGCAATCATCCACATCTGCGGGCGGACGCACCTCCTCGATGGCCGGTGAATCTGATTCGGATGACTACAGCGACAATGAGTCCGAGAGCAGTGGTAAGTACATCGTCTCTCTTATATAGAATCATAAATTTATATCAGCTTTGGTCATACAGATACTGATGAGTCAAAGTCGCGCATAAAGGAGCACGAGGCAGCTCGTGGATTACTGTCGCTATCGATGACACCACCGATACCGTTGAGCGTTTCACCTAATTCGGCAGCGATGCAGGATACGCCTGCGCCGGCCGCCAGTCCGTCCAACAGCATTGGCTCTTCAGCAGGCAGCGCAGTTTGTGGATCGCATCCCAAGCGTCAGGTGTGCTCGTTCACTTCGCCGAAGCCTCCATTTGACTATCAGAAACAGGAACAGTATTACTCGAATCCCGAGGAGTCGAAGCCCAAGCGGAGCATACCCAATGACGAGAGCAGCGCGCCCATGGATTTAACCAAGCCACGCACAATGCCCAGCATTTTAGACGGCTCCTCTTTCATTTCAGAGCAAGTTCTGTCCAAATCACATGCACAGCAGATGCGTGATGTTATCTTTGGGGCGGGCAACAACGAGAGCGGCTTTATGAAGACACTTATCTCAGTGTCGGACAAGGTGCGTATTTCCGCTGAAATGGAGGAACAGGCCAAGCGCAAGTGCGATGGCGATGATTTCCTCCTACAGACTTATATCAAGGAGCAGGCGCTGCACCATGCCAAAATGAAGCAGAGTCAATTTAGTCCAAGCTACCTAGTGACCACCGCATCCTCTTGTATCGTAAGCAGCTTTGTGGCAACGCCCATTGTTAATAGCAAACCGCGTTTGATTATTACGGACATGCCGATCATTGAAGTGCATGAGGTAAAGACCCCAGAATTGTCATCGCCTGTGCTGGTAAATGTTAATGCAAATGAAAGCGCGGAAAATAAAACACAATCGGATCAGGAGAAGCTTATCATAACACCCATTCCATCTGTATTTGTATCTGTACCTGTTTTGGTTTCAAACAACATGCCTTCAAGCACTGAGACTCAACAGCTGCACAATGCCAATTTGCCTGCAGCAGTGCAGAAACCAGATGCCACTGATTTTAGTGGTGTTTTAAGTAACAACAACAACAAAAGCAGTGAATCAACAGTACCGACACGGATTGTAGTCGTAGGTGAGGAAGGATTTTCAAAAAATTCAAAAAGCAATAGCAATATTACCGAGTTGCAACCTGCAGCAACTTATCACAGTCGTGTGGTGCCACCGCCACCGCCATCGATTTCAAGTGACTCGCGACCCACCTGCATTATATGCAATAAGACGTTTCAGCGACAGCATCAACTAACGCTTCACATGAACATTCACTACATGGAGCGCAAGTTTAAGTGTGAGCCATGCAGCATCTCATTCCGTACGCAGGGTCATCTACAGAAGCACGAGAGAAGCGAGGCGCACAGGAACAAAGTAATGATGACATCGACTTTTGGTGTGCCAACCACCTCAAATCCTCGACCCTTCGAGTGCACCGATTGCAAGATTGCGTTTCGCATTCATGGCCATTTGGCAAAACATCTGCGCTCAAAAACACACGTCCAGAAACTAGAGTGCCTGCAAAAGCTGCCGTTTGGCACTTATGCTGAGATTGAACGTGCTGGCATAAGTCTGACTGAGATCGATACCAGCGACTGTGAAAATTCGCTTATCTCATTAAAGCTGTTAGCACAGAAGCTGCTTGAAAAGGATCCCACCAAGTTGAGTGGCTACACAACGCCATCAGGGATGCTGCAATTGGCTACGGACACACCTGCTGGAAGCCAGGACAGTGCTTCCGAGGATGGCTTTAGTGCGGCTAACAGTGCAGCTGCGTCGGCAATTGCCTCTTTGGACAATGACAGTGCGGGCAACACACCAAAGCGAACCAGCTCAATGTCTGAAGATGAGACAATCACCAACAGTCTTGGAATCGGACCCGGTCATAGACCGGACCATAAATTAAAACGCCGCCTTCCAGGCGGCAGCTTTAGCAGCAATGGCGATGAGAGTGACAATCCACAGGAAGCAGCAAGCGGCAGCAACGAGAAGCGAGCAAAGACCAATGCAAGCGAACTCTCGCTGCCGGTGGCAACGGCCATCAACTGACAATATATGTCCTCTCAACATCATCACCAAATCCACTACCACGCCACAAATGCTTGGCGATATCGGCCAGAATTGTCATGTTTGGCACCGAAAATAACTTCAACAAGCGCATATCAAATGTCTAAGCATATCCCATTTGGGCACACAAGAACCTCTACACACACACACACTGACACACAACTTAAAGTGGCGTCTGCAAAAATTTAAACTAAGCAGTATAAAATATACACATTCGTTTTGGTGTTTAGTTTCAAGTTGCTCTAAAAATTGCGGCTAGTATTTTCAGCTAGTAGCATTCTACTCTTATTGTGCGTGTGTGTGAGGGTTAGTCTAGCATATATACGATTTACAATACTATATGTAAATTGAATAAAAAGCAACTGTAGTTTGCAATCATTTGGTTTAATTGTTATCAGTCCTCATTTATGAAATGTTGTTACATTCTTATATCAAATATGTAACCGGACAACCCCGAGTTTAAATCTATCTAAAATACGCACATAAATATCTATCATTAATTTTTCAAAATACTAAAATTACAAAACTTCTCATGTGAGTTGTATTTACAAAACATCTATTAAAAAAATCAGGCTAAGCCCACCACTCCCGCCCGACCCTTTTACAAACCAACTATTCTGATCCGTTTGCCAATCAAACTAGACAGTTCTTACTAATTAAAAAGTTAAATAACTTTACGTTCATTGTTTTAATTTTAAGATAAAAAACGAGACAACGAGACTCCTTTTAATTGTTTATTTTAATTAATATTTACAAACATTTTGTAAGCAAAAGAAAAATCAAAAATTAAAAAAAAAAAAAACTTACTAAAGATAAGTATTACGTTGTCATATATGAATTAAGTTTTGTAGGCTAACTTAAAAAACAACAGCAAACGCTACACATACACATACAAATAAAGATTAAAAAAATGAATAAAAATTGTTGTACAAAAAATGGCTACAAATTTATATTATATGGTACAATGTAATTTTCATTATATGTCAAACAACTACAAAATCAAAAACATAAAATGAAGTGTTTTATTACATTATTGTGAGATACTATATCAAAAACTGAGCATGAATTTTACAAACAACCAAAAAGAAACGAAGAAAATATAAAAAATCAATGCAAAGACTCAGAATTGTTATTTGCCCCTTTTTGCCAGCCTTAAGAACGTTTTTGAAAGTACATATATTCCTGAAAGAATTTTAATTTATATTACAGATCTGCAGATAATCATTACCAACTTACCAGCAAAAATGCCGAGCCAAGAATAAGTGCGCGCTCCTTGGAGATGAGCTTTGCATCGCTGAAGTAAATATTCGTGGTATACTGCGATTTGCTAGCCAGCCATTTGTGGTCGATAGAGGCGCGCAAATCACCACCAGAGTGAACCTGTAAAACAAAACGGAAAACAAATCCTAATATACATTATCATCAAATTGATGTTTACAGCGACTAAAAAAGCAAGCACTGCCATAAAACAAATAGTAGGCGCCGAACGATACCAAGCACCGGCCTGTTAACGCGCGGACCTATGCAAAAAGCAACTCACCTCCCGCCCGACCGCACCGCATAGCGTGCGGTAACGTAGATCGCGAATTAACTTGCTAAGAGGACCAATATAAGTGGCATATTTTATTAAGTTGGAAAAATCACTAGCTTGAACATAAGATACGGAAAGGGTTATGAATAGCATAGTTAGAGTTACAATCTTGAGCAATGGGTAGAAAATTACTTGAATTTCTGATCGGAACAGCAAAACTAATTTGGCTGATTAAATCAGAGAAATCAATTTCACGTTTTCTAGTTAGTGTAAAAGCACTACACATAGCATAGTTCTAAGATCAGAAAGATTAGGAAGATTTATAAGAAAAGTTTACTGTGGTCGGACGGTAAGTTAATGTTAGTGTCCCAGTTAAGTCTCCTAAGGGCAAGGAGCAAAAATTTTATTCTATTCTATCCGTATTAGGGATACCAGATACAAGATCCATCTTCAAAACGTATAAAGCGTTTTGGTTATGAAGGGATCGTCAAATTTTTTCGACCAGCGCTTACTTCAATGCAATCAAGTTGGTTACCATCAAAAAAATATGTATCCTTAACCCACAGAATAAGATAGCTTGAAAAAGGTAAAAGTTTAAATTTATGAAGAAAAAAGTAGTGATAGCCCTTAACAACATGAGAAGTAATTTCTACAAGTTAATGGTCGTAGAACTTTGTTTCGCGAATCTATGCTGGCACGGTGAAATTAAATCTGCAAAGATTTACAGGATACACCTGTAGTTATACTCTGATACCAAAGGAAATTGATTACAAGTCGATACACCTCGATGTATATATATATATATATATTCATATATTTATATATGATTTTTTGGTTTATTTCGTTTGTTAGGTATGTCACGGATATAATTGGAACTCGGTAATGCAACATCTTTTTGACTTAGATTCCTATGTAGTGAATCTGAATCAATTCAATTTCGCTCAGTTGGAATCGACATCTCCTAGTTGATAAATTATTTACGGACTTTGGCTGTTATAAAGATGCTCATCTTTCGGTAACAGAGGAGCTTAACAGCGCTGTGGCCAACAAAAATACCAAATTTCATATCGATATTTGGTTATGAACAGTGCCAAATTGAGTATAACAGAAAATCAAACAGCACTCAGAGGGTTTTTATCATGTCTATCAAAACTCTTTGAAAAATGTTTGCTGACTCTGATTAATCAATTCCTGAATCTTCATAACATAATCTCATCACATCAGTTCGGCTTTCGTGAAAAACACGAAACTTTTGAGCAGGTCAACCGCATAACATCAGAAATACAAGGCGCGTTTGAAAATCGAGAATACTGTGTTGCAATATTTTTGGATGTGTCTCAGGCGATCGACAGAGTCTGTTTTGAAGGGCTGATGTATAAGATAAAATCAACGCTCCCAGTCAACACACATAAACTGTTACAGTCGTACCTCTAAGACAGGAAGTTTGCAGTAAGATGTAACTCTGCAATATCCGACGAACACCGCATTGAAGCTGGCGTTCCTCAGGGCAGCGTACTTGTGCCGACACTATACGTTCTCTACACATCGGACATCCCTACATGCAGAGGTCTAATAACATCAACCTTTGCTGATGATACAGCTATTCTCAGCCGCTCCAGATGCCCACTGCAAGCAACAACACAACTTGCTCGTCACATCGTTAACATAGAAAGCTGGGTATCCGACTGGCGAATAAGGGTAAACGAACAAAAACGCAAACATGTAACTTTCACCCTAAACAGGCAAGATTGTCCACCACTCACGCCTAACAACACCCCAGTCCCGAAAGCAAACGAAGTAACGTTTCTGGGAGTACACTTGGACAGAAGACTTACATGGCGCAGGCACTAAGAGAACACAGTTTAAACTCAAAGCCAATAGCCTCCATT
The DNA here is from genome assembly GCA_018152825.1 of Scaptomyza hsui. Lineage (NCBI taxonomy): Eukaryota > Metazoa > Arthropoda > Insecta > Diptera > Drosophilidae > Scaptomyza > Scaptomyza hsui. Next base: position 729,420 of record JAECXO010000283.1, read on the forward strand.
GGCTTATCAACGCTCGCTCTCCGCTAAGTCTGGACTACAAGGTTCTGCTCTACAACTCCGTTTTGAAACCAATCTGGACCTATGGCTGCCAGCTATGGGGTAACGCGTGCAGCAGTAACATCGACATCGTCCAAAGAGCCCAGTCGAAGATCCTGAGAACTATCACCGGGGCACCGTGGTACGTTCGCAACAAAAACATACAAAGGGACTTAAACGTACCACCGGTCAGGGAAGTCATAGCGGAACACAAGGAAAGGTACTTGACCAAGCTCTCATCGCACCCAAACATTCTCGCGAGAGGCCTCACAAGGACGTGCAGCCGATCCCGCCTTCATCGTAATGACCTTCCTACCCAGCGATGAGTTGAGAAACGCGATGTCAATCTATCAGTTCAAAAAGTAACTGACTTTTGCAGATAATTAATGTTTGTAAGATTTGTAAACTTTTTGTCATTTCCTTATTCTTTTTATCTTAAGGGATACAGCCAAAAAATAAATAGCAAAGTTTAAAAAAAAACAAGTAAGAAGGCTCTAGTCGAGATTTCCCGACTAGGAGATACCCCGAACCCCATTCTTAACGCGCACAGTCATATTCTGTGTGCATCTGTGACTAAACTTCAATCTTAGATATCTCTGGTGTTTCTCAACCGATTTCAATGAAATTTTGAGAAAAGTTATATCGTTACCCATTATTTTAATCCCCACTTTTACATTTTCCAAATTAGAGATTTTTTTGTAATGGATTCCATGTGTATATCGGAAACCAGAATATTTATCGATAGTTTGAAACAAACTTGTTCTGCTTATGGTATAGGAGAACTTATATTCAAAATCTGAAGTCTCTAGTTCTTGTTATCTCTGAGATCGACGCGTTCATACAGACGGACAGACGGACGGACGGACATGGCTATATCGAGTCGGCTGTTGATGCTGATCAAGAATATATATACTTTATGGGGTCGCAGATGCTTCCTTCTGCCTGTTACATACTTTTGCACAAAACCATTATACCCCTATTACCCATTTTATGGGTTCGGGGTATAAAAAAATAAAATTTGGCACTGTTCATAACCAAATATTGATAAGAAATTTGGTATTTTTGTTGGCTACAGCGCTGTTAAGCTCCTCAGTTAACGAAAGATGAGCATCTTCGTAACAGACAAAGTCCGTAAATAATTTATCAACTAGGAGATGTCGATTCCAAGAGATTCGAAAAGAGCGAATTGATTTTGTACAATGTCCCTCATGGAATCTGTCTGTCTGCCGGTTTGTATGAGCGCGCCTTTCTTGGACACCCTTAAGCCTAGAGACGTGAAATTTTGCAAATATATTGGTCCATGTCTGCTTCAGATAAAGTGTCAATATAGGAGCGTTATGTCTGCTGTGGGGTTGGGAAATCGCTTTCAGTTATCTACGACTTTTTCAGGTGCTCTCTTTTAACTTTCATTAGTTGCGCTCACTATCTAATCATTTTTGGTTTCCTGCCTTTAATTCTGCTCATAGCACCCCACGCTTCACTGATTTTCGGGCAAGCGATACTGTGCTCGTATCTGATAATTTGGGCATCTCTACTAGGGAAAGGATAAAAAGCGGGAACTTAAATTTCATAGTGGGATGGTACAAGTCATCGATGACTGTAATAGACCACCTATAGACAGCAACAGTCTAGCAATCTGTTAAAAGCCAGTTCCAGCCATCTGTTAATGTATGATCATCTTCTATGTTAGGTAACTGAATGAGGTCATTTTCGATATTAAAATCATATAAGATCATAATAATTATGTAATAATAATAATAATAACGTGCATGTGAATTTCTTGGCTTAAACTCATGAACTGTCACGAAGTGCGGATCACGGATTGACAAATCAGCAATCGCAAGAGGTTCAAAAAATTAAATAAATGCATAATACATTATTCTATCAAATTTTTGCTCCAAGATTTTTTGCAATAAGTTTTGAGGTCTACCGTTCTTCTTACCTATAGTTAGTTTTTTTGGATTCATGCTCTAAACATGTAGATTTATTGTTGACTTTCTTTTACCCATGCGCAAGATCTACGCCAAGGAAAATCAGAGTTAAAGAATCAAACGCCTAAGCTCAAACGTGATTCTCTAAAATTCCCTTCGGCTCGACACCCAGATTTAAAATGAAGTTGAAGTTTCTTAGGGGACTTATAAAGTCTCCGGAACTGATCTGCCAGCAGTTACCATGTTTAAAACACATGAAATATCGGGACACACCTACCTTAAAGTAGCACTCTTTTGTCAGGCAAAAGCAACAGAGTCCGGAGTTCGCTGGTCCTTCGACACAGAAAAGGGGCTGATTGGTATTGCCGTCTTCAATGTAAAACTCGGGCTGCGTAAATGTAGGGGACTGCACCACACGACCTAGAACGTTCCCAGGCGGTATCCAAATTTCTAAACTTGTAGGCTTACAGCAAATGGCGCCTAGCGCCAATTTCTTGCGAAATACCAATGCTTCCTGATGTGTTTTGTCTAGCAGATGCATCTGAAACGGTCGATTGGCACCCCACATCATGCGATTCTTCTCTGTTGAGCTTTCGGAGGCGGCAAAGATGGCATCACCAAGTGGGGAACGCACTACATAACGATTTTCCGACGCGACTGCTGTAAGTGCTATAAATTGAAATTAGGAAAGCTAAGATATTGCTTAAAAATAATTTACGCACAATCATTTAGCTCGAAAGTTTGCTCAATGTGCACAGACGGCAAATCCGCAAGACAGTCATAGCCAGCCAATGGTATAAGGGTGCGGCTGCCTGCTATCGTGGAAATAGGTAAGGGAACGCGAGCAGTTTCTAAAAAGTTAATTGTAGCTAATTATAAGATGCGTTAAATGAACAATTTAATACCTGAAGTTAGGCGCGGCTGTGAAGCTATGCTGACTTGAGAGCCATAAACTGCAAAGAAAAGAAAGAACATAAATAAAATTTCCTAAAGATAAGAAATGGCTTTAATCGATCGCTAGTATGGCGTCGGAAAAACGGTCAAGTACAATAAAACAACCGCTGATTAGATACTGGTATGCTGATACAGCCAATTCTCACCGGTGCTGTCCCTTTGACACTTATTCAATCCAAATAACAGTGTCATATTTACTAAATACTTAAAACATTTTCTTTTTAAAATGATTCATTCGAAAAGAAATATAGCTCCAATTAAAAAGTTTATTTACTTCGGTGTTCCGTCAGACTGGGTATTTGGGCCACGCGAATATCACTATCATATTGTAAGCTGCGAACCGCATCATTTTGCATCGTTGACAAAATCTTTAACACTTTTACTTTTAAATAACTTTAACAAAAATTGCCCTCTCGAAACAAAGCAGATCAACGGACAAAATAAAGAGTGTGACCAGAGAGCAAAGGCATAATAATTAGCCAGTTTCACCACAACAAGTATTTATTTATTTATTTAAGTATAAAGACGATGATAGCAGCAAAGTACTCGTTTCGATTTCTACACGATGGCGACCTAAAGCAAGCGCGCCCAAAGTAACGAGAGCGGAAATTTCCCCTAAACACCAATCAGCTGGCATTGTTTTGGTTATTGCCGCTTTGTTTTGGTTTCGAGGCTGGGCGCCATATTTGAATTGGTTTGCTTTGGAATAAGAAGCGAGCAAACACCATAAGCCAGCACCTCGTGCGCTGTGCGTTTATTAGCCTACAAAAAGCAAGTGCAGCTGGCTTTGCCTGAGACAGGGGCCCGTCAGCGGAAAGCAAGTAACGGTAAAAAACACATTAATATTTCCAAAGAGGGAAGGAATGCGGTATAGAACACCTTATTATTGTTTCATCATGATTTCTTGCTGTGCTAACCTTGCCGAGATTTTGGATTTTTTCTTTCTCTATGCCCGTGCATATGCAAGTGTGTGTATTCATGTGTGTACATGAACACGCAGTACGTTAAAGTGTATGCGTAGAAATTAATTGTTTTGGCACAAACTGACCTGACACAACATTTAGGAGTTTGGAGATAACTATTGAACACAGCACAAATATAATATTAAATTTTTAAATAAATACCATTTATTTTAAGTATTTAAATACAAAATAAGAATATTTTATTGCGCACTTATTATGTTGATAACATGATAAATTAATTATTATTCTCTAAAATATATGTAAACATGTGCTATAAATATCATATTTATTTATTTTGCGTTTATCTATTTATTAACATAAAGTTCATATAAAGTCAAATTCGAAAATTGCCAAAGTCAAGTTCTGTAACAAAAAAAAAAAAAAAAAGGACGGCAACTTATATTCTGATCACACGCATCACACTTTTTAGCCATTATGGCTGATTAATTAGACCCAAAACAAAAACTAAAACAATAATGGCCGTCCTGTCATCAAGCCACTAACGCAGACTCTAACTGACTGTGGACGAGTACTTTGAACGGCATACATGCAAGAGGGGAGATTAATTGTTGGAACTCGCCCGATATCATCGTCTCTATAATTAAAAAATCTTTGAATTTTATTAAGGCCCAATTTCTCAATGTCCGGTTATAGTGCATTTACACTGGCGCCGTTAGCAACGCCTTTAGCATTTCGCCTTAAGGTCTTCGATATTTTTAGCCTTTACCATACAAAATGTGTCCGTTAAATTTGAATTTAGCGACTTTTTCTTGCGCCGCAAGAGCGCCGCTATTCTACCGGCTCATATAAAGACCTTATTTTTACCGATGAATCGATACTTTTGGTCAAATTACTGATGGCGGCAACCGGAATCAGCTGATTCAAAATCAAAACAAATGTGCAAGTACAAAATTATTGAAAATATGAAATATTTTTATTATTATTGTAATTAAACAATTTATTTTCAAGTGGATGTCGGCCAAAAACAAAAGCGCTGGTCGGAAAGCTTGGAAAGCATTTTTTGCAAAGAAACCTCAATTTTTAATTGGGTCAACAAATTTGCCAAACAAGTTTACAGAACTCCTTCTGAATATTGCACAGGCAAGCAGTCGATATGCCAAACAACCTGGCAACGGTTCTGTACTCAGCGGATGAGCCCAGCTGAACAAAGCTACGGCAACTCGCTTATCTAGTGGGATGCACGCTCTTGGAGTCTTTCTTTCCATTTGAGGCAAGGCATATACTAACTTTTAAGAGGCTTCTTTCCATCATGAAGCTTTCCTTGAACAAATGCTCACTCAACATTGGCACATCTATCTCCAAATAACAACCATTGCGCTCGAGCATCCAGACACTTCGCGTGCTAATACAGTCGAACTGCAACAACATATTTAGCGCAGCCGTTGCTGCTGCCGCTTCTTCGTTTTCGCAATCAACAAAACTGCTTAAAATGTATTATTATTATTAATTATTGTAATATTATTAATACTTTCACCAATTTGCATGGCCAGCATCAATAAATTTAAATTTTGCTCTATTTTTCAAATTTCTTCTTCTTCAGCAATCACAAAAAAGTAAACAAAAGTATTAAAGTATAAAAACAGCTGATTCTAAAGACTTTTTGCCAATGTAAATGACTTTCGCCGCTAACCACTAAGGCTTTTTTAGCGGCGCCAGTGTAAATGCACTATTAGTCAACTTATTGTAAGTTTAGTCGAATTTGAGTTTCTCAATGTACGGTTAGCACTCACTTATCCGATGCATGGAGGTCCGGTTACTACTTATACCGATGTTAACTAACGATATATAAATATCAATACAATCATCGTAAGCCGAACAGCTGTCCCAAGCAGACACTTGCATTGTTTTTGTTTTTTTTACGAACCAAATTTTCAAAATGCTTATTTGAGTCTTCTAGGTCCACAAACACAAGGTCCACAACAACTAAAATGTTTTTCCCTCATTGCCGTTTACAACAGGGCTCATATATAGTAATTGTATAAACATTTTGATGTGTAACATGCAGCAGTTTGGCAGTCACAGGCAAACAATAATAAAGAACAGCTGAATCCCCGTTAAGGTTGGCAGCACCATTCGGCGATAGTGATATACCGATGATAGGTAACTTTGGCTTTGAGAAAATAAATTGCTTATCTCCCGGATAGCTTGAGCAAGAGAGTTATTCCGCAACCAACTAACTGCAAGCTTAACTGGACATTGAGAAATTGGGCCTTAGTGGAAAGATTGCTTGTGACTTCCCTCAACGAACTGCATCAAAATTTTGGATGCCACGCCCACACAAGCCGCCTCTCAGCCCCCGCCTTTTATATATATCTTCTTAATATATAAAAATTACGTGTCACGTTGTTTGTTCGCCATGGACTCATAAACTAATTAACCGATTATAACCAAATTTGCACACCGTGTGCAGTTTGATCCAACTTGAGAGATAGGATAGTTTTTATCTCAATTATTTATCGATTGGATACCGTGAAAAAAATATTATTAGCTTAAATCCGAAGAAAAGATTAAAAAGTTGCTTCTGCAGACAGGTGCGATGCACTTACTAAAATCCGCGAAATGTAAAAAAAATTGTTGTTCCTAGGAGAACTCATCGTTCGCATGTCAATTTTTAACAATAATGTAATTTTTTTTTTTACATATAAATATCAATACAATCACTTGCATTGTTTATTTATTTTTATGAAGCAAAGTTTCAAAATACTTATTTGACCCGTTTTACACGATGAAGTTTTTGCTTCTGTAACATTCGCTTGTTGGCAAAGGGAGTAGAGGGGTAACAACTGCAAGCAATGCTTCATGACTTGTGTAGTTGCGATTTATTTTTCTCATGTCATGTAAACACAGAGTTGCACAGTGTTTGATATGAATAATAAAGTTATCGATACGACATATCGCACAAGCAAATATTAGCGCAAATAGTAAATCCATTGTTGTGGCTTATAAATTATTAATAAAAATGTTTTGGACCAAAGAACTTGTTGAATTCGGGGCGAAATGTATGTTTATCGAAAATAAATTTAAATCAGAGTTGCATTTACAAAGAATCAATTGAATTAAAAAGTTCATCGTGTAAATGCAAGCAGATTTGCGAAGATGTTATAAAACAGAATGAGAAAATAAATCATCAGAAAAGTTCATCGTGTAAAACGGGTCTTTGAATCTTCTAAGTCCACAAACACATGCTCCTCAACAACTAAAAAGTTTTTCCCTCGTTGCCGTTTACAACAGGGCTCATAGAAAGTTATTATATATACATTTTGATGTGCAAAATGTAGCAGTTAAGGAGTCACAGGCAAAAAATTAAACCAAAAGAACAGCTGAATCCCCGTTAAGGTTGGCAGCACCATTCGGCGATAGTGATATACCGATGATAGGTTAATTTGGCTTTGAGAAAACCAAATTGGATAACTGGAGTATAGCTCGAGCCTCGAGCATAAAAGCTATTCTCAAGTTAACTTATTCCAAGTTTAACTGGATATTTTGAAATTGGGCCTAAGTGTTTCAATCGGGTTTTGATTCCGTGTTCACAATAGGGTCTTTCCACTGCTCAGTTATGCTTAATTTTCAGTGACGGACGTTGAGTGTTAAGTAATATTCAAAAATAATTAAAAATTTTGTTTTCATGGAGGATAATTGTTGGAATCATTTGAATTTAGAGCAAAGATTGCTTTTGAAATTGTGGACGAATAATTTTTATTGCACCTAGGGCAGTTCAGTACAACTCCCACGTATTTGCGAAAATGGACTTGTACTGTGTCTGCAATGTATTATGCGAAAAATATATAAAAACTGACCAAAATTTAACATTACAAATAATTAACAGCGTATAACCAACTTATATGGCTTATTTTTAATGCCTACAAGCTTTATTGCTTGCATTGCAGACGCAGTAGAAGTCTATTTTCGTATATACGTGAGAGCTACACTGAACGGTCCTAAGGTCCAATTTGTGTCTTTTTTACTTAATTGAACAATTTAAAAAAAAAATAATGTTCCCGTCATGATGAAATTGCTTACATTTTCGTTTCGAATGTTAATTTTTTAGTGGTGTAATCTAAAATATCGAAACTAACTGAATAGGAACATTTCCAGATGTTGAAATATTTTGCGAAAATTTGACACGGCAACTTTATACGTAACATCATTGAAGCTAGATGTATAAGTAAAGGGTTCAGGGTATCCCCTAGTCGGGAAATCTCGACTAGAGCCATCCTTCTTTCTTGTTTATATACTTTGATACCGAAAGTCTCATAGTATATTGGTTTTGTGCAATGTCCGTCATGGTGTCCGTCCGTATGAACGCAACTTTTTTCGACACCCGTTAAGCTAGAGACTAGAAACTTTGCAATTATGTTTGTCTATAAGCGAGAAAGATAAAGTGTCAATATTGGGTTGCTACGCCTACTAGGAGGCTGGGAAATCGATAAATTCGATATCTGAAAACCGATAAAACCATATATTTTTCACATTGCTGCAGCTAGAGTTACCAAATTTTGCACTAAGATAGCTAGTCACGTCCCTAAAAAAAACTACATCAAAATTTTGGATACCACGCCCACTCCTTCCGCCCCCATTCTACCTGCTCCTCGAAATTGGAAACGCCTATAGCTTTCACATTCACCAAATTTTGTGTCAAAATAGATATTGACGTTCCCCAAAAAAATGAATCAAAATTTTGAATGTCACGCCCCCTAATTCCGCCCCACCCCCCTTCTCCATGAAATTGGAAACGCCTATATTTTTCAGATTTTTTAAGCTAGAGCCACCAAATTTTGTGTCAAGATAGGTAGTGAAGTTTTTCAACAAACTGCAAAAAAAATTTTGGATGCCACGCCCACACCTATCGTCCCCCACCCCCCGCAGTTGTTAAAACGTTTATGCGTGTATCTTCCACATTTTTTGAACTGAGTCATCAAATTTGGAAAGAAGATATATAGTGACATCTACAAAAGATCTGCATCAAAAATTTGGATGCCACGCTCACCTCTGCCGCCCACCATTTAAAATCGGAAATTTCCATATCTCGTACAGTTTTTAAGCTAGAGCCCCTAAATTCGGTAGATCGATAGAAGGCAACATCTACCAAAGATCTCCATCGAAATTTTGGATGCTACGCCCACCCAAGCCTTATAAAATTAGAATCGGCTATATCTTTAACAGTTTTTGAGCTAGAGCCACCAAACTTGGTAGGAAGATAGATAGTGGCATTTAAAAACATTTGATTCAAAAATTTGGATGCCAAACCCACCTCTGCCGCCCACCTTTTAAATTTGGAAGTTCAGTTATCTTCCACAGTTTTTGAGCTAAAGTCGCCAAATTTGGTAACATGATAGCTGGCGATGTTTACCACCCGTCCCACTCCTTTGCAAGCAGACTCCTTGTAATAATTATGATGGTTTTAATAATTATTAATTTGTCGCGACAACTTTTATTTGTGACCCTTTTGGTTTCAGCGCTGATCAAGAAGAGGAAGACGCTCACTTAGGGATGCGCCCTCCTTACTTAAACTATCGATTACATAATACATGAGCTGGTCTTAAACTATCGTTTACATGAGCTGATCTTATTCTATCGATTACATGATAATATTACAATATTATTACACGCTTTGTTTTTATTCAAATCTTTTTGGTTTTTTAATTTCTCTACCACTTCTTGTTTTTACAATTTCTTCATCAGGTGGATTCGGGTTCTCTGTTTCATAGTTATTATAATAAACGCTTAACGGATCTTCATTTGAGCTGGCTTCATCTGCTGTTTCATACGTAACCGATATCTCCGACTCAGATTGGCTGTCCGGTTCCTCATCTAAGTTAATACATTGTTCATCATTGTTTTCCTTACTTTCTATGTCCTTTACAGGATAAGATACATTTGTTTCGTTGTTGACATTGTCTTCATCACAGCAATTAACATTGTTTATTATTTCAGACTCAATGCCGATTTGTTCAGTACAATTATCCTTATCAAAAGTTACATTCATTTCCATGGCGTTGTCATTACATACTACATCTTTTTTGTTTTTTTGGTTTAGCATAATCATTATTATTTTTTAGATAATCAAACATCGATAAATCGTCATATTTTTCTTCATTTTTTGTTTTATTAATAAGTTTTATATTTCTTCTGAAGAATTTATTATTACTATCTTTTATAATGTATGACCGCTCATTTACCTTTCTCTCCACCGTTCCGTAAGTCCACTCATTAAGTTTTCTCTTAAACATTATTTTTTCCCCCAGCTGGCAAGGTTTCAGTTCTTTTGCGTTACGATCATAGTATTGTTTTTGTTTTGACCGTTTCATTTCTATTTTAGCCTTAATTTCCTTTTCTTCCAAATTGTTACGAAGTAAGGTTGATTTTGCAATTGGGAGTTTTGTCTTGCAGTTTCTACCAAAGAACAGTTCACAAGGCGATGCTTGCATACTAGCTAAGGGTGTGTTATTATATTCTAGAATGTTATATTGGTATAGCTCCTTTTATTCAGCACAGCGCTTTAAAATGTTTTTTGCTATTGCCACCCCTTTTTCCGCCAATCCATTACTTTGTGGATAATGCGGGCTAGAAAATTGTAGCAATATATTATGAGCATTAGCAAATGTTCTAAAATCATTTGAGTTAAACGGATTGTTATCGCTTTTTATTTTTGTTGGGTATTAGACTATCAAATACTTGTTTCAGTTCAGTTGTTACTTGTTTGACCGATTTATTTCTTAATTTTTTAACAATAAGAAAATTTGAGTAGCTGTCAAATATTGACACAAAATCCTCTTGCTCAAATTCAAAAATGTCTATGCCCACCATATGAAATGGATATTCCGGCATTTCATCCTCTATTAAGGGTTCCTTTTGGTTTTTTCTTCTAAACTTTTCACATACCCGACAAGATTCCACTAATTCTTTGATTTGAGTACTCATATTAGGCCAGTAATAGCATTCTTTTGCTCGAGCCAGAGTTTTCTCTATTCCTAAATGCGGACTATGTACTTGTTTCATTATTTGCAATTGTAGTCCTTTTGGTACGATTAATCTACAGGTTCTCATTAGTAGCCTATTTTCAACATGAAGTTCATTTTTAATTTTATAGAGCATTTGGGAAAATTTATCTAGCTTGTGATACGATGGCCACCCATTTACAACAAAATCTCCGACTTTGCTATAATTTTCATCTGCCCTTTATATTTCTTTATAAACATTAAACAATTTAATGATTAAAATTCCAATATATTTCGGCTGCACATCGGCATCCGTCTTCAGTTCGAATTTATTGAAACGTCTGCATCGATTAACGTGGAGTTTTGAACTCAAAACATCGAGCCGGCAACATACCTACATTTAACTTCACCAAAAAATGTAATTTCTCGATATTTTTCGATATTTTATTAGCTATATATCGATAAGCAGGCGAACTATCGATAAATTTTATTTACTATTTTCGTCTTATTTTGTCGAGTTCTTGGAATGCAAAAAACATTTTTGCCTGCGACATTTCAAATGATTTGTGCTACTTATAATTTTTTTTGACTGAAGTCTATTGAATTTCGTAGAAAAAGTTATATTATAATTGTTAATTTTTCGATTTGAAAGTATTGATATCTCGAAAACAAAACGTTATATCGATAAATTGTATTGTATATTTTCGTCATATTTTTCAGAACTCTATTAAATTTCATTTAAAAAAAGTACAATTTTTATCGCTAGCTCGTTAAAGCTGCCTTCACACGGTCGGTTTTCTGTAGCTTTTTATACTTTGATACTGAAAGTATCATAGTATATTGGTTTTATGCAATGTCCGTCATGGTGTCTGTACGTCTGTGCGTCCGTCCGTATGAACGCAACTTTTTTCGACACCCGTAAAGCTAGAGACTTGAAACTTTGCAATTATGTTTATCTATAGCCGGTACAGATAAAGGTTGCCACGCCTACTAAGAGGCTGGGAAATCGATAAAATCGATAACTTAATACCGATAAAACCATATATTTCTCACATTCTTACAGCTAGAGTTACCAAATTTTTCATGAAGATAGCCATTTACGTCCCTCAAAAAAATGCATAAAAATTGTGGATGCCACGCCCCTGATTCACCCCCCCCATCCCCCCTTCTCCATGAAATTGGAAACGCCTATAGTTTTTAGATTTTTTGAGCTAGAGCCACCAAACTATCTGTCAAGATAGGTAGTGAAGTTTTCCAAAAAACTGCATCAAAAATTTGGTTGCCACGCCCACAACTTGTGCCCACCACCCCCCACCGTTGTTAAAACGGCTATGCGTGTAGCTTCCACATTTTTTGAACTAGAGTCACCAAATTTGGTAGGAAGATATATGGTGACATCTACAAAAGATCTGCATCAAAAATTAGGATGCCATGCCCACCTCTGACACCCACCATTTAAAATCGGAAATTTTGATATCTCTTACAGTTTTTAGGCTAGAGCCCCTAAACTCGGTAGAAAGATAGAAGGCAACGTCTACCAAAGATATGCATCAAAATTTTGGATGCCACGCCCACCCAAGCCACCCGCCGTATAAAATTGGAATCGGCTGTATCTCTAACAGTTTTTGAGCTAGAGCCACCAAACTTGGTAGGAAGATAAATGGTGACAGTTAAAAACATTTGATTCAAAAATTTGGATGCCACACCCACCTGGGCCGCCTTCCTTTTACATTTGGAAGTTCAGTTATCTTCCACAGTTTTTGAGCAAAAGTCACAAAATTTGGTAACACGATAGCTGGCGATGTTTACCACCCGGCCCTCTCCTTTGCAAGCAGACTCCTTACCATCCGTTCTTTTACTGGTATCAAAGTATTCCGCAGTCGGTTGCGTCCGACTGCAACGTTTTTACTTGTTTTATAGTGCATTTACACTGGCGCCGTAAGCAACGCCTTTAGCATTTCGCCTTAAGGTCTTCGATATTTCTAGCCTTTACCATACAAAATGTGTCCGTCAAATTTGAATGTAGCGACATTTTCTCTCGCCGCTAGAGCGCCGCTATTCTACCGGCTCAAATGAAGACCTTTTTTTTACCGATGAATTGATACTTTCGGTCTAATTACTGATGGCGGCAACAGGAATCAGCTGATTCAAAATCAAAACAAATGGGCAAGTAAGTACCAAATTATTGAAAATACTAAATGCTTTTATTATTATTGTAATTAAACAATATAATTTCAAGTGGATGTCGAACAAAGGAGAAAGCATTGGTCGGAAAGCAGGGAAAGAATTTTTATAAAGAAACCTCAATTTTGATTGGGTCATCAAATTTGTCCCCAGATACTCAAATGCCATGTTTTGCCAAACAAGTTTGCAGAACTCCTTCTGAATATTGCACAGGCTACGAGTCGATATGCCAAACAACCTGGCAACGGTTCTGTAGTCGGCGGATGAGCCCAGGCTATCTTGTGGGATGCACGATCTTAAATTGGAGTCTTCCTTTTCATTTGAGTCAAGGCATCGACTAACTTTTGAAAGAGGCTTTTTTCCATCCCGAAGCTCTCCTTGAACAAATCCTCAGTAAACTTTGGCACATCCATTTCGTGTATCTGTCCCTGCAATAACTTTATTTATTCAGGGAGGTGTTGAAGCTATTATAAGTTCACTTGCTGGAGATTATATAAAGGTTTGTCAAAAGCAAGTACCATGTCATATTACATATTAAATTTCAAGTACTTCTCAGTTGCCCAAGACGATAGAAGACTGGTTGCGAGTCTCGGACGAATTTAACGTTCAATGGAATTTCCCGCATTGTTTGGGTGCTCTAGGTAAAGACCTTAAAACATATATTATAATAATTATTTTAATGCAATATAAATTTCACAGATGGAAAACATATTGCATTTCGTGCCAAGAAGTCTGACGGCTCCCATTATTTTAACTATAAAGGCTTTAACACCATGGTTTTGCTTGCACTTGTCGATGTCAAATACAACTTTTTATATGTTGACATCGGTTGCAATGGAAGAGCAAACGACGCATCCGTGTTCAATGCCTCATCTCTTTTTTCGGCTTTAGAACAAAATAAACTAAACATTCCACCCGATGCAGAATTGGAAGAAAATGGCCCAAAATTTCCATATGTAATGTTGCCGATGAAGCATTCAAGCTGCAAAGGTGGTTGATGAAATCTCATCGGCAAAGAACGTGAAATGAAAATAAAATTTTCAACTGTCATTTTGTCAAATCGTTTTCGAATACTGCAAACCACAATAAACCTGAGCGCCGAAAATGTTGAAAAGCTTGTTTATGCGGCTTGCATTCTACAAAATTATCTGAAAGCCTAAGAGAGAGATTATGTAAATGGAAATGATAGTGAGAACACGGATGAGGTATTTTTCACTCCCGGAGAGTGGCGCTCTATGCAGCCCTTAACAGGCCTTGCTGCAGCGAGCAAGAGGAGCGCGGAAGAGCTCAGAATCGTTCGCGACGAGCTAACAAAATATTTTAACTCAACCGGGGCTGTTTCCTGGCAGGCTGATGCAATCAAAAAGTTCAATTTTTAATAAAAAGAAAATGCTTTTATTGAATTAAATTTGATTTTATTAATATCACATTCATCAAGTATTGAGCCAAATATTAAATATTATTAATTATAATAATTAAATTAATTATAATTTTTGTATAGAACTTCAAGTATTTGCATCTTGGCTTCCATCCGCCTTTTTGGATTTTCGATGCGAGCCATCTCCGCTTTAACAAGCTCGCCAAACGAGTCAACGTCGTGCTCGAACTTGCGCTTGTTTCGTACATATAACACCCAGCATTTCACTGGCAGTCTTGAAAACGCTCTCTGCTGATGACTCAGATTCTTCGGCAGCCTGAGTCGAGCAACCGGTCGATTCCAATATCGAAGCCTCTTCGACCACATCTTGTGAGTCCGAAGTCATCGTGTCGCTTTGAATCTGTTGAAAGTATGTTCCATATAGGAACATTTTATACATAAATAATAGCAAACTATGCTCACATTGAAACTTGATGTTCTATTTTCCTTTATTTTAAGGTGGGGCTTAAAAAAATCTAAATTTTGTAGCCAAAAATTGTCCAGCTTCTCGTCTGTCCACTTTTTCCACTTTTGCAATTCGTTTTTGCCTGCTTCTTTTAGTGCATTAAATATTGGCTTCTGAATGCTGCAGAAACAACAACATAAGTTGCAAAGAATGGCCTGTGTAGGGAGCGATGAGGACATGTCCCACATCAGCGCTAGAGGTTCTGTTGGAGGTCACACCACTCCATCATACAATTTGTGGCTACAACAGAAAGCAACCCTATTAAGAATGTCGGTTGAAGGTTCGAGCGAAAGTTCCAAGTCCACCTGTGTAATAAAAAAGAGTGGACATCTCTAGAAACGTCCACCAAATGAAATCACACACCATTAAATGGTTCACCGATGGATCCCTTACCAACCAAGGGACCGGTCTTGGAGTGGGATGCCCTCGGCTAACATACCATAAGCCCCTAGGTAGGCACACCAGCATTTTCCAAGCTGAGGTATGTGCTATAGGAAGGTGTGTGGACTTTAATCTGAAACCTGAAACCATCGGAACAGAGACATAGCTATTCTGTCCGATAGTAAAGCAGCAATTATGGCACTCAGAAGAACCGAAATCAGGTCGAAAGTAGTTCGCGAGATAAGAACCAAGCTAGAAACTCTGTGATCACACAATAGGCTTGCTCCAAGCCGTGTCCAGGGACATGTTGATATAGCAAAGAACGAAGAGGCACACAAGCAAGCAAGATTGGGGGCGGTGACACCTTATGGGGTCCGAGCCGTACTGTAGGGTAAGAAGACCATCGATCTATCAAAACTACAAGCTTTTATTCAGGAACTGGGTCTGATGGAAGAGCTATAAGCCAAAATAGGTGCAGTCACCCCCAACATAATAATAATAACATGCTCATTGCAATTGAACTGTCATTGAACTGGGAAACAGCTGACTGGTCACAAATACTAAATAAAACAAGTGAAAACGTTGCAGTCGGACGCAACCGACTGCAGAATACTTTGATACCAGTAAAAGAACGGATGGTAAGGAGTGTCGCGACAAATTAATAATTATTAAAACCATCATAATTATTACATGGTGTCAGAAGTTAAAATATTAAAAAACGAACTATAAAAAAGATGTCTGAACGTGTATTACCGGAGCTGGACTGCTCAATGCTCATTTATGAGTGGCCAAAATGGAAAAGTGCATTTCTTATGTACATGATGGCGTCTGGAAAAGACAACTTGTCGGAGGCGAAGAAAATTGCAACATTTTTGTGGTTGGCTGGCCCTGGAGTAACAGAGATATATAATACCATATATCCAAACGATGGAAGTGCGAGCAGCATGGTGGGGGGACTGGTGGATCAAGGCGGAGAGGCAGCACATATGCGCACACTCGATGACGTCATCAAGGCGATCGACGCACACGCAATGCCACTTAAAAACATCACCATGGAAACCTTCAAGTTTAATAACATCGTACAACAGGAAGGCCAGCAAATAACAGATTTTGAGACAAGTCTACGCAAACAAGCTTATTTCTGCGATTTCAAGTGCGAATGCTGAAAATCGTTTCAAAATATAATGCTGCTGGATCGACTTATTATTGGAGTCTGGGACAAGAAGCTGCAGCTGCGACTACTGGATAACAAAAACAAGGAATTGGATGAGGTTTTGCAAGAGTGCAAGGCCTTCGAAGCAACGTCAAAGAACACCGAAATTTTAATGGAAAGTGGACATCAGCAAACATATGAAGGAAGAGCAGGAGACAAACAGGAAAGAAACTGGATAAGTAGCGTGCAACTACGCAAGTGCTACAACTGCGGAGCTCTTTTCAACAAGGGGCATATAAACGAATGCAAAGCTAAGGAGGTACAATGCTACAACTGCGGAAAGACGGGTCATTTCATCAAGTACTGCAAAACCAAAAAACACGAAGAGGAAGGAAGCCTAAATAAAAAATGGAATAAAGCAGGTATGAGTAAAGAAAAGACAACAATAGTGGAAAATTCTAATGAAAATCAATACCTTAGCATAAGTCAGTGTGGATTCGGGAACAGTAGGTGGAAAAAATCTTTAAAAATTAATGGAGAAATATATACGTTCAAAGTAGACACGGGTGCGGATGTTAACTGCATACCAGTAGATTTAATTAAAAACATAAATACTAAAGAAAAATATGAAGTATTAAATATATTTGATTATAATATGGCCAAAATAATGAATTATGGCACAGTTTTGTTAAAATGCTTAGATGTTAAAACAAATGTTATGCATAAGATATCTTTTTTGGTTGTTGATAAAAAATGTGAACCTATATTGGGTCTAGAAACGTCGGTAAAACTTGAACTAATCAAATGCCTTAATATAGATTCATTTACGATGTTACCATCGACAAAAAATTCTTTTGTGGAAAAATTTAAAGTATTATTTGAAGGGTTAGGAAAGTTGCCGTGGAAACAGTCAATTATCTTAAAGAAAGAAATTGAACCTGTAATACATTATAGAAAAAGATTTCCACAAAGCCTGTTAGAAGCATTAAAAAGGGAACTAAATGAAATGGAAAGAGACGGTATCATATCGTCAGTGTCATACCCTACTAATTGGGTAAATAATTTACAAATAGTAGAAAAACCAAACGGAAAATTAAGGCTATGTTTGGATCCTAAACCATTAAACAAAGCAATTAAAAGGGAACACTACTTAATACCCACCATAGAAGACTTTACAATACAAATGGTAGGAAAAAGTTTTTCACAATATTGGATTTGTCAAAAGGATTTTGGCAAATGGAACTGGACAAGAAAAGTTCAGAATTAACCACATTCATGACTCAATTTGGAAGGTATAAATTTAACAGAGTTCCATTTGGTATCAACAGTGCCCCTGAAATGTTTCAGAGAAACATGGTACAAATATTTGGAGATATCCCAAATGTTATTGTATATTTCGATGACATTGGAATCATGGGAAATTCGCTAGAAGAACACGATGAAACACTAGCTCAGGTACTAGAACGGGCAAGGGTAAATGGAGTAAGGTTTAACAAAGAAAAAGTTCAATATAGACAAACACAAGTGGAATTCATGGGACATGTTTTATCTGAAGGTAAAATAAAGCCACAGAGGAAACATTTGGAAGCAATCAGGGATATTAAGACCCCTGTCGACAAGGCAGGGGTATTGAGAATTTTGGGTCTTTTTAAATACCTTGCTAAGTTTATCCCAGATTTATCAGCTAGATCGGCTAAACTTAGAGAATTAACAAAAAATGATACACAATTTATATGGGGCAAAGATCAGGAAAATGAACTTACTGAATTAAAAAATATCATCCTTGAGGAGCCAGTGTTAGCTGTTTACGATAAAAAAAAAAAAGGCAGTGATAATACAAACTGACGCTTCTAAGGATGGCCTGGGATGCGTTCTAACGCAGGATGGTCGACCTGTGAGTTTCGCATCTAGAACACTATCAAAGAGTGAACAAAAATGGGCTCAAATAGAGGAAGAATTGTTAGCAATAGTGTTTGCCTGTGAAAGGTTTCACTATTTTGTATATGGAAGGGAATTCATAGTGGAAAGTGACCATAAGCCTTTAGAAGTATTGGTGGAAAAAGATATAGACTCAGTGACAATGCGACTGCAACGTATGCTGTTATATTTACTAAAATATCCAAATATGAAGGTACAATACAGACCTGGGAAGGAGATGCTAATAGCTGATTGCCTTTCAAGAGCACAACTAACAGAGGAAAATGAAATCGGGGAACTATCAAACGTTTTTTTTTTTTTAAAAACCCCCATGACCTCGAAGCGGCAAACATACCTACATCAAGTAGAAAGGTCGTTAACACCACACACACGTGAAGTTTAATACATTTCCAAAAAATATAAACGAAAATCCCGAACATAAATGATCGATTATCGATATGTATCGAGCTATCGAAATAAATCGAACAAAATTTTTTTGTGTGATGAAGTTTAATAGATTTCTAAAAATTAAGACGAAAATATTGAATATTTTATTTATCGATATACCGCTTAGTTATCGAGATATCAATACTTGTATGCGTGTATAAAATTTTTTCAACAAAACTCAATAGACTTGAGACAAAATAAATAAAAAAAAATTATAGGTAATACAAATCATTTAAAATGCCGTTTACAAAAGAAATTATATAAAGAAATTGTATAAACATTTTGATGTGCAACATGCTTCAGTTTCGGAGTCACTTATCAAAACAATAATAAAGAAAAGCTAAATTCCCCGTTAAGGTTGGCAGCACCATTAGGCGATAGTGATATAACGATGATAGGTAACTTTGGCTTTCAGAAAACCAAATTGCTTATCTCCCGGATAGCTCGAGCTACAAAGTTATTCCGCAGTCAACCAACTGCAATCTTAACTGGAAATTTAGAATTTAGGCCTTAATGAATTTGTTAGAAATGAGAAAAAATATATTTCGTTTATAGAAGAAATTGGTTTGATTCCGTCACGTGAATTAACTGCCCCACAGTCTTGTCGGCTGGCAATGCAAGTTGAATGTGACTCACGATCTAAACTTCGCTGGAAATGGATAAAAAAAAAGGGCTCTAAATCCTGCAGAAAAATTATAAGCCCTAGCTTAAAAACGTTAAAATAAAACATATATTCGGTAATGTTCCGACTTTTAGGTATATTTCGATAACTAAGTGAGATATAGCTAAATTGTGTTTAATATTTTCATCATATTTTTCAGAAATCTATTAAACTTCATTAAACAATTTTGTAAAATTTGTATCGATAGCTCGTTATTAAATCAATATATCGATACATTTTATTAAGTATATTCGTTTTTTTCGGAAATTTATTAAACTTCAAAAAATTTATTTTTTCGATATCTTTCGATTTTTTATTAGCTATGTCTCGATAACCAAACGAGGTATCGATAAATTTTATTTAATATTAACATCTTATTTTGTCCAGTTCTACAAAAATCAATGAACACTGAACAAAATAATGAATATAAAACAGCGCTCCATTTAATAAATGAAAGACTTTGTCGCTCGAAGCCTATTAGTTTTTTGTTTATACATGCATA
Organism: Scaptomyza hsui; assembly: GCA_018152825.1. Lineage (NCBI taxonomy): Eukaryota > Metazoa > Arthropoda > Insecta > Diptera > Drosophilidae > Scaptomyza > Scaptomyza hsui. The sequence continues at coordinate 749,390 of JAECXO010000283.1, forward strand.
AAAATGAAATATTTCTGTCACACTAATTTTGTTTTAAAGATACATATTTAAACAAATTGCTGAAAATATCAGAAAAAAATATTGAAAACTCTGCCATTGCGGCGTCATTTCCGATGTTTTTCCCGTTAACAGCATATCTCCCAGCAGGATCATCTGACGTGAAAAAGAAAATGTACGTTTTTAAGCTAAGACCTAAAGCTAGGACTTCGACAAATGAAAAAAAATATTGAAATAAGAATTTTTGGATTTTGTTCACAGGCTTTTTCAAAAATTCAAATTTTGGGCAAAAATTTTCACTTAAAATAAACTAAAAAATAGTTTTAGTTGAACAAAAAAATTCCTTCTACCAAGTCCTGTAAAAAAGTATCTCGAAGACGTGTGCAAAATTTCATCAAGATCGGTCGAGCGGTTCTCGAGATAACTTGTTAGCCGCATTTGAAAATACTGTTTCGAGAAAAACGAGTTTAATGTTCTGGCGCTGGGTCCATCTACCCTAGGGCGCTCAACTTATTTTAAATATTTCTCCGAATCTAAAACTAGGGTAGCATTTAATAAATATATTGAAAGATAAGCTAGGTATAAGGGTTGAAAATGTGTAAGTCATGTTATAAAAACCCTGAAAAGCAAAACCGAAATAAAACAAAAGCAGTCAAGAATAGCAAAAAAAAAAAACTTATTCAAATATGGCGGTCAGCTTCGACACGAAAACAAAGACAAAATATCAAAGCACTACCAGTTAATTGGCGCTATGGGGTAATGACTGCTCTTGTTACCTTGCATGGGCCTTACTCTATCCGCCATCGCGTAATAATGTATCGAATTACTGTGCCCTATTTCGTCTCTAAAATTTAATACTCTTTGGCTATAACAGCCGGATCACAGCTTTATCTAAATTGGTTTACAATTTTGTCCAGGCATAAAACCTAGCTGGAGGATACTATTTGCCGAAGTCAAACATAGAACTGTGAGTAAATTTTTTCTGAAAAGTCAAACAGAAACAACTTGCAAATCGCTGCGCTCAAAGCATAAAACACCTGCTGGGATACTGAGAGAAAAAGTGAGTGAGAAAGCGGAGGATTAACAGCTTAGCAATCAGTTCAATTTGGGGTAAGTTGTGTTGGGAAAATCGAGAACATGTATGTAATTTTATTTTTATAAATTAAAAACGCTATATTTAAAACAATTTTTATTTCGCGGTTTCTTGTTGCTGTCGTTGGGGGTCGTTATCTTTATTACATCGCTTCGGATAATTGCGCAGACGCTAGAGCGGCATAAACAAATGCCTTTACCTTTAGACTCTTTTAACGCATTAGAAGTGGGCAAAAACGTCAGTTTACTTTTGGCTATCGCACTAGCCTGACCGCGAGAGCGGTCTATACAATTCCCCCCCCTAAAAGATAAGAAAGCGTAGTGCAATAATCGATAATCATTTATATTTTTTCTTCAAAATACTTCCATTAAAACTGTAACTTTAGATTAGATCAAGCTTATGGAGAATTTCATGCTAACATAACACATATACTATTCGAAATTATAAAAAAATCGAAACCAAATCTGTAATAGTATATTTTTCTAACTTGCATTTGTTACGCACCCCAAAAAAGGGGTGGTTGCTTACCTTTAATGTGAAAGTGAACTTGTATGTAACAAGAGCTGTGGAGCTGCAAGAAGCACACAAACAATTTCCTTAATATAAAATTCAAGTTCGCTCATCATAACCGTTTTTGTTAAGAAAAAGTGTACAAATATCATCTGAACGCAAGTAGATACGTGAAAAACTGTGCGTCATGTCTCTGGAGGATCCGTTTTTTGTTGTCAAGGAGTATGCGCTATTTTGCATTTTCAGATTTAAAATATGTAACACACATTCTGATCTTTGTGTTATTATAGTGAGGTCTTCAAAGCTCTAAACAAAACTCGCGGTCTTTACCTACGTTGGCGTGAGTTAGGCGAAGACGGAGGTGCCGAGGTTGAATGGACGACAACAGAGCTGCGTAATTCCTTGCGCAGCATTGAATGGGACCTCGAAGACCTGGAAGACACTATTAATATCCTTTTCACACAAAACAATCAGCATATACACCAAAAATCAATTGGATTTTATACTTTACACTTCCGCCATGCTTCTTGTTGCCTTAACTTTATATATGTATATAGCACGCATTGTTGAAAAGAATCCTACAAAGTTTCGCATTGATCATCGTGAACTGTTCAGCCGGCGGCATTTTATAGACAACACTCGCGATGAGGTCAAGCAGATGAAAGATAAGATGAGTCTAAACCGGAACAGGGATAGGGATATAACCGCACACCAGCCACTGCTCGAGAACGAAAGGAATGACAATCACAACCAATACAACGATAATCATTCCATCAACGATCACACTTATCTAGTAGATTGCCCGAATTCACAGTCAGTCGCTAATACCATAGCGGGCACCATGTCCGCAGCTGCAATGCGACACAGCGGCACAAAGTATTCTAAGTTGGAAAATGCCTTAGATATTGATAGTCCAAGTCACTATGGGGGCCAGGGCAGCAGCTTGGATAGTCCTGGACATCGGTACGTGGGTGAGACGGTGTCTGTACAACAGCGTATGATTCAGGGTCAGGATGAACAGCTGGATATAATAAGTGATTCCGTTGGCACCCTTAAGACTGTTTCGCGCCAAATAGGCGTCGAGTTGGATGAACAGGCGGTCATGTTGGATGATTTTGGCAACGAGTTTGACACAACCGAATCCAAGCTTGACACAACAATGAAAAAAGTTGCCAAAGTTCTGCACATGACTAATGGTAAGCTTTACATTGCTGAACTTTGTATGTACCCAACTCATATTCCGAGTATTTACAGAGCAGCGTCAATGGGTTGCCATTCTCATATTATCTGTGCTGTTATTGTTTGTGATAATTCTATTTATTATTTTATAATTTATTTGTTTATTATGTTATGCTTGTGAGTCGTAGTGTAAATTTATTAGATGTATTTTTCTTAAGTAAATTTGCAGTCTTTAAGCGAATTCAATATATAACATTTGTAACTTATTAACCTGTATATAGATACTCGTTTATACACTTAACAAAATTGTCAACAAATCGAGTGTAATGTAAACGCATTTTTAAAGAAAAAAGAAAAAAAAAACAACATGCTACTAACTGAAACATTACTTAATGGGTCAATTTATATATGTACAAGAATGTTGTATGGACAAAAATATATATCTTTATATTAAGAAAGTTATTTAAAAACCTGTATGCAGTTGAGTGAATATAAAAATCTTAAAAAAAAATAAATTTTGTCTAATCTGCATGTTTTTTTTTTGTGCTTGTATTTACGTCAATTACATACAATCATGTATTTGTCGGCAGAGGAATAATGCTCTTAAAGGACATATTTTTGTAATAAATTTGGTCACCAAATTAAATGGTTCAAAACATATCTGCAAAAACATCGATGATTCTTTTGATTCATCGAATATTTGGTTTTTTCACTGACTAGTGGCAGCATGCTTGTTGGCCATGAATGAAAGAAAACCAGATGGCGCATTGCGCAGGTTCGTTAGTTTTGCTCAAGCAAACAGCTCATTTTGTGACGTCACGCTAGACTAAAACACTTTTGTGCAATTTGCTTTGATATCTATGTGCAAGTAAGCTCCACAATATTTTTAAAACAAAAAACCACCAATCTTTGCACATTGCATAGGCGGGTCACATGGAACATACCCAAAGCGTTGCCTGTGTTGTCAGGGTCAAAAAACAATTTTTTCAGTCCAGAAGGTTTTTATTAAATAAGACTGCTAAACCATGAGCTGTTTGACTTCTAACATACAAATTTCCTTAAATTCAAAAAGCGCGCCACAGCGAATGCGCAATCTGGTTTTCTTTCATTCATGCTTGTTGGCTGAAACGAAAATTAAATTTTCCTACTCGTTGGCTGTGGGCAGCGTTTATCGAAAAAGGTGTGACCAGATTAGTGAAGTTTCAAAACATATGAAATGCCAATTGAAGGCTTTGTATCCAAAAAGTTTTTTTCGTTTGGCGGTTTTCGATCAATACCAAGGTTGTAAGTATGACTACAATAAACTTTAACAACTGTGTCCCTCAATAAGTATCATTATTATTCAGTTTGCAAATGAAGCGGTCAAAATCAAGCAGCGCTGAAGGCGCTAATAAAAAGCAAAAAAAAAACGTAAGCAGTATCGATGAAGGTACACCTAAAATCGAATCTTCCTTCAAAATGTCTAAGCTGACGCATAACAACTTTGAGCAATTTATGACTTACATGCAAATTCAACGAAATACGTCCGCAACTAATGTGCATGAATTTGCCTTCAAGAAAACGCGGGTGCGTGTACTTAGCAACGTAAGCGATGTTAAGGAGCAGTGCAAGGGCGGCATTGTTTATTGGATGTCTCGAGACGCGCGAGTTCAGGACAATTGGGCGCTGCTATTTGCGCAGCGTTTGGCACTGAAACTGGAGCTACCTCTGACTGTAGTTTTCTGTCTGGTTCCAAAGTTTCTTAATGCTACTTTGAGGCATTATATGTTTATGTTGGGTGGCTTGCAGGAAGTGGAGCAACAATGCCATGATCTTAACATCTCTTTCCAGCTACTCTTGGGTCCAGCTGCTGAGTGCTTGCCAAATTTTGTTATTGCCGAGGACATCGGCGCTGTGGTCTGCGACTTTGCACCCTTAAGGGTGCCTCGTCAGTGGGTAGCGGATGTTGTTAAGGCATTGCCCAGCTATGTGCCACTTACCCAAGTTGATGCACACAACATAGTTCCTCTCTGGGTGACTTCGGAGAAGCAGGAGTATGCAGCGCGTACTATACGCAACAAAATCAATTTAAAATTGGCCGAATATTTAAGTGAGTTTCCTCCAGTCATCAAACACCCATATGGCAATGGGTTAAAGGAAAAACCAGTTGATTGGACTGCTACAGAGGCTTTACTGACATGCGATCGCAGCGTCGACGTGGTCAAGTGGGCCAAGCCAGGCTACACAGCTGCTTGTCGTCAGCTTTACGAGTTTTGCACGCATCGTTTGCAGTTTTTTAATGAAAAACGCAATGATCCCACAGCCAATGCAATTTCTGGACTCTCGCCGTGGCTGCACTTTGGTCAGATCTCAGCACAGCGCTGCGTTTTGGAAGTGCAGCGCTTTGCATCTTTGCACAAAGCTTCTGCGGATGCCTTTTGCGAGGAAGCCATTGTGCGCCGCGAGTTGGCCGACAATTTTTGCTACTACAATGAGCACTATGATAGTTTAAAGGGTTTGCACGACTGGGCGTATCAGACACTACAGACGCATCGCGAGGATAAGCGTAGTCCGTGCTATACGCTTAAAGAATTGGAGCAGTCACGTACCTATGACGATTTATGGAATTCGGCTCAGTTGCAGCTGGTGAACGAGGGCAAAATGCATGGATTTTTACGGATGTACTGGGCCAAAAAGATACTCGAATGGACTGCAACGCCGGAGGAAGCTTTGGAGAATTGCATATTGCTGAACGACAAGTACAGTTTGGACGGCCGCGATCCCAATGGATATGTGGGTTGTATGTGGTCCATCGGGGGTATTCATGATCAGGGCTGGAAGGAGCGCGAAATTTTTGGGAAAATACGCTATATGAACTACCAGGGCTGCAAGCGCAAATTTGATGTTAAAGCCTATGTATCGCGCTGGCGAGGAAAAGTGTACAAAAAACCAGACAAATAATATGTATAAGTATATGGTTATATGCTGTTGATGAATAAAATTAAGCACTTTAAATTTTATTTCTTTTCCGATTTATTTTTTCACAATTCCATTTTAAAGAGGATGTATAAAGAAGTTGGAATAAGCGCTTAGCGTTTAATCCTTTTCGGCAATTTTGGTGAGGTGGTCCTCGATCTCCTTCTCGTCAAGAATGCGGAACTGCCGATTTGACTTGCTAACAACGCCGATTTCAAGGCCGTTTGGCTTGAAGTCAACGGCTAGAACGGTTGACAAGCACGTTATTGCCAACTGAATGGTTTTCTCTTCAGACAAATTATTTTTGTACTTCTTTTCCAAATAGCTATTGGCTTCAATCATTTTTGCACCCACCGAGCAGGCGCGGAATCCACAATAGTAGCCAGCTGGATCGGTTTTGTAGACAGAAGGTCCCAGCTCATCATCGTAGGAAATCAGCACCATGCTGCACCCTAAAGGTCGCATCTCAGCGTTTTGTGTATACACTTGATTGATGTCAGCTATGCGACGGCAAAGCACATCTACAGGCATTTCGTATCCGTATTTATAACGAAAGTTTGCGGCCTCGTAACGAGCCTTTTGCACCTGTGAGCGTGAGTCCGCTGAAAATCATAAATATATATACTATTCACTATCCTTTCTATAAAAGCAACCTAATGAAAATTACCAATGCGTCCTGTCATAACGCAACCAATTTCCTTGGTAATGCCAAACAAATGGGTCACAGTTTCTGGCACAATGTTCTTCTCCGTGACTTTCTTTTGGGTTGCCACAACGGCACAGTCGCCGCTCTTCAGAGCGACCGAGGTGATATTCTCCTGAGTAATAGCCTTAAATGCATATTCTACGGTATAGGCAATGTTTGAAAATTCATTAATGGTTTCAATCGAACACTTATTGCAATCTGTATAGTCTTACCGACTTGGTAAAGGCGTCCCTCCGGCGAGAAAATTGTTATATGTCTATCGAAACCGGCAGAGCTTCCACGAGACATGTTGCGTATAAGTAGTTAAAGCTAGCGATTGAAACAATACGCGTTTGTTAAAATTTGGTGAAATTTAGCTTGATCATACTTACTTCTTTAAATTTTAAAGTTACGGCTCGAGGTATGCTTGGTTTTTGCTTTTCTCTAACACTAAATTTATAAAGTCATTGTTGACCAGGGATAGCAAAAATATCGTTTTATTATGCGATTATTAACGCGTTATCGTTTACGATAATGTGTGAATGGCAATAATAAAATATTTGCGGTAGTGTGAATAACACTCTCAAAAGGAATAGGTAAATATACGAAAAAATAACTTAAAAAAATAATTAAGTCAATCGTTAAAGTACATATTAACTTGCGATATTCACATTTTTGGTTTGACGATATTGATTTACAAACATGCATGAGGATGACTTAAAAAATCAATTAACGATTGCGCGGAATGAGATTAACAACTTGAGGTACAAATAAGTCCTTGGTATTGCTAAAGTTGTAGTTAAATGTGATTTATGAATACCTTAAATTCGATTACATGTGTAGACAGAAAGTGCTCAATTTGCAACACGTGCAACGCAAGGACATTGCAACAATTAACCAGCTGCTGCAGGACTTTCGATGCGAAGGTTGCGCCAACAAAAGCGCATTCAAGGACAAACACAAAACGAAAATGCAGCTTATGCAGGTGCGTTGCAGGTGAGTACGCAATGATAGACCACAGCATTAACCTTTTATTTACCCTAGACCACCACCAGTGATATGGCTAATTTTAAACCCATTGGCATAATACGCAGCGCTTTTCCAGAAAAGCGCGCCGTTCCGCGTCAATCGAGCATTGGAAATCGACTTCGCAGCATCATACAACTAAATGATGACGTCTTTACCAATCCGGAACACTCACTGGAAGGACTTGCCGACTTCTCACACATGTGGCTTATCTATCACTTTCATCAAAATAATGCACATCCCAAGGCAAAAGTAGCACCTCCGCGTTTGGGCGGTGAGCGCATTGGAGTTTTCTCCACACGCTCACCGCATCGACCCTGCCCAGTTGGGTTATCTCTGGTGGAAATTGAGAAGATTGACGGCACCACTATAAGTTTCTTTGGCACTGATATGGTAAATGGAACACCGGTGCTGGATATTAAACCGTATATACCACATTATGATACGCCAATTTTAAGCGTCGTTGCAGGCATGTTAAACAATTAAAATTAAGCTTATCTGTGTTTTTAATTTTCACTCACAATCAGGTAACTCTTCAATTGGAACAAATGAAAACAGCGCCAGCTTTTATGATTCGCGTCAGGAACCTGATGGTGAAGAGTCCGATCTGGAACTATATAGCGCCGCTGGCAATACAGCTGGGAACATAAATGCAGATGTAATAAGTATCAATGGTATGCTAGCAACACCGGCACCACCCAACAAAGTGAGCGTGCCCAACTGGGTAGTCGCCAGTCATCGCCTTAGCGTTTTCTTTAATGAGCATGCTGAGGATCAGCTGCGAGAGCTGCAGGTGCACAAGCAATGCATTGTTGACATTTTAGAGGCAGATCCGCGTTCCGTGTATCTTCGCACAAAATACGGCTCACAAATATTCACTTTTCAGCTTAGTGAGGTTACAGTGACGTGCAAGTTTGATGATAACGCTGGCATTGTAACTGTGGTGCAAGTGCGACGGAATGCATTGGATGGGGAGCCACGCAACACTTAATACAGGCATTTACTCATAAGTTTATAAAGCTACGTTTCCTCTTCTGCTTTAATTAAAGTTAATTATGTGTTGTTTTTTTTTACCTTTAGTTGACAAGCTTTAAAATGTATGCAGCTAATAAAATATATAAAGACATATGTGTGTGCATAATATATAAAAACATCATGTGTTTATCTTTGCCAAAATCTATGATGTAAATCTCTGATATGTGTTCCTAATGTTTTCTATTATCTTCAACTATAATAATTTAAGTTTTTTTTCTTTTATTTTAAAGACATCATGAGCAACGCAGCAACACTAACCTGGGCACAATTTTTGAGCCAAGCCAAACAGTTATTGCAAAAGTCGAAAGAGCTAAACGATAACTGGCAATTTTTTGAAAAGGCAAGTTAGACTAATATTTATATTAAGATTTAACTAAACTTTATTTTTTTAGGACGACCAAGAGCCAAACAGCTTTCTCAAATATATGCAAAAGATCAAGTGTAAAGATGATTTAATAAACGTGGAGTATCATATTGTATACAGTGTGTCTTATCAAGTACCAATGCTCTACTTTCAGGCTCATAGATCAGGTATTTTTATTTTTATCCTAATTGCTTTAGTAAATTAATATTTATAGATACTTCATAGATGGAAGCCTTTTGAACTTGGAAGCCACATGGAACACATTTATGCCAGAAGCGTCGCGAAATGATCTCTATGAAATACTTACGCAAATGGAACATCATGTGTTGTTTCACCCCTTTATGGCATTGCACCCTTGCCGCACATCTCATATTTTGGAACAATTTGGAAAAAGAAGTAAAAATCTTGTGCTTACCTTCATATGTTTATACGGCCCATATGTTAAATTAAGTTTACCGAATAAATATGGCTTAGGCACGTAGTTCAAAAAACTTAAAAATTACACAAAATTTTGTAAAAAATTAAATAGCTATCTTTAAGTAATCTTGCAGAAACACTTATTTCCGCCGTGTTTAAAATGTATTTTGTTTATTTATAGAACTAAGAATTTGAAATTAAAGCGAACATTTATTCAAAATATTTCAGATTTTTATATTTTGATACCAAAGGTAAAGATTATGTTGGTTTTGTGCGATGTCCGTCATGCTGCCCGTCCCTCTGTGTCTGTAAGAACGCAACTTTTTTCGACACCCGTAAACTTTGCAAATATCTTTGTCTATGGGCTGGTTTAGATAAAGTGTCAAGATTGGGGTTCTATGCACACTAGTGGGCTGGGAAATCAATAAAATCGATAGCTGAAAATCGATAAAACCTTCCAACTTTCTACAGCTAATTTTTTTATTTTAAAAATTAAATCAAGTAGGTAATACTAAACTTAATACTACTTTTTGGAGCACTAGCTGCTGCTTTTTAAAATTGAAGTCTGATTATATATTTAGCTTTGCTTCTTGTATAAAACTGAATACATATTTTTAAAATTTTGCTAGTTGAGAGGGTTTGAAGGAGGTCGGAGGGGATTTGAAAACCAAGAATAGGGCGCTTAAGTCCTATCTACATTGGCGCGAGACGCGAGGCGAGACTTGCGTTCGAATTCGATAGCGTGGACACTCGCTGCAAAATATCGCAGGTCTATCTATGCGATTCTTCTGGCGTGTTTTTTTTTATTTTTGTTTAAATTTGCAGCCCTTTTCAATAAAACATGGCAGCCCTGTTCACCATAACATGGCAGCACTTACCAAAAAAACCAAACAGAACATATTTCATTTGTGCTATGTCTTCAATAAAAAAAATAATAATTTATTCCGCAATTGGCGAATAGAATTGTATTTTCTTTTATTAAAAGAATTAGCAATTCAGTTTGCTCGCAATTCAATTTCTGCATTGTGCCGCTAAAAACAAAAATTATTTGGCATTAACAACAGCTGTTTCTCATCAGCTGTTCACGCTTCACCAACGCGAGGTTTTTTCATATTTTCGAAATTGAAAGCGAGAGACGCGCGTCTTCTAGCGCCATTGTAAACAAGCACATTGACTCACATGAAATGAAAATGGTTGCGACACTCGCTTTCGAACATCGCCTCGCGGCCTCGCGCCAATGTAGATAGGACTTTATGCTTTTTAGTTGAGGGCATGAGTCAAGAAGATGAGTGAAAGCTACGAGCATTGAATGAATCGAGATTCAATGCTCGTTGCCGCTATTTACAGGAAATTGTCCAAAGATTTAAAATATGCACCTCTTATTACAATCAGTTTTTTGGTTCAGAACATATTGCCCCTGAAAGTTGACTGACTTTAAGTGTTAAAAAACCAACAATTTTTACGGAAGTTTGTCTACTTTTTGACACAATACTTCGGAAACGAGGTAAATCGATTTTTACCAACTATGCAGCTTATCACTATTTTTCAACTTTCATGAAAAATAAAAATAAATGTTTTTTTTTAGTGCATTTACCATAGTTTCAAAATTAGTTCTTTGATTACTCCTGCCCGTCCTTGCCCCAAATTTTGCTAGAGGTAAAATTTTGAAAAAAAAACATGGTTTAAAAAATGTTTATTTACTTTATGCAAACGCCTATACTCTAATTGGTCTGATTTGCGGAGGAGCCACCAGCAAGATGTATTTAACAAGGTGGTCTTACTTGTGACTGCTCGGTACCAGTTGAGTGCAAAAGGGTAAGCGACGTTTTCTGCTTTTTAACTATAAGTGCGAAAGAGATAGATTTCTGTTTTGTTGAGTGACTGGTACCGATATTTGAGCAAGCTGTCAAATTTGAGACCACCTTGTTAAATACATCTTGGTCACCCGCACTTCGGCTGCTGAAAGCAGCAAGTCGATCACAAAGCGTCGCAAATTTTGCAGACCTAATGCGTAGATCAAAAAGTGCAAGTCCATCTAGCGCTGGCTTTATTGAATAAAGTTTATTCACTGCAGACAGAGCAGCTACCAATTTGCTGTGTATACGTCTGTGTGTCAGCGAAATTATCACTGATGTCAACTTTTGGGGCGAAGAAAATATGTTTTTGGCTTTATTTTAGACCAAAAAGCGGAAAAAATTGGGGAAAATTGTCAACTTTTGATGACGATGAAAAGATGTTTTTGGCTTTAAATGAGAACAAAATAGGCGCAAATAATTGGAAAAAAATTCGTAAAAAAGCTGATGGTTTGTTTTTAATAATTAGTTCATTATTTTCTTTAAATATATCATACCATTTTTTGAGTTCAATGGATTCCCATTGTGCCAAGTTTGTTTTTAGGTTTTTAGGACTTTAAAAATTGGCACTTTCAAACGAATAAGAGATAGCAACAAAAATGTACGGGTTCAATATAATAAATAATAAACATATCTGCCACCCACCCGATTGTTTGGATTTATGAGTTATTTAAGCATCGCACCATATTAAAAACGATGAATAACGATGCAGTGAATAAAAAGAATAAAATAAATAAAAAAGAAAAGCTGATCTGTCAACAAAAAAAATCAGATATCCCGCTTCAGGCAATTTGCTATATTTTCAAGAAAATCGGTTTGCAAAAAAGCTAGATTTGACGGGAAAATAGCAGATTTGACATCAGTGGATATGATAGCCGTTATATATATTATATATATTATGTATATATGTCTATTGTGGAAGGGGTTTCTCAGCAGCAGAGAGCGAACAACAACAAGACATAAGCATCATGATGCAAAGATTACAAGGTGACGCAAAGAAGTGCTCGATTTCGCATGCGCAAGAAATAGAGCGCGCAATCGATCAGCTGTAGCTCTCTCAGTACTGTGGTCATTTTATACGCTTTTCGTGCTTACATTGCTGTGGTCACTTACTTTGTTGCTTTTGGCGTGAGTGCTGTGTTTGTTGAATTTGGATCGTTTTATTCTGACAAAATGAAGTGTTCTGTAGATAACTGCAACTTCCTATTCAATTCACTGGAGAAAGGGGCAAGTTTTTTTTATTCATAACTGTGCTTTATAATTAATTTACACTTAAAATATAATATCAATAAATCAACATATATAGTATGATAGGCGGCATGATGCAAGCAAGTAAAAGAAAACATTGATTTTTATAGTGTTTCATACAACTTGAAAATTTTATTTCGGAAAGCATGCACCGGACCCATAGTGCGAGACGCTAAAATGTAAACAAAGCAAACTGTGACGTCACAGTTTGCTTAGTTTTTAAAACTTCACATAACGGACCTGCGCATTGCGCCACCTTTAGGTCTTTGCATCATGCATAAGCATATGGGCATTTCCACAGAAAGGTCAACCACAGCAAAAAAAAATTCAAAGTCTATGAAAGTTTGTTGTTTTACCATATATGTATAGGGAATCGATTAAATTTAACTAGAATTAACAAACATTGCATTTATTTATAAACGTTTTTGAAATATTCAAATGCAAAGTCGATAAAGTGCCAAATTTATTTTTTTTATTTGCACGATTTTTTATGATGAGTGTTTGTAAGTGGACGTGGCATTAAAATTTTTAATGCAAATCGTTGGTTAATGTCACCATCTATCTTCCTTTTGTGACTCTAGCTCAAAAACTGTCATGGATAAATTAGTTTCCGATTTGAAGGAAAAAAGTGTCGCGTGCGACACGTAGCGTACGAGCTTGATTAAACTTAAATAATAAAAAAAACTACTTAATATTTTTTGAATGATAAACAATATAAACATTAACACGTTACTGCTTAACATTTTAAAAAAATTTGCAATAAAATATTCTTTAAGGTTTCGCATAAATCGGTGTTTGAACTGTTCGGCTTGAAAGCGACTTCTATTTTTGTCGCGTGCGAACGTCATGGTTTTTTGTAATTATCTCAAAAACGAACACTCGCCAAAAAATATATTTGTACAAAAAATAAAGTGCTTATCATAAGCTATAAGTTTCGCCTTTTGTCAAAATAAAAATTATTTTGGTAAATGGTTGGTTTTTACTTTGAATGCGTACGAATGTCGTATTTTACACAATGGAAATGCCCATATGTATACCTACGGGCATTTATATGTGCATGTGCTTTTGTTTACTTTGTGAAATTAATAAAAATGAATGATATTGCGGATATGCTTGCTATTTTAAGTATTTATTTGGAAATGAATCGGCTTAAAAATAATTAAACGTGAGAAAGCCGCGCTATGTGTGGTCACTAACCAAATAATGTTATAGATGGGACATTTCTAGTACTGTTTTGGTTTCCACTAAACTGTGAACGAGAGTGACCCATGATTGTTAACATTATGTTATGCTCGCTCAAAATGTTAACTCATAGCAGAGAGACCCAAGTTTGTTTCAGTTGGTATTCACTTTCAGCGGCTTTTAGGGGAAAGGGGGAAGCGGCGGCGGAAAGCAGGCAACGGTTAAAATACATAAGTATTTGTAAACGTGTGCATTTGCTTCATACTTTGGTGGGCTAGCAATGTTTGAGATTTTACACTTTTGTCATTTTCGATGCCCTGCATACGCATGTGTGTGTGCATGAATGTATATGCAGAATGTGTATATGTATGCGAGCCATTTGTTTTGGAATTTATTGACCTGCCTCAACATATATGATTTAATTTCTAACAGGTGAAGGGAGGGCTTTTGGGATTCCAAATACTCTTTTTAGATTTAAATAATTTAAAAATATTTGGCCGACTATTTTTATTTAAGTACATCTATTAATTTTACAATTATTTTTTGTATAGATTATACCACACAACTAAAAATATGTACTTAGGTTCATTCTGCATATAAATTCATGCACACACACATGCGTATGCAGGGCATCGAAAAAGACAAAAGTGCAAAATCTCAAACATTGCTAGCCCACCAAAGTATGAATGCCCAGCATATTTATTAAGACTGACTAGGAGATACCCTATGCCCTAAACATTATTCGTTCATATATTGGCAAATCGACACGAACATTGATGCTAAACAAGAAAATATATATATAATGGGGCCGTAAATAATTTCCTTCTGCCTGTTACATACATTAGTACAGGCCAATATACCCTTTCCATCAATAGAAAAGTTATAAGTCCACATCTAATTTCACAATAAGCGGCAGCGTGATGTGTGTGTACACAAGAATGATCATTTATGTATGTATGTATATCTATCATTCGAGTGTATACACATCGAGAATGGGCAAATGCAATAAAAGCACTTGCTGGTGGCTGAGACGCAAAAAACAGCACAACGTAAAAACTACCCTTTGTTTGAATATTCAATTATTACATTATTACTATATAAAATTTATTTTAAGTATTCAAATACAAAACAAGTTTATTTTATTTCGTATTTATTATGTTATATTCAACGTGTTAGATGATTTAATAATGCCCTACCTAATATCCAAAATATTAGTAAACATATATTATACATATCATATTGCTTTTATCTAGTTATTAAACGAAATTTAAAGTAAAGTCAAACTACCCTTTCTTGCTAGGCAGCAACAAGCGGATTGAAACAAAAACCTCGGCAAAGCTTGCCCAGCAAAATATGAAGCAAATGCACACGTATACAAAACAAATGTATTTTTACCGCCACTTCCCCCTTTCCGCTAAAAGCCGCTGAAAGTGAATACAAACTGAAACAGACTTGGGTCTCTCTGCTATGTGTTAACATTTTGAGCGAGCATAACATAATGTTAACAATCATGGGTCACTCTCGTTCACAGTTTAGTGGAAACCAAAACAGTACTAGAAATGTCCCATCTATAACATTATTTGGTTAGTGGTGTGGTGTCGCAAGTGGTTGTCGCGGCATGGTCAAAATTCAACGCACTTCGACAGCTGATTATAAGTATGCGTTTTACAGCACTGTCGGCGTTTTTCATCAATGATTGTACCATAGACAAATAAACGTAACATAGATATGTAATAAGCACCGGTAACTTTAACAGAAAATGAACAATGCTGAAAACCAGCTCGGTTGAGGAAAAGTAACACTTAACGAAAAACCTGCTTGCTTATCTACTGTTCAGGTTTGTTTACGATCAGCTGGTGCTGGATAAATGGATAAGGCTGGGTAGTAAACAAAAGTCGGCCATTATTTTTTTTTGCTTTTGTTTTGATTGCAAATGGTGCAATGCGTAAGACATAATTAAACGTTGCCCTCCTTCATTTCTCTTTTTGTTGTTACAGAATTTGAGTTTTGCAATTTCAGAGTTTTGCTTCAATCTGGTTGCTGCTACCCTAGATAGGAGGGTAGTTTAACTTTGCATGAACTTTGCGCAATTGAATAAATAAACACGAGATACCTAAATATGGTATACACAATATATGTTTACTTGTGTTTTGGCAATTAGTAAGCGCAATTCTAATTAAATAAACATAGTAAATATGACGTAATGTAAAGCTTTAACTAACGCTAAAATTATCGTTATTTGGTATTTAAATACTTATCTAAATTTATTAAATTGCCAAACACTAATAAATACACTCCTAGTATCTCCTAGTCAAGATTTTTCTGACTAGAACATTCATAACTTTGTTTCATTCTAGATGGGTACACACATGGAAGCAAACAAAATTGAAGAATATCAACACACACGCTGTGCCCGATCATGTTCCTACATACATACATATGTATATAGTATATACCCTGCAGTTCGACTTGGAGCGATCGCTCCCAATTCAAATCTGAATGCATGCAGGTTTTAATCAGACCTGAATTTGCAGTGAAGGTTTCAGCGAAGGTTTCAGCGAAGGCTGCAGCGAAGGCCGCAGTGGTCGAGGCAAGAGAGCATTTCGGAGAGAGAAATTAAGTAAGTGCGTGTTCAAGACTCTACGAATTGGGAAGATGATTTTTATTTTTTTTTTGAATGCAGACAATGATCCGCAATGCTTACTTTGTAATAAGGTAATTTCTGTAAAGAGAAAATTTAATTTAGACTTAATGAGGTCACAGCAGCCAAAAAATTGAAAGTCGAGAAAGAAAAGGTCCCAATGGCTGATTTACAATTAAAAGCATCTTTTGCTGTTTCATTGGCACTGGGGGAAAAAAAATCGGCCATTCACAGATGGATTATTTTTTAAGATTTGTTTTTGGAAGTGTTATATATTTTTGGGGAAAAGGATAGGCAGCTTTATTCTCTAATTAAAGATGTTGCTTTAAGTCGCCAAACAATTATGCGCAGAACTGAAGAATTAAGCAAATATATGTATAACGAAGCGCAAAAAAGAATTGAAAGTTGTGAATATTTTTCTATTTGCTTAGATGAAAGCGTTGACATTGGCAGTACGAGTCAAATGATTATCTGTGTTCGGACAATAGACAGCAATTTTAATATGACTGACGAATTCTTAAAGCTTCACTCCTTCCATAGTCACGTTACTGGTATAAATACTTATGAGGCAGTAAATAAACATGTTCTGTCAATTTATGGAACACAAAAACTATCTTCCCTTTGCACTGATGGTGCCAGTAATATGATCGGCAAGAATGAGGGGCTCGTTGGCCAATTAATAAAAAACGGTGTAAACATTCCAACATTCCACTGTTTGATTCATCAGCAGGCGCTGTTTGCAAAAATTTTTGGGCTGACAGACGCAATGGGAGTCGTTGTAAAGGTTATAAACCGTATTAAAGGAGGTCACAACGCTCTTTCCCATAGGAAATTTAAACTGTTTTTGGAGGAGATTGAAGCAGATTATGGTGATGTGCTCCAGTTTACTGAAGTTAGGTGGCTGAGTCGTGGAAAGTGTTTAGAGCGTTTCTATGATCTCCGCGAGGAAATAGTAAAGTTTCTTGAACTTGAAAACCAAGAAAAAGATTGGGGCTCTGCTGCATTCCCTAAGAAGCCCTGTGTTTTTAATCGACTTGGCTTTGCTTGCCGACGTAGTAACAATTATAAATCAGCTAAATTTAAAATTACAGGGCCGTAATAGGAATGTGACAGATTTATTTTTAACTATAAAGCAATTCACAAGGGCCATGCAATTGCTGAAACAGCAAGTAAAAAATTAAAGATTTATCTAATCTAAGCAGGACTGCTGAAATGAAAAATTATTTTTAAATGACACTCGAATAAAGGAGTATGAGATGGCAGTGAGTAGTCTAATACCGGGGTGTCCACAGCGTACCCATTTACCCATCGTGAATTTAACGTTTCACACAGACACAAGCCGACGCCAACCGAACACCGGCCGAAGTCAGTGTTGAGAGCGTAAAAATGAGCTCAGTCGCAAGCGCGCTGTCAACAAACCAGGTTGATGTCGCTTTGCGTCGTATTTTGCATTTGCGTAATTATGATACACGCAGAAAAAAATTATGATTTTCTTATCGCCTAAGTTGTGAGCATGTTATTCACAACTTTTTCAAGCTTTTATGCTAAGTTTGGGTAACCATTTAATATTTTAGCTATATCATAATTTTTCATAGCGTGCAATAATAACGTCACATTTTGTTTGCGCAGTGTAAAGCACACCAATACACTGACACATGCCAGCCTCGCTCACGCTGGACATGCCTGATATAAATTATAATTCTAACATTTCTAGTAGACGCATGCGGGTGTATTAAAATCAAAAGTGCCAAGTAGGTTTTTCAGGTATCCGAGATGTTAAAATGAAATTTCATCAAAATTAATAAAAAATAAAAAATGAAAACAATAATTATTCGATTATAATCGAATCTTATATATTTGTATATTTTTATTATTTATTATTTACCATATTTATGTTTTAGATAAAATTATACCCGAAAATAGTTGAATTTAAATTAAATCCATGGTCGTGATCAGATCATGTATGTTTCAGAGCTCTTTCATATCTAAAACGAACTGCAGGGTACTATGCGCCGTTCTTGAATGTATGCACATGTGTTTCGCTTTTCTTGTTGCGTTTTGCCTATTGCTTCAATCCGCTTGCTGCTGCGTAACACGAGAGGGTAGTATAGACTAAAGTTAACTTTTCGTTAATAAATAACTAAACGCAAGCTACAATTACAAACACACATATAATAAATTGTCTATATCTTGAGAATAAAAAGTTGAAGAATATATATATGTGATTTCATGGACTATAACTGAAAATTGGTACACAGGGTATTTTTTCATTGTGCAATTTGTGCGTCTAGTTGTGTTTTGCTTATTTTCGAAGCATGAATGTATGTGTTCGCTCGCGATCATACCCTTCGCTTGTGCGTCAGTCTGTCAGCCAGTTTAAAAAGTAGCGAAATGAACCCGGCATGGTTCGTAAGCCACTATCGCAGCTCTAGTTCCCGACTAGAAAATAAGCTGAACATATACTTAATGCGTAAAGTAATATTTTGTGTATTATGTGACTTCACTTCAGTCATCGATATCTATGCTGTTTCATAACCGATTTTTATGAATGATAAGTTGTCACAGATTTTCAATATTTTGTATTAAGTGATAGTTGCCAAGATCGACGTGTTCATTCAGATGGACAGACAGATCAAGAATATATATCTTATATGGGGTCAGAGCTGCTTACTTCCGCCTGTTACATACTTTTGTACACAACCACTATACCCTTTTTTCGCATAAAGAAACAGACCCAGCTCGCAAGAATAAGCAAAACAGCAAAATTCAAAGCAAACGCTGTGTGCTCCAATGCATACATACTATGAGATGTGCTTGTATGTATGCATGTCAGCGCTCATACAGTTCAAAGCGAAATTCAATAACAGCTATCAATAATCAAAACAAAACAATGGTAAAAACAAATCAGAAATGGTGGGACGTCACGGATAGTTTGCATAGCAGCCAGAATCAAAACAAAATCAGCTGATCATCGTTGAGGTGTAAATCAGTGTTTCGTTAACATAGACGAGCTGGTTTTCAAGCGTTTTTGGTAACAGCACCTTAACAGCAACGTTGCTTATTACATATCTAAGTTAGCTTTATTTGTCTATGGATTGCACGACATACTGTAAACGAATAGTTTCAAATATATAACGTGCAATGTTCCGTGCAATATGACACGCAATCATATGTCGCTTGTGTCCAATGAAAACCAAACCAAAGCAATATGGTTTTTGTAGAAGTACCTTTGATCTCGTTCGGCGCGATCTAGGAATTCATTTTAGACCTATGGTTTCTTGGCAAAATTTTCTTAGAATTGTCCGTAGATTTATTTTCTGCTATACGCTTTCATCGTTTTTTTTCCATCCATACAAATTGACCCACCCTAGTGTTCATACTTCTGCAACTAAAAATGTTGACCGATGCATCGCGATGGCACGACATTATATCTACGTCACTGACCAAATAATGTTATAGATGGGACATTTCTAGTACTGTTTTGGTTTCCACTACACTGTGAGCGAGAGTGACCCATGATTGTTAACATTATGTTATGCTCGATCAAAATGTTAGCTCATAGCAGAGAGACCCAAGTCTGTTTCAGTTTGTATTCACTTTTATTGGCTTTTAGGGGAAAGGGGGAAGCGGCGGCGGAAAGCAAGCAACGGTTAAAATACATTAGTATTTGTATACGTGTGCATTTGCTTCATACTTTGGTGGGCTAGCAATGTTTGAGATTTTACACTTTTGTCTTTTTCGATGCCCTGCATACGCATGTGAGTATGCATGAATGTACATATATGCAGAATGAACCTAAGTACATATTTTTAGTTGTATGGTATAATCTATACAAAAAAATAATTGTAAAAAAAATAGCTATACTTAAATAAAAATAGTCGGCCAAAAGAATTTTTGCAATCCCAAAAGCCCGCCCTTCACCTGATAGAAATTAAATTATAGATGTTGAGGCATGTCAATAAATTCCAAAACAAATGGCTCGCATACATATAAACATTCTGCATATACATCGAAAAAGACAATAGTGTAAAATCTCAAACATTGCTAGCCCATGATACAATTATACAAGGTAGTCTGCTCGGCAAGCCTGTTTTCAGTTCGTTGCCGACTGTCAACGAGTAAACATTATACAAGTCGATGCTATCGTCTCACTCACACTCACAGCTTGAACGCAAACTTGGTCATCTCACTCGCACTTATGGTCAAACATAAATAGGGGACCAAATTTTGCCGAGCAGACTACCTTGTATAATTGTATCATGTGCTAGCCCACCAAAGTATGAATGCCCAGCATATTTATTAAGACTGACTAAGAGATACCCTATGCCCTAGACATTATTCGTTCATATATGGCCAAATCGACACGCACATTGATGCTGAACAAGAAAATATATGTATAATGGGGCCGTAAATACTTCCTCCTGCCTGTTACATACATTAGCACAGGCCAATATACCCGTTCCATCAATAGAAAAGTTATAAGTCCTCATCTAATTTCACAACAAGCGGCAGCGTGATGTGTGTGTACGCAAGAATGATCATATATGAAATAAGTTGTATAAGTCGGAAAGACTTCATCACGCAAGGAAAAGCAGTAGAATATATAATCTAACAGACGTGTTTCACCGAGCTATGGATACATCAGATCCGATAATTTCGTCCGTAAACTTAGAGAGTCGAATACAACGACAAAAATGGATGTGTCTTCCAGCTGAGGTTTTACATTTGCTATCCAGCACATATAGCAATTCAAATCATATTTCGGAAAATGAAAGTTTTTTGCTTGAGACTACTAATGCTTTTGAGTTTCCATGCAATATAGAGCTCGAATCCGAAGATCATGAGGTTTCATAGCAGGTGCGTCTCGTGATTGTTCCATATTAATTCAATGACATACATGTTAAATTAATTTACCTTGCAGGTTACTGGATCAAATATATTATATTTACTATTCGAATGATAATTATTTCTTGGCAGAGTTGTAACGAACCTTCGGTTTGTCCCGAATATAAGCTGTGCTAACTCTTGCGGTGCTGAGGGTACGTGCCAACAAATTTGTATTTATGGCGCTGCGATAATTAGAACACTTGGTGGATTTGATTTATATAAAATGTATTTGAATTTTGCGTACTATTTATCTGTTTTGCTACAGTTGTATTTTCTTAAAACTAGTTTGGCTGCGTGCTGGACTAGCCTCACGGTACTATTACCCTTGCCTTTGGCACAACCTACAATGCGCTCTCCTGCCAGTCAACGACCGAACTTAGTCTCGCCTACAGGACTAGGTTTGTTGCGTACTACGCCAGCTACGCCAGGTTTCGCTATTGGCTTTCTTGACTCCGCAAGAAGCTACCATTAGCACTCCTACTCGCTGGTGTACGTGCGCTTCACCTTGCCTTACGCCAGGCACACTAACTCGACACGCGGATGGTCAGATTGCGTTGCAAATCGTAGCCACAGAGCAAGTCTTTCGTAGCGTTTGACCTCAGTCAGCCACGAAACCGCACTTAGTCTATTTACAACTTGGTAACTTAGTGTACTTATAATAGTTCACCAACACTTAGGACTACTTTTGGCTCCTCGTGTTGAGCATGAAGTCCTTGAAATGTCCTTGTAGTCCTTGTTCCACTTTCACTGAGGCACGTTGTATCCTTCCGCACTTGTCTTCGACGCGTTTTTTTGATACTCGTACCGGCCGTAGTTCAGTTTTCGCGTGATCACTCCGATTTCCACTGTCTAACCCGCGCCGTCGGTCGACAGCTCCTTTTATACGCGCTGCTGCCTCGCTGGATCGGGGCCTGTCAGCGCCAACGTCAAAGGAAGGGCAAAGGTGGCGTGATGGTCATTTTGGCCCTTGGCAACAACGGTGCCTGGCCGTAGCGACTCACGCCTGCCGTTGGTATGACAGTGATCACTATAAACGGTGATCGCACTGCTCACACACCAACGGCACTCTGTCCTCCACATTAACGGTACGTGTCCAGCCATCCTAGCTGCGAGACACGTACCTAAGCGCTGACACCGGGCGTCAGAGCGAGACAGCATGCGAATTCGCCGCGACTCGGGTCCGGCCGCGGCCTTTCTCGCTGTATGTGTTTTTCGGCCGCCGGCTTTGTTTACTTTTTATACTTTGATACCGAAGGTCTCATAGTATATTGGTTTTGTGCAATGCCCGTCATGGTGTCCGTCTGTCCGTCCGTCCGTATGAACGCAAGTTTTTTCGACACCCGTAAAGCTAGAGACTTGAAACTTTGCAATTATGTTTATCTATAGACGGTACAGATAAAGTGTCAAGATTGGGGTGCCACGCCTACTAGGAGGCTGGGAAATCGATAAATTCGATAACTGAAAACCGACAAAACCAAATATTTTTCACATTCTTACAGCTAGAGTTACCAAATTTTGCACGCAGATAACTAGTCATGTCCCTGAAAAAACTGCATCAAAATTTTGGATGCCACGCTCACTAATTCCGCCCCCATCATCCTGGCTCCTTGAAATTGGAAACGCCTATAGTTTTTACATTTTTTGGGCAAGAGCCAAAAAATTTTGTGTCAAGATAGATATTGAAGTTCCCAAAAAAAATGCATCAACATTTTGGATGCCACGCCCCCTGATTCCGCCCCCATCCCCCCCTTCTCCATGAAATTGGAAACGCCTATAGTTTTCACATTTTTTGGGCTAGAGCCACCAAATTTTGTTTCAAGATAGATATTGAAGTTCCCAAAAAAAATGCATCAACATTTTGGATGCCACGCCCCCTGATTCCGCCCCCATCCCCCCCTTCTCCATGAAATTGGAAACGCCTATAGTTTTCACATTTTTTGGGCTAGAGCCACCAAATTTTGTGTCAAGATAGATATTGACGTTCCCCAAAAAAATTTGGATGCCACGCCCCCTGATTCCGCACCCATCCCCCCTTCTACTTGAAATTGGAAACGCCTATAGTTATCACATTTTTTGGGCTAGAGCCACCAAATTTTGTGTCAAGATAGGTACTGACGTTCCCCATCAAAATTTGGATGCCACGCCCCCTGATTCCGCACCCATCCCCCCTTCTACTTGAAATTGGAAACGCCTATAGTTTTCACATTTTTCGAGCTAGAGTCACAAAATTTGGTAGGAAGATATATGGTGACAACGACAAAAGGTCTGCATCAAAAATTAGGATGCCACGCCCAACTCTGCCGCCCACTATTTAAAATCGGATATTTCGATATCTCTTATAGTTTTTAAGCTAGAGCCCGTAAATTGGGTAGAAAGATAGAAGGCAGCATCTACCAAAGATGTGCATCAAAATTTTGAATGCCACGCCCACCTAAGCCACCCGCCTTATAAAATCGGAATCGGCTATATCTCTAACAGTTTTTGAGCTTGAGCCACCAAACTTTTTATGAATATAGATGGTGACAGTTAAAAACATTTGATTCAAAAATTTGGGTGCCACGCCTACCTCTGCCGCCCACCTTTTAAATTTGGGAGTTAAGTTATCTTCCACAGTTGTTGAGCTAAAGTCACCAAATTTGGTAACATGATAGCTGGCGATGTTTACCACATGGCCCACTCCCTTCGCCCCTGCATTCTCCCTTATCAACCGTTCTTTTACTGGTATCAAAGTATTCCGCAGTCGGTTGCGTCCGACTGCAACGTTTTTACTTGTTTTTATATGTATTTATAAATATATATATATATGTATGTATACCACATATATATATTTATTTCATACAACCATAAAACAACCCAGCCGAATTATACTCCTCTTGTGAGAAGCATTTCCAGCTCCTCACACTCCCCTCTTTCCTCGGGAGTGGATTCTTCCACTGCATTATCAAATTTTGAACATGCGCGCCATCCGCACGCCGATTTGAACTCAACGGCCGTTCACTGAACTTATAGCCGTCGGTTTAGGGTTGTGTTTCGTTTCCCCTAATAGCAACCAGCTTTGCACTGCGTGCTTTGTCGTTGACATCGTATGCCATGCCAAGGAGCCTAAAGTCGTACATGATCGGCGATATTTATTCGATAGCGGCGATCACGCCGGCTATCGACAACCACTCCTCACTGACGCCAAATGACGCACCAAATTTGTTGCTGGAAAATATAAGCAAAAAAGTAAGTAAAAAACCCACCACGGCTGCCATCTTAGTTTTGCCGTTACTAATTCATCCTCTCTCTCATATTTTGTGTATTATGTGACTTCACTTCAGTCATCGATATCTATGCTGTTTCATAACCGATTTTGATGAATGATAAGTTGTCACAGATTTTCAATATTTTGTATTAAGTGATAGTTGCCAAGATCGACGTGTTCATTCAGATGGACAGACAGATCAAGAATATATATCTTATATGGGGTCAGAGCTGCTTACTTCCGCCTGTTACATACTTTTGTACACAACCACTATACCCTTTTTTCGCATAAAGAAACAGACCCAGCTCGCAAGAATAAGCAAAACTGCAAAATTCAAAGCAAACGCTGTGTGCTCCAATGCATACATACTATGAGATGTGCTTGTATGTATGCATGTCAGCGCTCATACAGTTCAAAGCGAAATTCAATAACAGCTATCAATAATCAAAACAAAACAATGGTAAAAACAAATCAGAAATGGTGGGACGTCGCGGATAGTTTGCATAGCAGCCAGAATCAAAACAAAATCAGCTGATCATCGTTGAGGTGTAAATCAGTGTTTCGTTAACATAGACGAGCTGGTTTTCAAGCGTTTTTGGTAACAGCACCTTAACAGCAACGTTGCTTATTACATATCTAAGTTAGGTTTATTTGTCTATGGATTGCACGACATATTGTAAACGAATAGTTTCAAATATATAACGTGCAATGTTCCGTGCAATATGACACGCAATCATATGTCGCTTGTGTCCAATGAAAACCAAACCAAAGCAATATGGTTTTTGTAGAAGTACCTTTGATCTCGTTCGGCGCGATCTAGGAATTCATTTTAGACCTATGGTTTCTTGGCAAAATTTTCTTTGAATTGTCCGTAGATTTATTTTCTACTATACGCTTTCATCGTTTTTTTTCCATCCATACAAATTGACCCACCCTAGTGTTCATACTTCAGCAACTAAAAATGTTGACCGATGCATCGCGATGGCACGACATTATATCTACGTCACTGACCAAATAATGTTATAGATGGGACATTTCTAGTACTGTTTTGGTTTCCACTACACTGTGAGCGAGAGTGACCCATGATTGTTAACATTATGTTATGCTCGGTCAAAATTTTAGTCTGTTTCAGTTTGTATTAACTTTTATTGGCTTTAAGGGGAAAGGGGGAAGCGGCGGCGGAAAGCAAGCAACGGTTAAAATACATTAGTATTTGTATACTTGTGCATTTGCTTCATACTTTGGTGGGCTAGCAATGTTTGAGATTTTACACTTTTGTCTTTTTCGATGCCCTGCATACGCATGTGAGTATGCATGAATGTACATATATGCAGAATGAACCTAAGTACATATTTTTAGTTGTATGGTATAATCTATACAAAAAAATAATTGTAAAAAAAATAGCTATACTTAAATAAAAATAGTCGGCCAAAAGAATTTTTGCAATCCCAAAAGCCCGCCCTTCACCTGATAGAAATTAAATTATAGATGTTGAGGCATGTCAATAAATTCCAAAACAAATGGCTCGCATACATATAAACATTCTGCATATACATCGAAAAAGACAATAGTGTAAAATCTCAAACATTGCTAGCCCATGATACAATTATACAAGGTAGTCTGCTCGGCAAGTCTGTTTTCAGTTCGTTGCCGACTGTCAACGAGTAAACATTATACAAGTCGATGCTATCGTCTCACTCACACTCACAGCTTGAACGCAAACTTGGTCATCTCACTCGCACTTATGGTCAAACATAAATAGGGGACCAAATTTTGCCGAGCAGACTACCTTGTATAATTGTATCATGT
Source organism: Scaptomyza hsui (assembly GCA_018152825.1). Classification (NCBI taxonomy): domain Eukaryota; kingdom Metazoa; phylum Arthropoda; class Insecta; order Diptera; family Drosophilidae; genus Scaptomyza; species Scaptomyza hsui. Next base: position 775,515 of record JAECXO010000283.1, read on the forward strand.
GCTAGCCCACCAAAGTATGAATGCCCAGCATATTTATTAAGACTGACTAAGAGATACCCTATGCCCTAGACATTATTCGTTCATATATGGCCAAATCGACACGCACATTGATGCTGAACAAGAAAATATATATATAATGGGGCCGTAAATACTTCCTCCTGCCTGTTACATACATTAGCACAGGCCAATATACCCGTTCCATCAATAGAAAAGTTATAAGTCCTCATCTAATTTCACAACAAGCGGAAGCGTGATGTGTGTGTACGCAAGAATGATCATATATGAAATAAGTTGTATAAGTCGGATAGACTTCATCACGCAAGGAAAAGCAGTAGAATATATAATCTAACAGACGTGTTTCACCGAGCTATGGATACATCAGATCCGATAATTTCGTCCGTAAACTTAGAGAGTCGAATACAACGACAAAAATGGATGTGTCTTCCAGCTGAGGTTTTACATTTGCTATCCAGCACATATAGCAATTCAAATCATATTTCGGAAAATGAAAGTTTTTTGCTTGAGACTATTAATGCTTTTGAGTTTCCATGCAATATAGAGCTCGAATCCGAAGATCATGAGGTTTCATAGCAGGTGCGTCTCGTGATTGTTCCATATTAATTCAATGACATACATGTTAAATTAATTTACCTTGCAGGTTACTGGATCAAATATATTATATTTACTATTCGAATGATAATTATTTCTTGGCAAAGTTGTAACGAACCTTCGGTTTGTCCCGAATATAAGCTGTGCTAACTGTTGCGGTGCTGAGGGTACGTGCCAACAAATTTGTATTTATGGCGCTGCGATAATTAGAACACTTGGTGGATTTGATTTATATAAAATGTATTTGAATTTTGCGTATTACTTATCTGTTTTGCTACAATTGTATTTTCTTAAAACTAGTTTGGCTGCGTGCTGGACTAGCCTCACGGTACTATTACCCTTGCCTTTGGCACAACCTACAATGCGCTCTCCTGCCAGTCAACGACCGAACTTAGTCTCGCCTACAGGACTAGGTTTGTTGCGTACTACGCCAGCTACGCCAGGTTTCGCTATTGGCTTTCTTGACTCCGCAAGAAGCTACCATTAGCACTCCTACTCGCTGGTGTACGTGTGCTTCACCTTGCCTTACGCCAGGCACACTAACTCGACACGCGGATGGTCAGGATTCGCCTTGCAAATCGTAGCCACAGAGCAAGTCTTTCGTAGCGTTTGACCTCAGTCAGCCACGAAACCGCACTTAGTCTATTTACAACTTGGTAACTTAGTGTACTTATAATAGTTCACCAACACTTAGGACTACTTTTGGCTCCTCGTGTTGAGCATGAAGTCCTTGAAATGTCCTTGTAGTCCTTGTTCCACTTTCACTGAGGCACGTTGTATCCTTCCTCACTTGTCTTCGATACTCGTACCGGCCGTATTTCAGTTTTCGCGTGATCACTCCGATTTCCACTGTCTAACCCGCGCCGTCGGTCGACAGCTCCTTTTATACGCGCTGCTGCCTCGCTGGATCGGGGCCTGTCAGCGCCAACGTCAAAGGAAGGGCAAAGGTGGCGTGATGGTCATTTTGGCCCTTGGCAACAACGGTGCCTGGCCGTAGCGACTCACGCCTGCCGTTGGTATGACAGTGATCACTATAAACGGTGATCGCACTGCTCACACACCAACGGCACTCTGTCCTCCACATTAACGGTACGTGTCCAGCCATCCTAGCTGCGAGACACGTACCTAAGCGCTGACACCGGGCGTCAGAGCGAGACAGCATGCGAATTCGCCGCGACTCGGGTCCGGCCGCGGCCTGTCTCGCTGTATGTGTTTTTCGGCCGCCGGCTTTGTTTACTTTTTATACTTTGATACCGAAGGTCTCATAGTATATTGGTTTTGTGCAATGTCCGTCATGGTGTCCGTCTGTCCGTCTGTCCGTCCGTCCGTATGAACGCAAGATTTTTCGACACCCGTAAAGCTAGAGACTTGAAACTTTGCAATTATGTTTATCTATAGACGGTACAGATAAAGTGTCAAGATTGGGGTGCCACGCCTACTAGGAGGCTGGGAAATCGATAAATTCGATAACTGAAAACCGATAAAACCAAATATTTTTCACATTCTTACAGCTAGAGCTACCAAATTTTGCACGCAGATAGCTAGTCATGTCCCTGAAAAAACTGCATCAAAATTTTGGATGCCACGCTCACTAATTCCGCCCCCATCATCCTTGCTCCTTGAAATTGGAAACGCCTATAGTTTTTACATTTTTTGGGCAAGAGCCAAAAAATTTTGTGTCAAGATAGATATTGAAGTTCCCAAAAAAAATGCATCAACATTTTGGATGCCACGCCCCCTGATTCCGCCCACATCCCCCCCCCCCTTCGCCATGAAATTGGAAACGCCTATAGTTTTCACATTTTTTGGGCTAGAGCCACCAAATTTTGTTTCAAGATAGATATTGAAGTTCCCAAAAAAAATGCATCAAAATTTTGGATGCCACGCCCCCTGATTCCGCCCCCATCCCCCCCTTCTCCATGAAATTGGAAACGCCTATAGTTTTCACATTTTTTGGGCTAGATCCACCAAATTTTGTGTCAAGATAGATATTGACGTTCCCCAAAAAAATGCATCAAAATTTTGGATGCCACGCCCCCTGATTCCGCCCCCATCCCCCCTTCTCCATGAAATTGGAAACGCCTATAGTTTTCACATTTTTTGGGCTAGAGCCACCAAATTTTGTGTCAAGATAGGTACTGACGTTCCCCATCAAAATTTGGATGCCACGCCCCCTGATTCCGCACCCATCCCCCCTTCTACTTGAAATTGGAAACGCCTATAGTTTTCACATTTTTCGAGCTAGAGTCACAAAATTTGGTAGGAAGATATATGGTGACAACGACAAAAGGTCTGCATCAAAAATTAGGATGCCACGCCCAACTCTGCCGCCCACTATTAAAAATCGGATATTTCGATATCTCTTATAGTTTTTAAGCTAGAGCCCGTAAATTGGGTAGAAAGATAGAAGGCAGCATCTACCAAAGATGTGCATCAAAATTTTGAATGCCACGCCCACCTAAGCCACCCGCCTTATAAAATCGGAATCGGCTATATCTCTAACAGTTTTTGAGCTTGAGCCACCAAACTTTTTATGAATATAGATGGTGACAGTTAAAAACATTTGATTCAAAAATTTGGATGCCACGCCTACCTCTGCCGCCCACCTTTTAAATTTGGGAGTTAAGTTATCTTCCACAGTTGTTGAGCTAAAGTCACCAAATTTGGTAACATGATAGCTGGCGATGTTTACCACATGGCCCACTCCCTTCGCCCCTGCATTCTCCCTTATCAACCGTTCTTTTACTGGTATCAAAGTATTCCGCAGTCGGTTGCGTCCGACTGCAACGTTTTTACTTGTTTTTATATGTATTTATAAATATATATATATATGTATGTATACCACATATATATATTTATTTCATACAACCATAAAACAACCCAGCCGAATTATACTCCTCTTGTGAGAAGCATTTCCAGCTCCTCACACTCCCCTCTTTCAAATTTTGAACATGCGCGCCATCCGCACGCCGATTTGAACTCAACGGCCGTTCACTGAACTTATAGCCGTCGGTTTAGGGTTGTGTTTCGTTTCCCTCATAGCAACCAGCTTTGCACTGCGTGCTTTGTCGTTGACATCGTATGCCATGCCAAGGAGCCTAAAGTCGTACATGATCGGCGATATTTATTCGATAGCGGCGATCACGCCGGCTATCGACAACCACTCCTCACTGACGCCAAATGACGCACCAAATTTGTTGCTGGAAAATATAAGCAAAAAAGTAAGTAAAAAACCCACCACGGCTGCCATCTTAGTTTTGCCGTTACTAATTCATCCTCTCTCTCATATTTTGTGTATTATGTGACTTCACTTCAGTCATCGATATCTATGCTGTTTCATAACCGATTTTGATGAATGATAAGTTGTCACAGATTTTCAATATTTTGTATTAAGTGATAGTTGCCAAGATCGACGTGTTCATTCAGATGGACAGACAGATCAAGAATATATATCTTATATGGGGTCAGAGCTGCTTACTTCCGCCTGTTACATACTTTTGTACACAACCACTATACCCTTTTTTCGCATAAAGAAACAGACCCAGCTCGCAAGAATAAGCAAAACTGCAAAATTCAAAGCAAACGCTGTGTGCTCCAATGCATACATACTATGAGATGTGCTTGTATGTATGCATGTCAGCGCTCATACAGTTCAAAGCGAAATTCTATAACAGCTATCAATAATCAAAACAAAACAATGGTAAAAACAAATCAGAAATGGTGGGACGTCGCGGATAGTTTGCATAGCAGCCAGAATCAAAACAAAATCAGCTGATCATCGTTGAGGTGTAAATCAGTGTTTCGTTAACATAGACGAGCTGGTTTTCAAGCGTTTTTGGTAACAGCACCTTAACAGCAACGTTGCTTATTACATATCTAAGTTAGCTTTATTTGTCTATGGATTACACGACATATTGTAAACGAATAGTTTCAAATATATAACGTGCAATGTTCCGTGCAATATGACACGCAATCATATGTCGCTTGTGTCCAATGAAAACCAAACCAAAGCAATATGGTTTTTGTAGAAGTACCTTTGATCTCGTTCGGCGCGATCTAGGAATTCATTTTAGACCTATGGTTTCTTGGCAAAATTTTCTTAGAATTGTCCGCAGATTTATTTTCTGCTATACGCTTTCATCGTTTTTTTTCCATCCATACAAATTGACCCACCCTAGTGTTCATACTTCAGCAACTAAAAATTTTGACCGATGCATCGCGATGGCACGACATTATATCTACGTCACTGACCAAATAATGTTATAGATGGGACATTTCTAGTACTGTTTTGGTTTCCACTACACTGTGAGCGAGAGTGACCCATGATTGTTAACATTATGTTATGCTCGCTCAAAATGTTAGTCTGTTTCAGTTTGTACTCACTTTTATTGGCTTTTAGGGGAAAGGGGGAAGCGGCGGCGGAAAGCAAGCAACGGTTAAAATACATTAGTATTTGTATACGTGTGCATTTGCTTCATACTTTGGTGGGCTAGCAATGTTTGAGATTTTACACTTTTGTCTTTTTCGATGCCCTGCATACGCATGTGAGTATGCATGAATGTACATATATGCAGAATGAACCTAAGTACATATTTTTAGTTGTATGGTATAATCTATACAAAAAAATAATTGTAAAAAAAATAGCTATACTTAAATAAAAATAGTCGGCCAAAAGAATTTTTGCAATCCCAAAAGCCCGCCCTTCACCTGATAGAAATTAAATTATAGATGTTGAGGCATGTCAATAAATTCCAAAACAAATGGCTCGCATACATATAAACATTCTGCATATACATCGAAAAAGACAATAGTGTAAAATCTCAAACATTGCTAGCCCATGATACAATTATACAAGGTAGTCTGCTCGGCAAGTCTGTTTTCAGTTCGTTGCCGACTGTCAACGAGTAAACATTATACAAGTCGATGCTATCGTCTCACTCACACTCACAGCTTGAACGCAAACTTGGTCATCTCACTCGCACTTATGGTCAAACATAAATAGGGGACCAAATTTTGCCGAGCAGACTACCTTGTATAATTGTATCATGTGCTAGCCCACCAAAGTATGAATGCCCAGCATATTTATTAAGACTGACTAAGAGATACCCTATGCCCTAGACATTATTCGTTCATATATGGCCAAATCGACACGCACATTGATGCTGAACAAGAAAATATATATATAATGGGGCCGTAAATACTTCCTCCTGCCTGTTACATACATTAGCACAGGCCAATATACCCGTTCCATCAATAGAAAAGTTATAAGTCCTCATCTAATTTCACAACAAGCGGCAGCGTGATGTGTGTGTACGCAAGAATGATCATATATGAAATAAGTTGTATAAGTCGGATAGACTTCATCACGCAAGGAAAAGCAGTAGAATATATAATCTAACAGACGTGTTTCACCGAGCTATGGATACATCAGATCCGATAATTTCGTCCGTAAACTTAGAGAGTCGAATACAACGACAAAAATGGATGTGTCTTCCAGCTGAGGTTTTACATTTGCTATCCAGCACATATAGCAATTCAAATCATATTTCGGAAAATGAAAGTTTTTTGCTTGAGACTATTAATGCTTTTGAGTTTCCATGCAATATAGAGCTCGAATCCGAAGATCATGAGGTTTCATAGCAGGTGCGTCTCGTGATTGTTCCATATTAATTCAATGACATACATGTTAAATTAATTTACCTTGCAGGTTACTGGATCAAATATATTATATTTACTATTCGAATGATAATTATTTCTTGGCAAAGTTGTAACGAACCTTCGGTTTGTCCCGAATATAAGCTGTGCTAACTGTTGCGGTGCTGAGGGTACGTGCCAACAAATTTGTATTTATGGCGCTGCGATAATTAGAACACTTGGTGGATTTGATTTATATAAAATGTATTTGAATTTCTCGTACTATTTATCTGTTTTATGTTTTATGTTTATCTGTTGTATTTTCTTAAAACTAGTTTGGCTGCGTGCTGGACTAGCCTCACGGTACTATTACCCTTGCCTTTGGCACAACCTACAATGCGCTCTCCTGCCAGTCAACGACCGAACTTAGTCTCGCCTACAGGACTAGGTTTGTTGCGTACTACGCCAGCTACGCCAGGTTTCGCTATTGGCTTTCTTGACTCCGCAAGAAGCTACCATTAGCACTCCTACTCGCTGGTGTACGTGCGCTTCACCTTGCCTTACGCCAGGCACACTAACTCGACACGCGGATGGTCAGGATTCGCCTTGCAAATCGTAGCCACAGAGCAAGTCTTTCGTAGCGTTTGACCTCAGTCAGCCACGAAACCGCACTTAGTCTATTTACAACTTGGTAACTTAGTGTACTTATAATAGTTCACCAACACTTAGGACTACTTTTGGCTCCTCGTGTTGAGCATGAAGTCCTTGAAATGTCCTTGTAGTCCTTGTTCCACTTTCACTGAGGCACGTTGTATCCTTCCGCACTTGTCTTCGACGCGTTTTTTTGATACTCGTACCGGCCGTAGTTCAGTTTTCGCGTGATCACTCCGATTTCCACTGTCTAACCCGCGCCGTCGGTCGACAGCTCCTTTTATACGCGCTGCTGTCTCGCTGGATCGGGGCCTGTCAGCGCCAACGTCAAAGGAAGGGCAAAGGTGGCGTGATGGTCATTTTGGCCCTTGGCAACAACGGTGCCTGGCCGTAGCGACTCACGCCTGCCGTTGGTATGACAGTGATCACTATAAACGGTGATCGCACTGCTCACACACCAACGGCACTCTGTCCTCCACATTAACGGTACGTGTCCAGCCATCCTAGCTGCGAGACACGTACCTAAGCGCTGACACCGGGCGTCAGAGCGAGACAGCATGCGAATTCGCCGCGACTCGGGTCCGGCCGCGGCCTTTCTCGCTGTATGTGTTTTTCGGCCGCCGGCTTTGTTTACTTTTTATACTTTGATACCGAAGGTCTCATAGTATATTGGTTTTGTGCAATGTCCGTCATGGTGTCCGTCTGTCCTTCCGTCCGTATGAACGCAAGTTTTTTCGACACCCGTAAAGCTAGAGACTTGAAACTTTGCAATTATGTTTATCTATAGACGGTACAGATAAAGTGTCAAGATTGGGGTGCCACGCCTACTAGGAGGCTGGGAAATCGATAAATTCGATAACTGAAATCCGATAAAACCAAATATTTTTCACATTCTTACAGCTAGAGTTACCAAATGCACGCAGAAAAAACTGCATCAAAATTTTGGATGCCACGCTCACTAATTCCGCCCCCATCATCCTTGCTCCTTGAAATTGGAAACGCCTATAGTTTTCACATTTTTTGGGCTAGAGCCACCAAATTTTGTGTCAAGATAGATATTGAAGTTCCCAAAAAAATGCATCAACATTTTGGATGCCACGCCCCCTGATTCCGCCCCCATCCCCCTTCTCCATGAAATTGGAAACGCCTATAGTTTTCACATTTTTTGGGCTAGAGCCACCAAATTTTGTGTCAAGATAGATATTGAAGTTCCCCAAAAAATGCATCAAAATTTTGGATGCCACGCCCCTGATTCCGCCCCCATCCCCCTTCTCCATGAAATTGGAAACGCCTATAGTTTTCACATTTTTTGGGCTAGAGCCACCAAATTTTGTGTCAAGATTGATATTGACGTTCCCCAAAAAATGCATCAAAATTTTGGATGCCACGCCCCCTGATTCCGCCCCCATCATCCTTGCTCCTTGAAATTGGAAACGCCTATAGTTTTCACATTTTTTGGGCTAGAGCCACCAAATTTTGTGTCAAGATAGGTACTGACGTTCCCCATCAAAATTTGGATGCCACGCCCCCTGATTCCGCCCCCATCCCCCCTTCTCCATGAAATTGGAAACGCCTATAGTTTTCACATTTTTTGGGCTAGAGCCACCAAATTTTGTGTCAAGATAGATATTGACGTTCCCCAAAAAAATGCATCAAAATTTTGGATGCCACGCCCCCTGATTCCGCCCCCATCCCCCCTTCTCCATGAAATTGGAAACGCCTATAGTTTTCACATTTTTTGGGCTAGAGCCACCAAATGTTGTGTCAAGATAGGTACTGACGTTCCCCATCAAAATTTGGATGCCACGCCCCCTGATTCCGCCCCCATCCCCCTTCTACTTGAAATTGGAAACGCCTATAGTTTTCACATTTTTCGAGCTAGAGTCACAAAATTTGGTAGGAAGATATATGGTGACAACGACAAAAGGTCTGCATCAAAAATTAGGATGCCACGCCCAACTCTGCCGCCCACTATTTAAAATCGGATATTTCGATATCTCTTATAGTTTTTAAGCTAGAGCCCGTAAATTGGGTTAGAAAGATAGAAGGCAGCATCTACCAAAGATGTGCATCAAAATTTTGAATGCCACGCCCACCTAAGCCACCCGCCTTATAAAATCGGAATCGGCTATATCTCTAACAGTTTTTGAGCTTGAGCCACCAAACTTTTTATGAATATAGATGGTGACAGTTAAAAACATTTGATTCAAAAATTTGGATGCCACGCCTACCTCTGCCGCCCACCTTTTAAATTTGGGAGTTAAGTTATCTTCCACAGTTGTTGAGCTAAAGTCACCAAATTTGGTAACATGATAGCTGGCGATGTTTACCACATGGCCCACTCCCTTCGCCCCTGCATTCTCCCTTATCAACCGTTCTTTTACTGGTATCAAAGTATTCCGCAGTCGGTTGCATCCGACTGCAACGTTTTTACTTGTTTTTATATGTATTTATAAATATATATATATATGTATGTATACCACAAATATATATTTATTTCATACAACCATAAAACAACCCAGCCGAATTATACTCCTCTTGTGAGAAGCATTTCCAGCTCCTCACACTCCCCTCTTTCCTCGGGAGTGGATTCTTCCACTGCATTATCAAATTTTGAACATGCGCGCCATCCGCACGCCGATTTGAACTCAACGGCCGTTCACTGAACTTATAGCCGTCGGTTTAGGCACTAACCAAATAATGTTATAGATGGGACATTTCTAGTACTGTTTTGGTTTCCACTAAACTGTGAACGAGAGTGACCCATGATTGTTAACATTATGTTATGCTCGCTCAAAATGTTTACTCATAGCAGAGAGACCCAAGTATGTTTCAGTTGGTATTCACTTTCAGCGGCTTTTAGGGGAAAGGGGGAAGCGGCGGTAAAAATACATTTGTATTTGTATACGTGTGCATTTGCTTCATATTTTGCTGGGCAAGCTTTGCCGAGGTTTTTGTTTCAATCCGCTTGTTGCTGCCTAGCAAGGAAGGGTAGTTTGACTTTACTTTAAATTTCGTTTAATAACTAGATAAAAGCAATATGATATGTATAATATATGTTTACTAATATTTTGGATATTAGGTAGGGCATTATTAAATCATCTAACACGTTGAATATAACATAATAAATACGAAATAAAATAAACTTGTTTTGTATTTGAATACTTAAAATAAATTTTATATAATAATATAATAATAATGTAATAATTAAATATTCAAACAAAGGGTAGTTTTTACGTTGTGCTGTTTTTGCGTCTCAGCCACCAGCAAGTGCTGTTATTGCATTTGCCCATTCTCGATGTGTATACACTCGAATGATAGATATACATACATACATAAATGATCATTCTTGTGTACACACACATCACGCTGCCGCTTGTTATGAAATTAGATGAGGACTTATAACTTTTCTATTGATGGAACGGGTATATTGGCCTGTGCTAATGTATGTAACAGGCAGAAGGAAATTATTTACGGCCCTATTATATATATATTTTCTTGTTTAGCATCAATGTGCGTGTCGATTTGCCAATATATGAACGAATAATGTTTAGGGCATAGGGTATCTCCTAGTCAGTCTTAATAAATATGCTGGGCATTCATACTTTGGTGGGCTAGCAATGTTTGAGATTTTGCACTTTTGTCTTTTTCGATGCCCTGCATACGCATGTGTGTGTGCATGAATGTATATGCAGAATGAACCTAAGTACATATTTTTCGTTGTGTGGTATAATCTATACAAAAAATAATTGTAAAATAAATAGATGTACTTAAATAAAAATAGTCGGCCAAATATTTTTAAATTTTTTAAATCTAAAAAGAATATTTGCAATCCCAAAAGCCCTCCCTTCACCTGTTAGAAATTAAATCATATATGTTGAGGCAGGTCAATAAATTCCAAAACAAATGGCTCGCATACATATAAACATTCTGCATATACATTCATGCACACACACATGCGTATGCAGGGCATCGAAAATGACAAAAGTGTAAAATCTCAAACATTGCTAGCCCACCAAAGTATGAAGCAAATGCACACGTATACAAATACTAATGTATTTTAACCGTTGCTTGCTTTCCGCCGCCGCTTCCCCCTTTCCCCTAAAAGCCGCTGAAAGTGAATACCAACTGAAACATACTTGGGTCTCTCTGCTATGAGTTAACATTTTGAGCGAGCATAACATAATGTTAACAATCATGGGTCACTCTCGTTCACAGTTTAGTGGTAACCAAAACAGTACTAGAAATGTCCCATCTATAACATTATTTGGTTAGTGGTTTAGGGTTGTGTTTCGTTTCCCTCATAGCAACCAGCTATGCATTGCGTGCTTTGTCGTTGACATCGTATGCCATGCCAAGGAGCCTAATGTCGTACATGATCGGCGATATTTATTCGATAGCGGCGATCACGCCGGCTATCGACAACCACTCCTCACTGACGCCAAATGACGCACCAAATTTGCTGCTGGAAAATATAAGCAAAAAAGTAAGTAAAAAACCCACCACGGCTGCCATCTTAGTTTTGCCGTTACTAATTCATCCTCTCTCTCATATTTTGTGTATTATGTGACTTCACTTCAGTCATCGATATCTATGCTGTTTCATAACCGATTTTGATGAATGATAAGTTGTCACAGATTTTCAATATTTTGTATTAAGTGATAGTTGCCAAGATCGACGTGTTCATTCAGATGGACAGACAGATCAAGAATATATATCTTATATGGGGTCAGAGCTGCTTACTTCCGCCTGTTACATACTTTTGTACACAACCACTATACCCTTTTTTCGCATAAAGAAACAGACCCAGCTCGCAAGAATAAGCAAAACAGCAAAATTCAAAGCAAACGCTGTGTGCTCCAATGCATACATACTATGAGATGTGCTTGTATGTATGCATGTCAGCGCTCATACAGTTCAAAGCGAAATTCAATAACAGCTATCAATAATCAAAACAAAACAATGGTAAAAACAAATCAGAAATGGTGGGACGTCGCGGATAGTTTGCATAGCAGCCAGAATCAAAACAAAATCAGCTGATCATCGTTGAGGTGTAAATCAGTGTTTCGTTAACATAGACGAGCTGGTTTTCAAGCGTTTTTGGTAACAGCACCTTAACAGCAACGTTGCTTATTACATATCTAAGTTAGGTTTATTTGTCTATGGATTGCACGACATATTGTAAACGAATAGTTTCAAATATATAACGTGCAATGTTCCGTGCAATATGACACGCAATCATATGTCGCTTGTGTCCAATGAAAACCAAACCAAAGCAATATGGTTTTTGTAGAAGTACCTTTGATCTCGTTCGGCGCGATCTAGGAATTCATTTTAGACCTATGGTTTCTTGTCAAAATTTTCTTAGAATTGTCCGTAGATTTATTTTCTGCTATACGCTTTCATCGTTTTTTTTCCATCCATACAAATTGACCCACCCTAGTGTTCATACTTCAGCAACTAAAAATGTTGACCGATGCATCGCGATGGCACGACATTATATCTACGTCACTGACCAAATAATGTTATAGATGGGACATTTCTAGTACTGTTTTGGTTTCCACTACACTGTGAGCGAGAGTGACCCATGATTGTTAACATTATGTTATGCTCGCTCAAAATGTTAGTCTGTTTCAGTTTGTATTCACTTTTATTGGCTTTTAGGGGAAAGGGGGAAGCGGCGGCGGAAAGCAAGCAACGGTTAAAATACATTAGTATTTGTATACTTGTGCATTTGCTTCATACTTTGGTGGGCTAGCAATGTTTGAGATTTTACACTTTTGTCTTTTTCGATGCCCTGCATACGCATGTGAGTATGCATGAATGTACATATATGCAGAATGAACCTAAGTACATATTTTTAGTTGTATGGTATAATCTATACAAAAAAATAATTGTAAAAAAAATAGCTATACTTAAATAAAAATAGTCGGCCAAAAGAATTTTTGCAATCCCAAAAGCCCGCCCTTCACCTGATAGAAATTAAATTATAGATGTTGAGGCATGTCAATAAATTCCAAAACAAATGGCTCGCATACATATAAACATTCTGCATATACATCGAAAAAGACAATAGTGTAAAATCTCAAACATTGCTAGCCCATGATACAATTATACAAGGTAGTCTGCTCGGCAAGTCTGTTTTCAGTTCGTTGCCGACTGTCAACGAGTAAACATTATACAAGTCGATGCTATCGTCTCACTCACACTCACAGCTTGAACGCAAACTTGGTCATCTCACTCGCACTTATGGTCAAACATAAATAGGGGACCAAATTTTGCCGAGCAGACTACCTTGTATAATTGTATCATGTGCTAGCCCACCAAAGTATGAATGCCCAGCATATTTATTAAGACTGACTAAGAGATACCCTATGCCCTAGACATTATTCGTTCATATATGGCCAAATCGACACGCACATTGATGCTGAACAAGAAAATATATGTATAATGGGGCCGTAAATACTTCCTCCTGCCTGTTACATACATTAGCACAGGCCAATATACCCGTTCCATCAATAGAAAAGTTATAAGTTCTCATCTAATTTCACAACAAGCGGCAGCGTGATGTGTGTGTACGCAAGAATGATCATATATGAAATAAGTTGTATAAGTCGGATAGACTTCATCACGCAAGGAAAAGCAGTAGAATATATAATCTAACAGACGTGTTTCACCGAGCTATGGATACATCAGATCCGATAATTTCGTCCGTAAACTTAGAGAGTCGAATACAACGACAAAAATGGATGTGTCTTCCAGCTGAGGTTTTACATTTGCTATCCAGCACATATAGCAATTCAAATCATATTTCGGAAAATGAAAGTTTTTCGCTTGAGACTGTTAATGCTTTTGAGTTTCCATGCAATATAGAGCTCGAATCCGAAGATCATGAGGTTTCATAGCAGGTGCGTCTCGTGATTGTTCCATATTAATTCAATGACATACATGTTAAATTAATTTACCTTGCAGGTTACTGGATCAAATATATTATATTTACTATTCGAATGATAATTATTTCTTGGCAAAGTTGTAACGAACCTTCGGTTTGTCCCGAATATAAGCTGTGCTAACTGTTGCGGTGCTGAGGGTACGTGCCAACAAATTTGTATTTATGGCGCTGCGATAATTAGAACACTTGGTGGATTTGATTTATATAAAATGTATTTGAATTTTGCGTACTATTTATCTGTTTTGCTACAGTTGTATTTTCTTAAAACTAGTTTGGCTGCGTGCTGGACTAGCCTCACGGTACTATTACCCTTGCCTTTGGCACAACCTACAATGCGCTCTCCTGCCAGTCAACGACCGAACTTAGTCTCGCCTACAGGACTAGGTTTGTTGCGTACTACGCCAGCTACGCCAGGTTTCGCTATTGGCTTTCTTGACTCCGCAAGAAGCTACCATTAGCACTCCTACTCGCTGGTGTACGTGCGCTTCACCTTGCCTTACGCCAGGCACACTAACTCGACACGCGGATGGTCAGGATTCGCCTTGCAAATCGTAGCCACAGAGCAAGTCTTTCGTAGCGTTTGACCTCAGTCAGCCACGAAACCGCACTTAGTCTATTTACAACTTGGTAACTTAGTGTACTTATAATAGTTCACCAACACTTAGGACTACTTTTGGCTCCTCGTGTTGAGCATGAAGTCCTTGAAATGTCCTTGTAGTCCTTGTTCCACTTTCACTGAGGCACGTTGTATCCTTCCGCACTTGTCTTCGACGCGTTTTTTTGATACTCGTACCGGCCGTATTTCAGTTTTCGCGTGATCACTCCGATTTCCACTGTCTAACCCGCGCCGTCGGTCGACAGCTCCTTTTATACGCGCTGCTGCTTCGCTGGATCGGGGCCTGTCAGCGCCAATGTCAAAGGAAGGGCAAAGTTGGCGTGATGGTCATTGGCCGTTGGTATGACAGTGATCACTATAAACGGTGATCGCACTGCTCACACACCAACGGCACTCTGTCCTCCACATTAACGGTACGTGTCCAGCTATCCTAGCTGCGAGACACGTACCTAAGCGCTGACACCGGGCGTCAGAGTGAGACAGCATGCGAATTCGCCGCGACTCGGGTCCGGCCGCGGCCTGTCTCGCTGTATGTGTTTTTCGGCCGCCGGCTTTGTTTACTTTTTTTTATATGTATTTATAAATATATATATATATGTATGTATACCACATATCTATATTTATTTCATACAATCATAAAACAACCCAGCCAAATTATACTCCTCTTGTGAGAAGCATTCCCAGCTCCTCACACTCCCCTCTTTCCTCGGGAGTGGATTCTTCCACTGCATTATCAAATTTTGAACATGCGCGCCATCCGCACGCCGATTTAAACTCAACGGCCGTTCACTGAACTTATAGCCGTCGTTTCCCTCATAGCAACCAGCTTTGCACTGCGTGCTTTGTCGTTGACATCGTATGCCATGCCAAGGAGCCTAATGTCGTACATGATCGGTGATATTTATTCGATAGCGGCGATCACGCCGGCTATCGACAACCACTCCTCACTGACGCCAAATGACGCACCAAATTTGTTGCTGGAAAATATAAGCAAAAAAGTAAGTAAAAAACCCACCACGGCTGCCATCTTAGTTTTGCCGTTACTAATTCATCCTCTCTTTTAACAAGGATGGGCACCGCGATGCCCGCTGGCTTTATTTTCCCGCTGGCTTTATTTTCCCCCTTGGCCCCAGGTACGTATCGTTTCTTCAATACTTACCAGCGTCGGCCGGTGTTGCATTTCTTCTTCTTCTCTTTTTTCCAGGTGTTAGTGTATTGAATACATAACATTTTTTTTCCCATTTATTTTATGTGCTATTTTATTATTATTTTTCTTGTGTGTGTGTGCGCGTTACACGTGTTTGAGATCCGTGCGCTCACGGATCGCACGCGAAAACGCGCGTTCCCACGGATGACCCCCTAATCCGGTAACGGCGGCCGTGTACCCATACCAGGTGGCACGAACGCCTGGTCGGTCCCTGACCCATCGCTGCTGCAACCTCGGATGGCCACTGGTCTGGTTCCAACTCTCGCCAGGTGGGGCGACCGCTCGGCGCCGACTGCTGGCGTTGAAGTGGTGGCCGGGCCGTCCGCGTGGGACCCGGGCACGAGGCCTGCCGGCCCAACGATGGCCTCACCCGGATGGGTGACCAGCGTGGGGGCGGAGGCGGTGACTCACCACGCGGAGGCGAGCCCGGCACGCGCTGTTCGGCTGCCGCTGCAGCCTCACTGACCGGCTGGGGCCACACCCACGGTGCCTTCTCCAGAGTGTCCGGCGATGGTTCCCGCGGCGCTGGTGTCAATCTTCTCGTTGGTGTTGGTGACGGGGTCCGTGGCGGCGGTGTGACTTCCCGCAGCACAAACCCTTGCGCGGGTGGTGCCACCTGCTCGCGCCACCGGTAGACCACCGTCACCTCATGACACCAGCCCGCTCCGTCATATCGCGACTGTCTCGTCGCCGTTGCCGTCATGCCTCCGTCCTGCGTGGCCTCGGGCTCCCGTTCTACCTCCGGTCTCGATTCCCTCGTCACGTCGTCGTCCGCGTTCAACCCGCCGACAGCTTCGTCCTCGCGCATCTCCGCGTCGTCGTCCGCGTTAAACACGCCGACGTTTGCCTTCGTCTCCTCTGCGTCGCGGTCCGCGTTAAACACGCCGACGTTTGCCTTTGTCTCCTCGCCAACCACGTCGGCGTCCTCCTCCTCGGCCGAGGTTGCGCCGTCGTCCGCCGACGATACATATGCGGCGACGTACGCATCGGAGTCGCAGCTGCCGCAAGCTACCTCCGATTCCGAGGAAATCTCGATGACCGCCTCTTCCTCCACTCGGACCATCGGTGTGGGCGAAGGTGGCCTCGCCAGTCGGGATTCTGGTGGCGGCGTCGGTGGGGCTGCTGGATGCCCCCAATCTTCCGGCTCGGACTCCGTGTCCGGCTCGGGCTCCGTAGAGGACTCCTCCCTCGACTGCCTTCGGTTACCCCAGCCCTCCTCCATTGCCTTCCGGTAGTGCTGCTCCGCACACCACCGTGTCCACCGGTGCTGAGTCTCCGCTGCCCGCTCCTAGCGCACCCGTTCCTCATCGCTCGTGTCCCGCATCGGCGACGCCATCAGCACGTGCACGTCAGGCGACGGTTCTCGCTGACGGCCTGCCACTCGCCGACGCGGGTGAAACGGCAGACGCACTGGTGGCAATGGAACGCGCCTGCGCCGTATTACTCGTCGGGCCGCTGGAGCTACCCGGCGTGCTTCCAATGCCGCACGGATGCGCGGACCGCGTGTTGCCTCTCCCACGCTGCTGTCCATCTCCAAACTCTGCATGTTTGCGTTCCGGTTGATTTTTCTCAAAGAGGCTGAACGCATGGCAGCCAGCGCTTTTATACCCTCTGGTGAGTACTCAAGTGTGTTTGTATTAGTGCGTGATCAACAATGTCCTTACCGTTATAACCGCCATGTTTGTCAGCGCTCTCTGGATTTTTTTTTTTTTTTTTTTATAATTTGCCGCGTTTGTTTGTTTGTTGTTGTTTTTTTTTTCTTTTGCATATATGTACCAGTCATGGCACATGTATTACCCTCCCTTTTTTTTTTTTTTGTAAAAAAACTGTTTATGCCAAACAGCGGAAAATCCGCTAACCGCTCAGCACTGCTGCCGTCGCTATAACGGACATATATATTCACCTCATCCGAGCCCCATAGCCGACGGCAGCCTTTCACACCGGCTTCGCTCCACGAAGCCTAAGCGGCTAAAATTAGTCTAAATTTTCAAGTGTCAACCAGAGGTCACGCGATAATAAAGTTCCTGCATTTTAATATAAAAAACCTCAAGTGTTTTCAATCCTACAAAACAAAACTACCTACAAATACCCACGACGTTTAAATTCTACGTGCGAAGCCCCCCGACATTTTCATGGTCCTTCGAGCCGGATTTTTAAGAAATTATTATAGTTTTCGGCAGCACGAGGATAAGAAAGAAGATAAGTATAAAATACATTGAAAATATTGGCATATGATCCGCCAAAGTGTTTAACAAGTATAAAGGGGAAACTATTCCTTTGCTTTCCACTGTTGTCTATATTCCAATTAGACTACTTGTTAAACGATATTCCAATTAGCGCGATTTAAACATTTCCATCCATGTATGTACAAATATACATACACACCTGCGCGCAGATAAATTCCGTTCTGTTATCCGAATTCCACTTATTAAGTGTTCCAGAACAGCACAAATCATAAATAAAAGACGATAAAAATACGTTTTTATAAATATTTTATATATTTGTGCACACTTGCATACATATGTACAAACCACCACCAGTTGATCGGCATTTTTAAGCGCGCAAGCGTACATGTACATATGTATGTATGTATATATGTTAATCCATACACAGAACACGTAGCACTTTTACATAATTGCTATTTTTCAATACATTACTCCTACATCCACACATATATATTCCATATACTTTCCATTTTACATATGCAACACACAATAATTACATACACAATTACACAATAAAAGCCGCACTTGCAAGTGAATTATTTCCAACACTTGTCAAGTCGCCGGCACTCCATAACATAAACAAAATACACAGTGCAATATAACATTTACTTGAAAATATAAAACAAAACACTGGCCGAGCATACAAAGAGATTAAGATTTAATAAAAACTTTATTTTTTGGGTGTTTTTTGCCGGCATAAATTACAATAACACCACATAAACAAACATATGCATGTGTAAGCTTTGCTAGTTCCGCTCTTGTGAACTGGTAAAGTGTGACAAAGAATACTTTTTATAGAGGCGCTAACGTATGTAGTGCGATATATCGTGTTCGTCAACATTTGACTTAGTTTAAAAAGTATTAATTATAATTTATAATTAATTTATCAATTCCGTTCTGTTTTTTCCGGTCGTATTTTTTCTTTGTTCCGTTTCCATCTCGTTCCGAGTGGGATATTCTAAATAATTTATAAATATTCGTTTGTAAATTATTTTAAGTCCGTTAACGGGTAAAATTATAAATATTCTTTTACAATTTTAAGTTTTCTTGTTCCGTTTCCATTTCGTTTCCGAGTGGGATATTCTAAATAATTTGTAAACATTCGTTTGTAAATTATTTTAAGTCCGTTAACGTGTGAAATTGTAGATATTCTTTTACAATTTTATTTTCGTTGTTCCGTTTCCATCTCGTTCCGAGTGGAAGATTCCAAATAATTTATAAATATTCTTTTGTGAATTATTTTAAGTCCGGGTGAAAGGTTGTAAATATTCTTTTACAACTTTCTCTCCGTTCCGATTCCATTTCGTTCCATGTGAGTGGAATATCCGAATAATTTATAAATATTCTTTTATAAATCTTTCTAAGCCCACTTATCAGGGCTATATTTGTGAATAGTCTTTTACAAATATTTTTCTAGTCCGTTTTTATTTTGGTCACTTCCGACTTAAATAAATATCTCTCCAAAAAGACCCAGAGGTTCTCTTGTTTGCTACCTGATTCAACCCATAAGAATTTATTAATAAGTTTTGTGGACGGATAATGCCGATAGGGCCAGGTCAGGGAGAGAAAAAACAGTTGAGTGTTCCGTCCGTAAAGAGCACAAGAAAAAGTTCGCTTTCTTCACCAAATCTCCCGGTGAAGAAAACCTCCAGCGCCGTTACACCCAAGTCCAAGTCCGAGGCCCTCACGCCACTTGCCAAACCACCCATTTCGAGTTTGAAGCAGATAGCCACTCGGGCCGCTACCAAACTCAACTCCAAGGCAAACATGGCGATGTCTGATTTCATTTCCGCTTCCGACAAGCTGATCCAATTCGAGACACGAATTAATGGTCCGTCAGCTACAGAACCCTCACTTTACACGCTTCAAGTCCGTCGCGACCACCTAAAGGTTCTGTGGGAAAAGGTCGAAATAGAGTTCGAGAGTAGCTCAAGGGCACTCAGCCAAGGGTGTGGGAGTAGCGATGCTGTCGCGTTAACGGCAACGTACGACAATTGCTACACTGTATACGAGCGGTGTACGGCACAGTTATGCGAAGAAATAGAAAGGCTAAACTCCATTAATAGGCAGCCCGCAGTCCCGATAGCGTCTGTTTCTCGAGGCTGTAGTCTCCCGCCTGTTGACACAGAAGTGTTATATGGAGACTACCTAAAATGGCCAACTTTCCGAGACCTATTTACGGCTATCTACATCGACAACCCCCGACTAACTCCAGACGAAAAATTGTTTCACCTCAATTCAAAAACTGGAGGTGAAGCAAAGGCAATCGTCTCGAAATCCCCGCTCACTCATGACGGTTTTGGCTCTGCGTGGCAGGCGATATATGAGCGGTTCCAAAACAAGAGACTTCTGGTTAACAGCCAGTTAAAAATACTTTTCAACTTGCCTACAGTCAGTGTAGAAACCGGTTCCGCTCTCAAAGAAATTCAGACCACTATCCAGAGTTGTCTCACAGCTTTGGAACATTCCGATGTGTCGACAGACAATTGGGACTGCCTTCTTATATTCTTATGCTCTTCCAAACTACCAAAAGGTACACTGTCATTGTGGGAACAGTCCCTAACAGATAAGGCGGCCATTCCGAAGTGGGAGGAATTAAATAGTTTTTTGGGTGAACGCTATAGGACGCTGGAAGCTATCGAGGATGTCAAGCCTAGTTCCAGCGTTCAATCCAATTCGAGGCCTTCCAAGCCTCAAGCGTCTTCGAGGAACCTTTGAAGCGAAGGTACATTCCAAGGTAAAATCATGCAATGTATGTTCCAAAGAAAACCACCCAATCCGCTTATGTCCGAAGTTCCTTCAAATGTCAGTTACCGATAGAGCCAACCTCGTGAAACAGCGGAGTTTATGTTGGAATTGTTTTGCAAAAAACCACCAACTTAAAGACTGCACAAGTGCGCATAATTGTTTCACGTGCAAGGGCCGCCACAACACGCTTTTGCATAAGGACGGCCCCCTTCCGTGCCCGCTATGTCAGTTCCTCAATCGCAAAATAATAGACTACCTCAGATACAGTCCACTTCGAACCAACCCTGCGTTCAAAACTATTTTGCATCTGACATACGTGATGTGCTCTTAGGTACCGCTCTAATAAAGGTTATCCATTTGGGCACTAAGTTCACGGCGAGAGCACTCATAGATTCAGGCTCAGAAGCCACATTCATTTCGAAGAGATTGTTCGACAAAATCAAAATGCCCTTCCAAAGGGTTGAAGTCAACGTCTCGGGGCTCAATCTAGCGGTTGCAGCCCACCCCCGAAAGCTATGCCACTTCCATGTGGGATCTCCTATAAGGCCAAGACTTCAAATTGAAGTTTCGGCATATGTGCTCCCAGAACTGTCGGGAAATCTCCCGTCATATTCCATTCATCCAACCTTATTAAAGGATCTTCCAGACTTCCAACTGGCAGATCCGACCTTCTTCCAAAGTGCTCAAATAGATGTGCTACTAGGGGCGGATATCCTTCCGTCCATTCTTCTGGGTGCGTCGCGTCCAAATGTATGTGGCACTCTTTTGGGTCAAGAGACGGTGTTTGGCTGGATACTCAGCGGCCCGATCTCAAAAACCACACCCAATTCCATCTCGTCCTTCTCAACGCGCGTTTCGGTCAAGACAGAGTCGCGACTAGAGCAGCTTCTCACAAAATTTTGGGAGGTGGAGGATTTGCCGGCAAGACCGGTTAAAGAATCTGACTCTTTTTGTGAGAAAAACTTTGTCAAAACGACCACAAGAAACGCAAAGGGGAGATATGTGGTGACGCTTCCATTTCGCGACCCAGTTCACTGCAAAGTAGGTCACTCCAGATCCATGGCACTGGCTCAATTTCTGAAGAATGAGAGCCGTCTAAAGAGAGACCTTTCTCTCAAGGAGCAATATGACTCCGTTATTCAAGAATATTTGGATTTAGGCCACATGCGGCAAGTCAGCCCGAACGATGCAGCGACCAATTTCTTTGCCCCACCATGCAGTTTTCAAACCCGACAGCACCACGACAAAGGTCCGCGTCGTGTTCAACGCTTCCAATCCCTCATCGAACGGTCGCAGTTTGAATGATATCCTTCATCCGGGGCCCATTCTGCAATCTGACTTGACCGTCCAAATTCTAAAGTGGCGCTTCTTTCGATATGTCTTCAATGCTGACATTACAAAAATGTATCGGCAGATACTGGTCCATTCAGATCACACTCCGTTCCAAAGAATTCTTTTCCGTGATAACCACAAGAATATCTGTGATTATGAATTAAATACAGTTACTTTCGGTGTCAATTGTGCTCCATTCCTTGCCATTCGGGTCTTACAGCAGCTCGCTGAAGATGTGAAGACCAAATGTCCGCTGGCAAGTGAAATAATCACAAGTTTCATGTACGTCGATGATGTTTTGGCCGGAGCGCATTCCAAGCAACGAGCCGTAATAGCCATTGCGGAACTACAATCCGCTCTCGAAAGCGCTGGCTTCCCTATCCGTAAATGGACATCAAATTCGAGAGAAGTTTTGAGGGACATCCCAAAGGCTCACTTGTTGTGCGAAGATTTCCTGGAAAACGAAGACGCAAGCACGGCGAAAACTTTAGGTATCCGCTGGCAGGCCACCACAGATGAGTTCTTCTTTACTCCAGCTCCGATGCTTGCAAAAGAGAGTTTCACTAAGCGGGAAGTCCTTTCTCAAACAGCAAAACTGTTTGATCCCGCGGGGTGGCTTGCACCCTTCATTATTCGTGCGAAAATCTTCATTCAAGAGATTTGGCTCCAAAATCTCGGTTGGGATGAATCGTTGCCTACAGATCTTCTCCGCAAATGGCACGATTTCCTTCTGACGTATCCCGACGTCAGCAAGATTCGAATTCCAAGATGGATCACCTTTCGTGCCCAATCAGCACTTGAATTCCATGGGTTTTGCGACGCATCGCAGCGCGCCTATGGCGCTGCCTTGTACGCTCGTGTCGAAAACCACAATGGCGTGTCCGTGTTCCTTGT
>JAECXO010000285.1:0-207500 GCA_018152825.1 Scaptomyza hsui
CTGCTGTCTGCTGTTCCAACAGTAATCCCTGCTGTCAACTGCTCCTGCTGCCACCTCGCTGTCTGCTGTCCTGGTGTCAACTTTGCCGTCAACTGATCCTGCTGCCGCCTTGCTGCCTGCTGTTCCAGCGTCAACTTTGCCGTCGGCTGTTTTGCTGCCGCCCTGCTGTCTGCTGTTCTCAGGAATCTGATTATGACAGCTCCTCGCTGCTGCCTTGCTGTCTGCTGTCAGTGTCAACTTGCCGTAAACTTATCCTGCTGCCGCCTTGCTGCCTGCTGTTCCAGCGTCAACTTTGCCGTCAGCTGTTTCCGCCGCCCCCTGTCTACTGTTCCAACAGTTACTCCGCTGTCATCTGCTCCTGCTGCCGCCCTCGCTGTCAACCCACAGTGTCAACTTTGCCGTCAACTGATCCTGCTGCCACGCCTTTGCTGCCTGCGACCAGCGATCAGCTTTGCCATCAATGGCCATCTGCAGCCGCCAACGCGCCTGCTGTTCAAGCGATCAACTTTTCCGACGGCTGTTTCCCCTGCCGCCCCACTGTCAGCTGTTCCAACAGAATCCGGCCGGCTTGCTCCTGGAACCACCTCGCTATTAGCATCCCAGTCTGCCGTAAACATCCTGCTGCCGCCTTGCTGCCTGCAGTTCCAGCGTCAACTTTGCCGTCCAGACTGTTCACTGCGCCGCTGTCTTGTTCCATCAGTAATACCGCTGTCAACTGCTCCTGCTGCCACCTCACTGTCTGCTGTCCCAGTGTCAACTTTGCCGTCAGCTGTTTCTGCTGCCGCCCGCTGTCTGCTGTTCCAACAGTAATTCCGCTGTCATCTGCTCCTGCTGACACCTCGCTGTCTGCTGTCCTAGTGTCAACTTTGCCGTCAACTGATCCTGCTGCCGCCTTGCAGCCTGCTGTTCCAGCGTCACCTTTGCCGTCAGCTGTTTCTGCTGCCGCCCCGCTGTTTGCTGTTCTAACAGTAATCCCCATAGATCAACTGCTCCTGCTGCCCCTTTGCTGTCTGCTGTCCCAGTGTCAACACGCGTCAACGCTGATCCTGATCCCCCATAAACGCCTGCTGTTCCAGCGTCAACTTTGCCGTCGGCTGTTCTGCTACCCACCCGCTGTCTGCTGTTCCAGCAGTAATCCCGCTGTCATCTGCTCCTGCTGCATCGCTGTCTGCTGTCCCAGTCAATCCAGCTTTGCCGTCAACTGATCCTGCTGCCGCCTTGCCTGCTGTTCAGCGATCACCTTTGCCGTCAGCTGTTCTGCTGCCGCCCGCTGTTTGCTGTTCTAACAGTCAATCCGCCAGATCAAGCTGCTCCTGCTGCTTACCTTGCTGTCTGCTGTCCCAGTGTCAACTTTGCCGGCAACTGATCCTGCTGCCGGCTTGCTGCCTGCTGTTCCAGCGTCAACTTTGCAGTCGGCTGTTTCTGCTGCCACCACGCTGTCTGCTGTTCCAACAGTAAGCCCGCTGTCATCTGCTCCTGCGGCCACCTCGCTGTCTGCTGTCCCAGTGTCAGCATTGCCGTCATCAGATCCTCTTGCTGGCTGCTGTTCCAGCGTCAACTTTGCCGTCGGCTGTTTCTGCTGACGCCCCGCTGTCTGCTGTTCCAACAGTAATCTCGCCGTCAACTGCTCCTGCTACCACCTCGTTGTCTGCTGTCCCAGTGTCAACTTTGCTGTCAACTGATCCTGCTGCTGCCTTGCTGCCTGCTGTTCCAGCGTCAACTTTGCCGTCAGCTGTTTCTTAACGCCGCCCGCAGTCTGCTGTTCCAGCAGTAATCCGCCGTCAACTGCTCCTGCTGCCCCTTGCTGTCTCTGTCCCGTGTCCCTTTCTAGTCCTCTTGCTGGCTGCTGTTCCAGCGATCAACTTTGCCGTCAACTGTTTCTGCTGCCACCCCGCTGTCCTGCTATTCAGTCATCCCTACTCTCTCAGCGTCAACTTTTGCGTCTGACTGTTTCTGTTGCCCCACTGTAATCTCTGCTGTTTCAGCGTCAACTTTGCCGTCAGCTGTTTCTGCTGCCGCCTTGCTGTCTGCTGTTCCAACAGTAATCCCGCTGTCAACTGCTCCTGCTGCCACCTTGCTGTCTGCTGTCCCAGTGTCAACCTTGCCGTCAACTGATCCTGCTGCCGCCTTGCTGCCTGCTGTTCCAGCGTCAACTTTGCCGTCAGCTGTTTCTGCTGCCGCCCGCTGTTTGCTGTTCAACAGTAATCTGTCAACTGCTCCTGCTCCGCTGTCTACTGCTCCTGCTGCCACCTCGCTATCTGCTGTCCCAGTGTCAACTTTGCGTCAACTGATCCTGCTGCCGCCTTGCTGCCTGCTGTTCCAGCGTCAACTTTGCCGTCAGCTGTTTCTGCTGCCGCCCCGCTGTCTGCTGTTCAACAGTAATCCCGCTGTCAGCTGCTCCTTCTCCCACCTTGCTGTCTGCTGTCCCAGTGTCAACACAGTCAACTGATCCGTTGCCCTTGCTGCCTGCTGTTCCAGCGTCAACTTGCCGTCGGCTGTTTCTGCTGCCGCCCAGCTGTCTGCTGTTCCAACAGTAATCCCGCTGTCAACTGATCCTGCTGCCACCTTGCTGTCTGCTGTCCCAGTGTCAACTTTTCCGTCAACTGATCCTGCTGCCACCTTGCGCCTGCTGTTTCCAGCGTTAACTTTGCCGTCAACTGTTTCTGCTGCCCCCCGCTGTCTGCTGTTCCAGCAGTCAATCCCGCTGTCAACTGCTCCTGCTCAACCTCGCTGTCTGCTGTCCCAGTGTCAACTTTGCCGTCAGCTGATCCTCTTGCTGCCGTTTTGCTGCTTGCTGTTCCAGCTCAACTTTGCCGTCAGCTGTTTCTGCTGCCGCACCGCTCTCTGCTGTTCCAACAGTAATCCTGCTGTCCAACCTGCTCCTGCTACCACCTCGCTGACTGCTGTCCCAGTGTCAACCTTGCGCCAGTGTCAACTTTGCTGTCAACTGATCCTTGCCGCCTTGTTGCCTGCTGTTCCAGCAGTCAACTTTGCCGTCGGCTGTTTCTGCTGCCGCCCGCTGTCTGCTGTTCCAACATAATCCTGCTGTCAGCTGCTCCTGCTGCCACCTTGCTGTCTGTTGTCCCAGTGTCAACTTTGCAGTAAACTGATCCTGCTGCGCATGGCAGCATAGCAATTAGAGATCAAGTTTGCCGTCAGCTGTTTCTGCTGCCGCCCGCTGTCTGTTGTTCCAACAGTAATCCCGCCGTCATCTGCTCCTGCTGCCGCCTCGCTGTCAGCTGTCCCAGTGTCAGCTTTGCCGTCAACTGATCCTGCTACCGCCTGGCCTGCTGTTCCAGCGTCAACTTTGCCGTCAGCTGTTTCTGCTGCCGCACCCGCTGTCTGCTGTTCCAGCAGTAGTCCCGCCGTCAACTGCTCCTGCTGCCACCTCGCTGTCTGCTGTCCCAGTGTCAACTTTGTCGTCAACTAATCCTGCTGCTGCCTTGCTGCCTACAGTTCCAGCGTCAACTTTGCCGTCAGCTGTTTCTGCTGCCTTTTTGCCCTCCGCTGTTCTGCTGTTCCAGCAGTAATCCCGCTGTCAACTGCTCCTGCTGCCACCTCGCTGTCTGCTGTCCCAGTGTCAACTTTTCGTCAACTGATCCTGCTGCCCGCCTTGCTGCCTGCTGTTCCAGCGTCCAACTTTGCCGTCAACTGTTTCTGCTGCCACCTCGCTGTTTGCTGTTCCAACAGTAATCCGCCGTCAACTGCTCCTGCTGCCACCTCGCTGTCTGCTGTCCCAGTGTCAACTTTGCCGTCAACTGATCCTGCTGCCCTCTTGCTGCCTACTGTTCAGCGTCAACTTTGCCGTCAGCTGTTTCTGCTGCCGCCCTGCTGTCTGCTGTTCCAACAGTAATCCCGCTGTCAACTGCTCCTGCTGCCACCTCGCGTCTGCTGTCCCAGTGTCAACTTTGCCGTCCAACAGATCCTCAGCCACTTGCTGCCTGCTTGTTCCATGCGTCCAACTTTGTCTCGTCGACTGTTTCCTGCTGCCCCCGCTGTCTGCTGTTCCAGCAGTCAATTCTCGCCGTCAACTGCTCCTGCTGCCACCTCGCTGTCTGCTGTCCCAGAGTCCAACTGTTGCCGTCAACTGATCCTGCTGCCACCTTGCTGCCTGCTGTCCCAGTGTCAACTTTGCCGTCAGCTGTTTCTGCTGCCGCTCCGCTGTCTGCTGTTCCAACAGTAATCCCGCCATCATCTGATCCTGCTGGCACCTCGCTGTCTGCAATCCCAGTGTCAACTTTGCCGTCAACTGATCCTGCTGCCACCTTGCTGCCTGCTGTTCCAGCGTCAACTTTGCCGTCAGCTGTTTCTGCTGCCGCCCCGCTGTCTGCTGTTCCAGCAGTAGTCCCGCTCTCAACTGGTTCTGCTGACACCTCGCTGTCTGCTGTCCCAGTGTCAACTTTGCCGTCAACTGATCCTGCTGCCGCCTTGCTGCCTACTGTTCCAGCGTCAACTTTGCCGTCAGCTGTTTCTGCTGCCGCCCCGCTGTCTGCTGTTCCAGCAGTAATCCGCTGTCAACTGCTCCTGCTGCCACTTTGCTGTCTGTCCCAGTGTCAACTTTGCCGTCAACTGATCCTGCTGCCGCCTTGCTGCCTGCTGTTCCAGCCTCAACTTTGCCGTCAGCTGTTTCTGCTGCCGCCCAGCTGTCTGCTGTTCCAACAGTAATCCCGCTGGCATCTGCTCCTGCTGCCACCTCGCTGTCTGCTGTCCCATTGTCAACTTTGCCGTCAACTGATCCTGCTGCCGCCTTGCTGCCTGCTGTCCCATTGTCAACTTTGCCGTCACCTGTTTCTGCTGCCGCCCGCTGTCTGCAGTTCAAACAGTGATCTCGCCAGTCAGCTGCTCCTTCTGCCACCTTCGTTGCCTGCTGTCCTAGTGTCACCTTTGCTGTCAACTGTTCCTGCTGCCGCGCCTTTGCAGCCTGCCGTTCCAGCCTCAACTTTGCGTCGGCTGTTTCTGCTGTTGCCCGCTGTCTGCTGTTCCAACAGGGATCCGCTGCCAACTGCTCCTGCTCACCGCGCTGTCGTCCCAGTATCTTGCCGTCAAGTCCTCTTGCTGGCTGCTGTCCCAGCGTCAACTTTTTATATTTTTTTTCTTTTATTTTTGCCGTCAACTGATCCTGCTGCCCCCTTGCTGCCTGCTGTTCCAGCGTCAACGTTGCCGTCAGCTGTTTCTGCTGCCGCCCGCTGTCTGCTGTTCCAACAGTCTTACCCGCCGTCAACTGCTCCTTCCGCCACCTCGCTGTCTGCTGTCCCAGTGTCAACTTTGCTGTCAACTGATCCTGCTGCCGCCTTGCTGCCTGCTGTTCCAGCGTCAACTTTGCCGTCGGCTGTTTCTGCTGCCGCCCGCTGGCTGCTGTTCCAACAGTAATCCCCGCTGTCAACTGCTCCTGCTGCCACCTCGCTGTCTGCTGTCCCAGTGTCAACTTTGCCGTCAACAGATCCTGACGCCTTGTTGCCTGCTGTTCCAGCGTCAACTTTGCCGTCGGCTGTTTCTGCTGTCGCCCCTGCTGTCTGCTGTTCCAACAGTAATCTCGCTGTCAACTGCTCCTGCTGCCACCTCGCTGTCTGCTGTCCCAGTGTCAACTTCGTAGTCAACTGATCCTGCTGCCGCCTTGCTGCCTGCTCTCGTTCCAGCGTCAACTTTGCCGTCAGCTGTTTTTACTGCCGCCCGCTGTCTGCTGTTGTCCAACAGTAATCCCGCTGTCATCTGCTCCTGCTGCCACCTCGCTGTCTGCTGTCCCAGTGTCAACCTTTGCCGTCATCTGATCCTGTTGCCCTTGCTGTCCTGTGTTCCAGCGTCAACTTTGCCGTCAGCTGTTCTGCTGCGCTGCCCCGCTGTCGCTGTTCCAACAGTAATCTCGCTGTCAACTGCTCCTGCTGCCACCTCGCTGTCTGCTGTCCCAGTGTAATCTTTGCTGTCAACTGATCCTGCTGCCGCCTTGTTGCCTGCTGTTCCAGCGTCAACTTTGCCGTCAGCTGTTTCTTACCGCCGCCCCGCTGTCTGCTGTTCCAACAGCAATCCGCCGTCAACTGCTCCTGCTGCCACCTCGCTGTCTGCTGTCCCAGTGTCGACTTTGCTGTCAACTGATCCTGCTGCCGCCTTGCTGCCTGCTGTTCCAGCGTCGCTGCCCCCCCAGCTGTCAACTTTCTGTCAGCTGTTTCTGCTGCCGCCCGCTGTCTGCTGTTCCAACAGTTATCCTGCTGTCAACTGCTCCTGCTGCCCACCTTGCTGTCTGTTGTCCCAGTGTCAACTTTGCTGTCAACGGATCCTGCCGCCGCCTTGCTGCCTGCTGTTCCAGCGTCAACTTTGCCGTCCGGCTGTTTCTGCTGCCGCCCCGCTGTCTGCTGTTCCAACAGTAATCCCGCTGTCATCTGCTCCTGCTGCCACCTCGCTGTCTGCTGTCCCAGTGTCAACTTTGCCGTCAACAGATCCTCTTGCCTTGCCGCTGTTCCAGCGTCAACTTTTGCTGTCAGCTGTTTCTGCTGCCGCCCTGCTGTCGCTGTTCCAACAGTAATCTCGCCGTCAACTGCTCCTGCTGCCACCTCGCTGTCTGCTGTCCCAGTGTCAACTTTGCCGTCAACCGATCCTGCTTTGCTGCCTGCTGTTCCAGCGTCAACTTTGCCGTCAGCTGTTTCTGCTGCCGCCCGCTGTCTGCTGTTCCAACAGTAATCCGCCGCCAACTGCTCCTGCTGCCACCTCGCTGTCTGCTGTCCCAGTGTCAGCTTTGTGTCAACTGATCCTGCTGCCGCCTTGTTGCCTGCTGTTCCAGCGTCAACTTTGCCGTCGGCTCTGCCCGGCCGCCTGTTTCAAGCGCAATTTGCCGTCGGCTGTTTCTGCTGCCGCCTGCTGTCTGCTGTTCCAACAGTAAATCCGCTGTCAACGGCCGTCCTGCCACCTCGCTGTCTGCTCGTTCCAGTGTCAACTTTGCTGTCAACTGATCCTGCTGCCGCCTTGCTGCCTGCTGTTCCAGCGTCAACTTGCCGTCAGCTGTTTCTCTGCCGCCCCGCTTGTCTGCTGTTCCAACAGTAATCCCGCTGTCAACTGCTCCTGCTGCCACCTTGCTGTCTGCTGTCCCAGTGTCAACTTTTCCGTCAACTGATCCTGCTGCCGCCTTGCTGCCTGCTGTTCCAGCGTCAACTTTGCCGTCAGCTGTTTCTGCTGCCGCCCCGCTGTCTGCTGTTCCAACAGTAATCCCGCTGTCATCTGCTCCTGCTGCCACCTCGCTGTCTGCTGTCCCAGTGTCAACTTTTCCGTCAACAGATCCTGCTGCCGCCTTGGTGCCTGCTGTTCCAGCGTCAACTTTGCCGTCAGCTGTTTCTGCTGCCGCCCCGCTGTCTGCTGTTCCAACAGTAATCCCGCTGTCATCAGCTCCTGCTGCCACCTCGCTGTCTGCTGTCCCAGTGTCAGCTTTGCCGTCAACAGATCCTCTTGCTGCCTGCTGTTCCAGCGTCAACTTTGCCGTCAGCTGTTTCTGCTGCCGCCCCGCTGTCTGCTGTTCCAACAGTAATCCCGCTGTCATCTGCTCCTGCTGCCACCTCGCTGTCTGCTGTCCCAGTGTCAACTTTGCCGTCAACTGATCCTGCTGCCGCCTTGTTGCCTGCTGTTCCAGCGTCAACTTTGCCGTCAGCTGTTTCTGCTGCCGCCCCGCTGTCTGCTGTTCCAACAGTAATCCCGCCGTCAACTGCTCCTGCTGCCACCTCGCTGTCTGCTGTCCAGTGTCAACTTTGCCGTCAACTGATCCTGCTGCCGCCTTGCTGCCTGCTGTTCCAGCGTCAACTTTGCCGTCAGCTGTTTCTGCTGCCGCCCGCTGTCTGCTGTTCCAACAGTAATACCGCTGTCAACTGCTCCTGCTGCCACCTCGCTGTCTGCTGTCCCAGTGTCAACTTTGCCGTCAACTGATCCTGCTGTTGCCTTGCTTGTCTGTTCCAGCGTCAACTTTGCCGGTCGCTGTTTCTGCTGCCGCCCCGCTGTCTGCTGTTCCAACAGTAATCCCGCTGTCAACTGCTCCTGCTGCCACCTTGCTGTCTGCTGTCCCAGTGTCAACTTTGCCGTCAACTGATGCCGCCTTGCTGCCTGCTGTTCCAGCGTCAACTTTGCCGTCAGCTGTTTCTGCTGCCGCCACGCTGTCTGCTGTTCCAACAGTAATCCCGCTGTCAACTGCTCCTGCTGCCACCTTGCTGTCTCGTTGTCCCAGTGTCAATCTTTGCCGTCAACAGATCCTTGCTGCTTGTTGCCTGCTGTTCCAGCGTCAACTTTGCCGTCAGCTGTTTCTGCTGCCGCCCGCTGTCTGCTGTTCCAACAGTAATACCGCTGTCATCTGCTCCTGCTGCCACCTCGCTGTCTGCTGTCCCAGTGTCAACTTTGCCGTCAACAGATCCTGCGCACTTGCTGCCTGCTGTTCCAGCGTCAACTTTGCCGTCAGCTGTTTTCTGCCGCCCCGCTGTCTGCTGTTCCAACAGTAATCCCGCTGTCATCTGCTCCTGCTGCCACCTCGCTGTCTGCTGTCACAGTGTCAACTTTGCCGTCAACAGAACCTCTTGCTGCCTGCTGTTCCAGTGTCAACGTTGCCGTCAGCTGTTTCTGCTGCCGCCCCGCTGTCTGCTGTTCCAACAGTAATCCCTCTGTCAACTGCTCCTGCTGC
The DNA here is from genome assembly GCA_018152825.1 of Scaptomyza hsui. Classification (NCBI taxonomy): domain Eukaryota; kingdom Metazoa; phylum Arthropoda; class Insecta; order Diptera; family Drosophilidae; genus Scaptomyza; species Scaptomyza hsui. The sequence goes on from JAECXO010000285.1 coordinate 8,645, forward strand.
CACCTCGCTGTCTGCTGTCCCAGTGTCAACTTTGCCGTCAACTGATCCTGCTGCCGCCTTGCTGCCTGCTGTTCCAGCGTCAACTTTGCCGTCAGCTGTTTCTGCTGCCGCCCGCTGTCTGCTGTTCCATCAATAATCCCTGTCCTGCTCCTGCTACCACCTCGCTGTCTGCTGTCCCAGTGTCAACTTTGCCGTCAGCTGTTTCTGCTGCCCCTGCTGTCTGCTGTTCCCAGCAGTCACTTTGCCGTCATCTGCTCCTGCTGCCACCTGCTGTCTGCTGTCCCAGTGTCAACTTTGCCGTCAACTGATCCTGCTGCCGCCTTGCTGCCTGCTGTTCCAGCGTCAACTTTGCCGTCAGCTGTTTCTGCTGCCGCCCCGCTGTCTGCTGTTCCAACAGTAATCCCGCCGTCAACTGCTCCTGCTGCCACCTTGCTGTCTGCTGTCCCAGTGTCAACTTTGCCGTCAACTGATCCTGCTGCCGCCTTGCTGCCTGCTGTTCCAGCGTCAACTTTGCGGTCAGCTGTTTCTGCTGCCGCCCCGCTGTCTGCTGTTCCAACAGTAATCCCGCTGTCAACTGCTCCTGCTGCCACCTCGCTGTGTGCTGTCCCAGTGTCAGCTTTGCCGTCAACTGATCCTGTTGCCTTCTGCACTTTGGTACTGTTCCTGCTGCCGCCTTGCTATCTGCTGTTCCTGTCAACTTTGCCGTCAGCTGTTTCTGCTGCCGCCCGCTGTCTGCTGTTCCAACAGTAATCCCTGCTGTCAACTGCTCCTGCTGCCACCTCGCTGTCTGCTGTCCTGTGTCCCAGTGTCAACTTTGCCGTCAACTGATCCTTGCCTTGCTGCCTGCTGTTCCAGCGTCAACTTTGCCGTCAGCTGTTTCTGCTCGCCCTGCTGTCTGCTGTTCCAACAGTAATCCCGCCGTCCAACTGCTCCTGCTGCCACCTCGCTGTCTGCTGTCCCAGTGTCAACTTTGCCGTCAACTGATCCTGCTGCCGCCTTGCTGTCTGCTGTTCCAGTGTCAACTTTGCCGTCAACAGATCCTCTTGCTGGCTGCTGTTCCAGCGTCAACTTTGCCGTCAGCTGTTTCTGCTGCCGCCCCGCTGTCTGCTGTTCCAACAGTAATCCCGCCGTCAACTGCTCCTGCTGCCACCTCGCTGTCTGCTGTCCCAGTGTCAACTTTGCCGTCAACTGATCCTGCTGCCGCCCTGCTGCCTGCTGTTCCAGCGTCAACTTTGCCGTCAGCTGTTTCTGCTGCCGCCCGCTGTCTGCTGTTCCAACAGCTATCCCGCTGTCAACTGGTCCTGCTGCCACCTCGCTGTCAACTGTCCCAGTGTCAACTTTGCCGTCAACTGATCCTGCTGCCGCCTTGCTGGCTGCTGTTCCAGCGTCAACTTTGCCGTCAGCTGTTTCTGCTGCCGCCCCGCTGTCTGCTGTTCCAACAGTAATCCTGCTGTCAACTGCTCCTGCTGCCACCTCGCTGTCTGCTGTCCCAGTGTCAACTTTGCCGTCAACTGATCCTGCTGCCGCCTTGCTGCCTGCTGTTCCAGCGTCAACTTTGCCGTCAGCTGTTTCTGCTGCCGCCCGCTGTCTGCTGTTCCAACAGCTATCCCGCTGTCAACTGCTCCTGCTGCCACCTCGCTGTCTGCTGTCCCAGTGTCAACTTTGCCGTCAACTGATCCTGCTGCCGCCTTGCTGCCTGCTGTTCCAGCGTCAACTTTGCCGTCAGCTGTTTCTGCTGCCGCCCCGCTGTCTGCTGTTCCAATCAGTAATCCTGCTGTCAGCTGCTCCTGCGCCACCTCGCTGTCTGCTGTCCCAGTGTCAACTTTGTCCGTCAACTGATCCTGCTGCCGCCTTGCTGCCTGTGTTCCAGCGTCAACTTTGCCGTCAGCTGTTTCTGCTGCCGCCCGCTGTCTGCTGTTCCAACAGTAATCCGCTGTCAACTGCTCCTGCTGCCACCTCGCTGTCTGCTGTCCCAGTGTCAACTTTGCCGTCAACTGATCCTGCTGCTGCCTTGCTGCCTGCTGTTCCAGCGTCAACTTTGCCGTCAGCTGTTTCTGCTGCCGCCCCGCTGTCTGCTGTTCCAACAGTAATCCCGCGTCAACTGCTCCTGCTGCCACCTTGCTGTCTGCTGTCCCAGTGTCAACTTTGCGTCAACTGATCCTGCTGCCGCCTTGCTGCCTGCTGTTCCAGCGTCAACTTTGCCGTCAGCTGTTTCTGCTGCCGCCCCGCTGTCTGCTGTTCCAACAGTAATCCCGCTGTCAACTGCTCCTGCTGCCACCTCGCTGTCTGTTGTCCCAGTGTCAACTTTGCCGTCAACTGATCCTGCTTGCCTTGCTGCCTGCTGTTCCAGCGTCAACTTTGCCGTCAGCTGTTTCTGCTGCCGCCCGCTGTCTGCTGTTCCAACAGTAATCCTGCTGTCATCTGCTCCTGCTGCCACCTCGCTGTCTGCTGTCCCAGTGTCAACTTTGCTGTCAACTGATCCTGCTGCCGCTTTTGCCTTCTTGCTGCCTGCTGTTCCAGCGTCAACTTTGCCGTCAGCTGTTTCTGCTGCCGCCCCGCTGTCTGCTGTTCCAACAGTAATCCCGCTGTCAACTGCTCCTGCTGCCACCTCGCTGTCTGCTGTCCCAGTGTCAACTTTGCCGTCAACTGATCCTGCTGCCGCCTTGCTGCCTGCTGTTCCAGCGTCAACTTTGCCGTCAGCTGTTTCTGCTGCCGCCCCGCTGTCTGCTGTTCCAACAGTAATCCCGCCGTCAACTGCTCCTGCTGCCACCTCGCTGTCTGCTGTCCCAGTGTCAACTTTGCCGTCAACTGATCCTGCTCGCCTTGTTGCCTGCTGTTCCAGCGTCAACTTTGCCGTCAGCTGTTTCTGCTGCCGCCCCGCTGTCTGCTGTTCCAACAGTAATCCCGCTGTCAACTGCTCCTGCTGCCACCTTGCTGTCTGCTGTCCCAGTGTCAACTTTTGCCGTCAAACAGATCCTCTTGCTGCCTTGCTGCCTGCTGTTCCAGCGTCAACTTTGCCGTCAGCTGTTTCTTGCTGCCGCCCCGCTGTCTGCTGTTCCAACAGTAATCCCGCCGTCAACTGCTCCTGCTGCCACCTCGCTGTCTGCTGTCCCAGTGTCAACTTTGCCGTCAACTGATCCTGCTGCCGCCTTGCTGCCTGCTGTTCCAGCGTCAACTTTGCCGTCAGCTGTTTCTGCTGCCGCCCCGCTGTCTGCTGTTCCAACAGTAATCCCGCTGTCAACTGCTCCTGCTGCCACCTCGCTGTCTGCTGTCCCAGTGTCAACTTTGCTGTCAACTGATCCTGCTGCCGCCTTGCTGCCTGCTGTTCCAGCGTCAACTTTGCCGTCGGCTGTTTCTGCTGCCGCCCGCTGTCTGCTGTTCCAACAGTAATCCCGCTGTCAACTGCTCCTGCTGCCACCTCGCTGTCTGCTGTCCCAGTGTCAACTTTGCCGTCAACTGATCCTGTCTTGTTGCCTGCTGTTCCAGCGTCAACTTTGCCGTCAGCTGTTTCTGCTGCCGCCCCGCTGTCTGCTGTTCCAACAGTAATCCCGCCGTCAACTGCTCCTGCTGCCACCTCGCTGTCTGCTGTCCCAGTGTCAACTTTGCCGTCAACTGATCCTGCTGCCGCCTTGCTGCCTGCTGTTCCAGCGTCAACTTTGCCGTCGGCTGTTTCTGCTGCCGCCCCGCTGTCTGCTGTTCCAACAGTAATCCCGCTGTCAACTGCTCCTGCTGCCACCTCGCTGTCTGCTGTCCCAGTGTCAACTTTGCGTCAACTGTCTGTGCCCCTTGCTGTCTGCTGTCCCAGTGTCAACTTTGCCGTCAACTGATCGCTGCTGCCTTGCTGCCTGCTGTTCCAGCGTCAACTTTGCCGTCAGCTGTTTCTGCTGCCGCCCCGCTGTCTGCTGTTCCAACAGTAATCCCGCTGTCAACTGCTCCTGCTGCCACCTCGCTGTCTGCTGTCCCAGTGTCAACTTTGCCGTCAACTGATCCTGCTTGCCTGCCTGCTGTTCCAGCGTCAACTTTGCCGTCAGCTGTTTCTGCTGCCGCCCGCTGTCTGCTGTTCCAACAGTAATCCCGCTGTCAACTGCTCCTGCTGCCACCTCGCTGTCTGCTGTCCCAGTGTCAACTTTGCTGTCAACTGATCCTGCTGCCGCCTTGCTGCCTGCTGTTCCAGCGTCAACTTTGCCGTCAGCTGTTTCTGCTGCCGCCCCGCTGTCTGCTGTTCCAACAGTAATCCCGCTGTCATCTGCTCCTGCTGCCACCTCGCTGTCTGCTGTCCCAGTGTCAACTTTGCCGTCAACAGATCCTGCTGCTGCCTTGTTGTGCCTGCTGTTCCAGCGTCAACTTTGCCGTCAGCTGTTTCTGCTGCCGCCCCGCTGTCTGCTGTTCCAACAGTAATCCCGCTGTCAACTGCTCCTGCTGCCACCTTGCTGTCTGCTGTCCCAGTGTCAACTTTGCCGTCAACTGATCCTTCTTGCTGCCTGCTGTTCCAGCGTCAACTTTGCCGTCAGCTGTTTCTGCTGCCGCCCCGCTGTCTGCTGTTCCAACAGTAATCCCGCTGTCATCTGCTCCTGCTGCCACCTTGCTGTCTGCTGTCCCAGTGTCAACTTTGCCGTCAACTGATCCTGCTGCTGCCTTGCTGCCTGCTGTTCCAGTGTCAACTTTGCCGTCAGCTGTTTCTGCTGCCGCCCCGCTGTTTGCTGTTCCAACAGTAATCCGCTGTCAACTGCTCCTGCTGCCACCTCGCTGTCTGCTGTCCCAGTGTCAACTTTGCCGTCAACTGATCCTGCTGCCGCCTTGCTGCCTGCTGTTCCAGCGTCAACTTTGCCGTCAGCTGTTTCTGCTGCCGCCCGCTGTCTGCTGTTCCAACAGTAATCCCGCCGTCAACTGCTCCTGCTGCCACCTTGCTGTCTGCTGTCCCAGTGTCAACTTTGCCGTCAACTGATCCTGCTGCCCTTGCTGCCTGCTGTTCCAGCGTCAACTTTGCCGTCAGCTGTTTCTGCTGCCGCCCGCTGTCTGCTGTTCCAACAGATAATCCGCTGTCAACTGCTCCTGCTGCCACCTCGCTGTCTGCTGTCCCAGTGTCAACTTTGCCGTCAACTGATCCTGCTGCCCCTTGCTGCCTGCTGTTCCAGCGTCAACTTTGCCGTCAGCTGTTTCTGCTGCCGCCCCGCTGTCTGCTGTTCCAACAGTAATCCCGCTGTCAACTGCTCCTGCTGCCACCTCGCTGTCTGCTGTCCCAGTGTCAACTTTGCCGTCAACTGATCCTGTTGCCGCCTTGCTGCCTGCTGTTCCAGCGTCAACTTTGCCGTCAGCTGTTTCTGCTGCCGCCCCGCTGTCTGCTGTTCCAACAGTAATCCCGCTGTCAACTGCTCCTGCTGCCACCTCGCTGTCTGCTGTCCCAGTGTCAACTTTTGCCGTCAACAGATCCTGTGCTTGCTGCCTGCTGTTCCAGCGTCAACTTTGCCGTCAGCTGTTTCTGCTGCCGCCCCGCTGTCTGCTGTTCCAACAGTAATCCCGCTGTCAACTGCTCCTGCTGCCACCTCGCTGTCTGCTGTCCCAGTGTCAACTTTGCCGTCAACTGATCCTCTGCGCCTTGCTGCCTGCTGTTCCAGCGTCAACTTTGCCGTCAGCTGTTTCTGCTGCCGCCCCGCTGTCTGCTGTTCCAACAGTAATCCCGCCTTCAACTGCTCCTGCTGCCACCTCGCTGTCTGCTGTCCCAGTGTCAACTTTGCCGTCAACTGATCCTTGCCTTGCTGCCTGCTGTTCCAGCGTCAACTTTGCCGTCAGCTGTTTCTGCTGCCGCCCCGCTGTCTTCTGTTCCAACAGTAATCCCGCTGTCAACTGCTCCTGCTGCCACCTTGCTGTCTGCTGTCCCAGTGTCAACTTTGCCGTCAACTGATCCTGTTGCCGCCTTGCTACCTGCTGTTCCAGCGTCAACTTTGCCGTCGACGCTGTTTCTGCTGCCGCCCCTGTTCTGCTGTTCCAACAGTAATCCCGCCGTCAACTGCTCCTGCTGCCACCTTGCTGTCTGCTGTCCCAGTGTCAACTTTGCCGTCAACTGATCCTGTTGCCGCCTTGCTACCTGCTGTTCCAGCCTCAACTTTGCCGTCAGCTGATTCTGCTGCCGCCCGCTGTCTGCTGTTCCAACAGTAATCCCGCTGTCAACTGCTCCTGCTGCCACCTTGCTGTCTGCTGTCCCAGTGTCAACTTTGCCGTCAACTGATCCTTTGCTGCCTGCTGTTCCAGCGTCAACTTTGCCGTCAGCTGTTTCTGCTGCCGCCCGCTGTCTGCTGTTCCAACAGTAATCCTTCTTGTCCGTGTCAACTGCTCCTGCTGCCACCTTGCTGTCTGCTGTCCCAGTGTCAACTTTGCCGTCAACTGATCCTGCTGCCGCCTTGCTGCCTGCTGTTCCAGCGTCAACTTTGCCTTCAGCTGTTTCTGCTGCCGCCCCGCTGTCTGCTGTTCCAACAGTAATCCCGCTGTCAACTGCTCCTGCTGCCACCTCGCTGTCTGCTGTCCCAGTGTCAACTTTGCCATCAGCTGATCCTGCTGCCGCCTTGCTGCCTGCTGTTCAAGCGTCAACTTTGCCGTCAGCTGTTTCTGCTGCCGCCCCGCTGTCTGCTGTTCCAACAGTAATCCCGCTGTCAACTGCTCCTGCTGCCACCTCGCTGTCTGCTGTCCCAGTGTCAACTTTGCCGTCAACTGATCCTGCTGCCGCCTTGCTGCCTGCTGTTCCAGCGTCAACTTTGCCGTCAGCTGTTTCTGCTGCCGCCCCGCTGTCTGCTGTTCCAACAGTAATCCCGCTGTCAACTGCTCCTGCTGCCACCTCGCTGTCTGCTGTCCCAGTGTCAACTTTGCCGTCAACTGATCCTGCTGCCGCCTTGCTGTCTGCTGTTCCAGCGTCAACTTTGCCGTCAGCTGTTTCTGCTGCCGCCTGCTGTCTGCTGTTCCAATCAGTAATCCTGCTGCTGCCATGTCTGTGACTGCTCCTGCTGCCACCTTGCTGTCTGCTGTCCCAGTGTCAACTTTGCCGTAAACTTATCCTGCTGCCGCCTTGCTGCCTGCTGTTCCAGCGTCAACTTTGCCGTCAGCTGTTTCTGCTGCCGCCACGCTGTCTGCTGTTCCAACAGTTATCCCGCTGTCAACTGCTCCTGCTGCCACCTCGCTGTCTGCTGTGCCAGTGTCAACTTTGCCGTCAACAGATCCTGCTGCCGCCTTGGTGCCTGCAGTTCCAGCGTCAACTTTGCCGTCAGCTGTTTCTGCTGCCGTCAGCTGTCTGCTGTTCCAACAGTAATCCCGCTGTCATCTGCTCCTGCTGCCACCTCGCTGTCTGCTGTCCCAGTGTCAACTTTGCCGTCAACAGATCCTCTTGCTGCCTGCTGTTCCAGCGTCAACTTTGCCGTCGGCTGTTTCTGCTGCCGCCCCGCTGTCTGCTGTTCCAACAGTAATCCCGCTGTCATCTGCTCCTGCTGCCACCTCGCTGTCTGCTGTCCCAGTGTCAACTTTGCCGTCAACAGATCCTCTTGCTGCCTGCTGTTCCAGCGTCAACTTTGCCGTCGGCTGTTTCTGCTGCCGCCCCGCTGTCTGCTGTTCCAACAGTAATCCCGCTGTCAACTGCTCCTGCTGCCACCTCGCTGTCTGCTGTCCCAGTGTCAACTTTGCCGTCAACTGATCCTGTTGCCGCCTTGCTGCCTGCTGTTCCAGCGTCAACTTTGCCGTCAGCTGTTTCTGCTGCCGCCCCGCTGTCTGCTGTTCTAACAGTCATCCCGCCGTCAACTGCTCCTGCTGCCACCTTGCTGTCTGCTGTTCCAGCGTCAACTTTCCCGTCAGCTGTTTCTGTTGCCGCACCGCTGTCTGCTGTTCCAACAGTAATCCTGCTGTCAACTGCTCCTGCTGCCACCTTGCTGTCTGCTGTCCCAGTGTCAACTTTGCCGTAAACTTATCCTGCTGCCGCCTTGCTGCCTGCTGTTCCAGCGTCAACTTTGCCGTCAGCTGTTTCTGCTGCCGCCCCGCTGTCTGCTGTTCTAACAGTAATCCCGCCGTCAACTGCTCCTTCTGCCACCTTGCTGCCTGCTGTTCCAGCGTCAACTCTGCCGTCAGCTGTTTCTGCTGCCGCCCCGCTGTCTGCTGTTCCAACAGTAATCCCGCTGTCAACTGCTCCTGCTGCCACCTTGCTGTCTGCTGTCCCAGTGTCAACTTTGCCGTCAACAGATCCTCTTGCTGCCTGCTGTTCCAGCGTCAACTTTGCCGTCGGCTGTTTCTGCTGCCGCCCGCTGTCTGCTGTTCCAACAGTAATCCCGCTGTCAACTGCTCCTGCTGCCACCTCGCTGTCTGCTGTCCCAGTGTCAACTTTGCCGTCAACTGATCCTGCTGCCGCCTTGCTGCCTGCTGTTCCAGCGTCAACTTTGCCGTCAGCTGTTTCTGCTGCCGCCCCGCTGTCTGCTGTTCCAACAGTAATCCCGCTGTCAACTGCTCCTGCTGCCACCTCGCTGTCTGCTGTCCCAGTGTCAACTTTTCCGTCAACTGATCCTGCTGCGCCTTGCTGCCTGCTGTTCCAGCGTCAACTTTGCCGTCAGCTGTTTCTGCTGCCGCCCCGCTGTCTGCTGTTCCAACAGTAATCCCGCTGTCAACTGCTCCTGCTGCCACCTCGCTGTCTGCTGTCCCAGTGTCAACTTTGCCGTCAACTGATCCTGCTGCCGCCTTGCTGCCTGCTGTTCCAGCGTCAACTTTGCCGTCAGCTGTTTCTGCTGCCGCCTCGCTGTCTGCTGTTCCAACAGTAATCCCGCTGTCAACTGCTCCTGCTGCCACCTCGCTGTCTGCTGTCCCAGTGTCAACTTTGCCGTCAACTGATCCTGTCTTGCTGCCTGCTGTTCCAGCGTCAACTTTGCCGTCAGCTGTTTCTGCTGCCGCCCCGCTGTCTGCTGTTCCAACAGTAATCCCGCTGTCAACTGCTCCTGCTGCCACCTCGCTGTCTGCTGTCCCAGTGTCAACTTTGCCGTCAACTGATCCTGCTGCTGCCTTGCTGCCTGCTGTTCCAGCGTCAACTTTGCCGTCAGCTGTTTCTGCTGCCGCCCCGCTGTCTGCTGTTCCAACAGTAATCCCGCTGTCAACTGCTCCTGCTGCCACCTTGCTGTCTGCTGTCCCAGTGTCAACTTTGCCGTCAACTGATCCTGCTGCCGCCTTGCTGCCTGCTGTTCCAGCGTCAACTTTGCCGTCAGCTGTTTCTGCTGCCGCCCCGCTGTCTGCTGTTCCAACAGTAATCCCGCTGTCAACTGCTCCTGCTGCCACCTCGCTGTCTGCTGTCCCAGTGTCAACTTTGCCGTCAACTGATCCTCTTGCTGCCTGCTGTTCCAGCGTCAACTTTGCCGTCGGCTGTTTCTGCTGCCGCCCCGCTGTCTGCTGTTCCAACAGTAATCCCGCTGTCAACTGCTCCTGCTGCCACCTCGCTGTCTGCTGTCCCAGTGTCAACTTTGCCGTCAACTGATCCTCTTGCTGCCTGCTGTTCCAGCGTCAACTTTGCCGTCAGCTGTTTCTGCTGCCGCCCCGCTGTCTGCTGTTCCAACAGTAATCCCGCTGTCATCTGCTCCTGCTGCCACCTCGCTGTCTGCTGTCCCAGTGTCAACTTTGCCGTCAACAGATCCTCTTGCTGCCTGCTGTTCCAGCGTCAACTTTGCCGTCGGCTGTTTCTGCTGCCGCCCCGCTGTCTGCTGTTCCAACAGTAATCCCGCCGTCAACTGCTCCTGCTGCCACCTCGCTGTCTGCTGTCCCAGTGTCAACTTTGCCGTCAACTGATCCTGCTGCCGCCTTGCTGCCTGCTGTTCCAGCGTCAACTTTGCCGTCAGCTGTTTCTGCTGCCGCCCCGCTGTCTGCTGTTCCAACAGTAATCCCGCTGTCAACTGCTCCTGCTGCCACCTCGCTGTCTGCTGTCCCAGTGTCAACTTTGCCGTCAACTGATCCTGCTGCCGCCTTGCTGCCTGCTGTTCCAGCGTCAACTTTGCCGTCAGCTGTTTCTGCTGCCGCCCGCTGTCTGCTGTTCCAACAGTAATCCCGCTGTCAACTGCTCCTGCTGCCACCTCGCTGTCTGCTGTCCCAGTGTCAACTTTGCCGTCAACTGATCCTGCTGCCGCCTTGCTGCCTGCTGTTCCAGCGTCAACTTTGCCGTCAGCTGTTTCTGTTGCCGCCCCGCTGTCTGCTGTTCCAACAGTAATCCCGCTGTCAACTGCTCCTGCTGCCACCTCGCTGTCTGCTGTCCCAGTGTCAACTTTGCCGTCAACTGATCCTGTCTGCTGCCTTGCTGCCTGCTGTTCCAGCGTCAACTTGCTGTTCATCCGTCAGCTGTTTCTGCTGCCGCCCCGCTGTCTGCTGTTCCAACAGTAATCCCGCTGTCAACTGCTCCTGCTGCCACCTCGCTGTCTGCTGTCCCAGTGTCAACTTTGCCGTCAACAGATCCTGCTGCCGCCTTGCTGCCTGCTGTTCCAGCGTCAACTTTGCCGTCAGCTGTTTCTGCTGCCGCCCGCTGTCTGCTGTTCCAACAGTAATCCCGCTGTCATCTGCTCCTGCTGCCACCTCGCTGTCTGCTGTCCCAGTGTCAACTTTGCCGTCAACAGATCCTCTTGCTGCCTGCTGTTCCAGCGTCAACTTTGCCGTCGGCTGTTTCTGCTGCCGCCCCGCTGTCTGCTGTTCCAACAGTAATCCCGCTGTCATCTGCTCCTGCTGCCACCTCGCTGTCTGCTGTCCCAGTGTCAACTTTGCCGTCAACAGATCCTCTTGCTGCCTGCTGTTCCAGCGTCAACTTTGCCGTCGGCTGTTTCTGCTGCCGCCCCGCTGTCTGCTGTTCCAACAGTAATCCCGCCGTCAACTGCTCCTGCTGCCACCTCGCTGTCTGCTGTCCCAGTGTCAACTTTGCCGTCAACTGATCCTGCTGCCGCCTTGCTGCCTGCTGTTCCAGCGTCAACTTTGCCGTCAGCTGTTTCTGCTGCCGCCCCGCTGTCTGCTGTTCCATCAGTAATCCCGCTGTCAATCTGCTCCTGCTGCCGCCTTGCTGTCTGCTGTCCCAGTGTCAACTTTGCCGTCAGCTGTTTCTGCTGCCGCCCCGCTGTCTGCTGTTCCAACAGTAATCCCGCTGTCATCTGCTCCTGCTGCCACCTCGCTGTCTGCTGTCCCAGTGTCAACTTTGCCGTCAGCTGTTTCTGCTGCCGCCCGCTGTCTGCTGTTCCAACAGTAATCCCGCTGTCAACTGCTCCTGCTGCCACCTTGCTGTCTGCTGTCCCAGTGTCAACTTTGCCGTCAACTGATCCTGCTGCCGCCTTGCTGCCTGCTGTTCCAGCGTCAACTTTGCCGTCGGCTGTTTCTGCTGCCGCCCCGCTGTCTGCTGTTCCAACAGTAATCCCGCTGTCATCTGCTCCTGCTGCCACCTCGCTGTCTGCTGTCCCAGTGTCAACTTTGCCGTCAACAGATCCTCTTGCTGCCTGCTGTTCCAGCGTCAACTTTGCCGTCAGCTGTTTCTGCTGCCGCCCCGCTGTCTGCTGTTCCAACAGTAATCCCGCTGTCAACTGCTCCTGCTGCCACCTCGCTGTCTGCTGTCCCAGTGTCAACTTTGCCGTCAACAGATCCTGCCGCCGCCTTGCTGCCTGCTGTTCCAGCGTCAACTTTGCCGTCAGCTGTTTCTGCTGCCGCCCCGCTGTCTGCTGTTCCAACAGTAATCCCGCTGTCAACTGCTCCTCTGCTCCTGCTGCCACCTCGCTGTCTGCTGTCCCAGTGTCAACTTTGCCGTCAACTGATCCTGCCGCCGCCTTGCTGCCTGCTGTTCCAGCGTCAACTTTGCCGTCAGCTGTTTCTGCTGCCGCCCCGCTGTCTGCTGTTCCAGCGTCAACTTTGCCGTCAGCTGTTTCTGCTGCCGCCCGCTGTCTGCTGTTCCAACAGTAATCCCGCTGTCAACTGCTCCTGCTGCCACCTCGCTGTCTGCTGTCCCAGTGTCAACTTTGCCGTCAACTGATCCTGCTGCCGCCTTGCTGCCTGCTGTTCCAGCGTCAACTTTGCCGTCAGCTGTTTCTGCTGCCGCCCCGCTGTCTGCTGTTCCAACAGTAATCCCGCTGTCAACTGCTCCTGCTGCCACCTCGCTGTCTGCTGTCCCAGTGTCAACTTTGCCGTCAACTGATCCTCTGCCTTGTTGCCTGCTGTTCCAGCGTCAACTTTGCCGTCAGCTGTTTCTGCTGCCGCCCCGCTGTCTGCTGTTCCAACAGTAATCCCGCTGTCATCTGCTCCTGCTGCCACCTCGCTGTCTGCTGTCCCAGTGTCAACTTTGCCGTCAACAGATCCTCTTGCTGCCTGCTGTTCCAGCGTCAACTTTGCCGTCAGCTGTTTCTGCTGCCGCCCGCTGTCTGCTGTTCCAACAGTAATCCCGCTGTCATCTGCTCCTGCTGCCACCTCGCTGTCTGCTGTCCCAGTGTCAACTTTGCCGTCAACTGATCCTGCTCTCTTGCTGCCTGCTGTTCCAGCGTCAACTTTGCCGTCAGCTGTTTCTGCTGCCGCCCCGCTGTCTGCTGTTCCAACAGTAATCCCGCTGTCAACTGCTCCTGCTGCCACCTCGCTGTCTGCTGTCCCAGTGTCAACTTTGCCGTCAACTGATCCTGCTGCCGCCTTGCTGCCTGCTGTTCCAGCGTCAACTTTGCCGTCAGCTGTTTCTGCTGCCGCCCCGCTGTCTGCTGTTCCAACAGTAATCCCGCCGTCAACTGCTCCTGCTGCCACCTTGCTGTCTGCTGTCCCAGTGTCAACTTTGCCGTCAACAGATCCTTTTGCTGCCTGCTGTTCCAGCGTCAACTTTGCCGTCAGCTGTTTCTGCTGCCGCCCCGCTGTCTGCTGTTCCAACAGTAATCCCGCTGTCAACTGCTCCTGCTGCCACCTCGCTGTCTGCTGTCCCAGTGTCAACTTTGCTGTCAACTGATCCTGCTGCCGCCTTGCTGCCTGCTGTTCCAGCGTCAACTTTGCCGTCAGCTGTTTCTGCTGCCGCCCGCTGTCTGCTGTTCCAACAGTAATCCCGCTGTCATCTGCTCCTGCTGCCACCTCGCTGTCTGCTGTCCCAGTGTCAACTTTGCCGTCAACTGATCCTGCTGCCGCCTTGCTGCCTGCTGTTCCAGCGTCAACTTTGCCGTCAGCTGTTTCTGCTGCCGCCCCGCTGTCTGCTGTTCCAACAGTAATCCCGCTGTCAACTGCTCCTGCTGCCACCTCGCTGTCTGCTGTCCCAGTGTCAACTTTGCCGTCAACAGATCCTCTTGCTGCCTGCTGTTCCAGTGTCAACTTTGCCGTCAGCTGTTTCTGCTGCCGCCCCGCTGTCTGCTGTTCCAACAGTAATCCCGCTGTCAACTGCTCCTGCTGCCACCTCGCTGTCTGCTGTCCCAGTGTCAACTTTGCTGTCAACTGATCCTGCTGCCACCTCGCTGTCTGCTGTCCCAGTGTCAACTTTGCCGTCAACTGATCCTGCTGCCCCTTGCTGTGTTATTTGTCAAGTTCTTGCTGCCTGCTGTTCCAGCGTCAACTTTGCCGTCAGCTGTTTCTGCTGCCGCCCCGCTGTCTGCTGTTCCAACAGTAATCCCGCTGTCAACTGCTCCTGCTGCCACCTCGCTGTCTGCTGTCCCAGTGTCAACTTTGCCGTCAACAGATCCTCTTGCTGCCTGCTGTTCCAGCGTCAACTTTGCCGTCGGCTGTTTCTGCTGCCGCCCTGCTGTCTGCTGTTCCAACAGTAATCCCGCTGTCATCTGCTCCTGCTGCCACCTCGCTGTCTGCTGTCCCAGTGTCAACTTTGCTGTCAACAGATCCTCTTGCTGCCTGCTGTTCCAGCGTCAACTTTGCCGTCAGCTGTTTCTGCTGCCGCCCCGCTGTCTGCTGTTCCAACAGTAATCCCGCTGTCAACTGCTCCTGCTGCCACCTCGCTGTCTGCTGTCCCAGTGTCAACTTTGCCGTCAACAGATCCTGCTGCCGTCTTGCTGCCTGCTGTTCCAGCGTCAACTTTGCCGTCAGCTGTTTCTGCTGCCGCCCCGCTGTCTGCTGTTCCAACAGTAATCCCGCTGTCAACTGCTCCTGCTGCCACCTCGCTGTCTGCTGTCCCAGTGTCAACTTTGCCGTCAACTGATCCTGCTGCCGCCTTGCTGCCTGCTGTTCCAGCGTCAACTTTGCCGTCAGCTGTTTCTGCTGCCGCCCCGCTGTCTGCTGTTCCAACAGTAATCCCGCTGTCAACTGCTCCTGCTGCCACCTCGCTGTCTGCTGTCCCAGTGTCAACTTTGCCGTCAACTGATCCTGCTGCCGCCTTGCTGCCTGCTGTTCCAGCGTCAACTTTGCCGTCAGCTGTTTCTGCTGCCGCCCGCTGTCTGCTGTTCCAACAGTAATCCCGCTGTCAACTGCTCCTGCTGCCACCTTGCTGTCTGCTGTCCCAGTGTCAACTTTGCTGTCAACAGATCCTCTTGCTGCCTGCTGTTCCAGCGTCAACTTTGCCGTCAGCTGTTTCTGCTGCCGCCCCGCTGTCTGCTGTTCCAACAGTAATCCCGCTGTCATCTGCTCCTGCTGCCACCTCGCTGTCTGCTGTCCCAGTGTAAACTTTGCCGTCAACTGATCCTGTGCCGCCTTCTGCCTGCTGTTCCAGCGTCAACTTTGCTGTCGGCTGTTTCTGCTGCCGCCCTGCTGTCTGCTGTTCCAGCAGTCCACTTTGCTGTCAACTGTTCCTGCTGCCGCCTCGCTGTCTGCTGTTCCAGTGTCAACTTTGCCGTCAACTGATCCTGCTGCCGCCTTGCTGCCTGCTGTTCCGGCGTCAACTTTGCCGTCAGCTGTTTCTGTTGCCGCCCCTGCTGTCTGCTGTTCCAACAGTAATCCCGCTGTCAACTGCTCCTGCTGCCACCTCGCTGTCTGCTGTCCCAGTGTAAACTTTGCCGTCAACTGATCCTGCTGCCGCCTTGCTGCCTGCTGTTCCAGCGTCAACTTTGCCGTCAGCTGTTTTCTTCTGCTGCATCTTGCTGCCTGCTGTTCCAGCGTCAACTTTGCCGTCAGCTGTTTCTGCTGCCGCCCCGCTGTCTGCTGTTCCAACAGTAATCCCGCTGTCAACTGCTCCTGCTGCCACCTCGCTGTCTGCTGTCCCAGTGTCAACTTTGCCGTCAACTGATCCTGCTGCCGCCTTGCTGCCTGCTGTTCCAGCGTCAACTTTGCCGTCAGCTGTTTCTGCTGCCGCCCCGCTGTCTGCTGTTCCAACAGTAATCCCGCTGTCAACTGCTCCTGCTGCCACCTCGCTGTCTGCTGTCCCAGTGTCAACTTTGCCGTCAACTGATCCTGCTGCCGCCTTGCTGCCTGCTGTTCCAGCGTCAACTTTGCCGTCAGCTGTTTCTGCTGCCGCCTCGCTGTCTGCTGTTCCAACAGTAATCCCGCTGTCAACTGCTCCTGCTGCCACCTTGCTGTCTGCTGTCCCAGTGTCAACTTTGCCGTCAACTGATCCTGTGCTTGCTGCCTGCTGTTCCAGCGTCAACTTTGCCGTCAGCTGTTTCTGCTGCCGCCCCGCTGTCTGCTGTTCCAACAGTAATCCCGCTGTCATCTGCTCCTGCTGCCACCACGCTGTCTGCTGTCCCAGTGTCAACTTTGCCGTAAACTTATCCTGGTGCCGCCTTGCTGCCAGCTGTTCCAGCGTCAACTTTGCTGTCAGCTGTTTCTGCTGCCGCCTTGCTGTCTGCTGTTCCAGCGTCCACTTTGCCGTCAGCTGTTTCTGCTGCCGCCTCGCTGTCTGCTGTTCCAGTGTCAACTTTGCCGTCAACTGATCCTGCTGCCGCCTTGCTGCCTGCTGTTCCAGCGTCAACTTTGCCGTCAGCTGTTTCTGTTGCCGCCCCGCTGTTTGCTGTTCCAACAGTAATCCTGCTGTCAACTGCTCCTGCTGCCACCTCGCTGTCTGCTGTCCCAGTGTCAACTTTGCCGTCAACTGATCCTGCTGCCGCCTTGCTGCCTGCTGTTCCAGCGTCAACTTTGCCGTCAGCTGTTTCTTCTGCCGCCTTGCTGCATGCTGTTCCAGCGTCAACTTTGCCTTCAGCTGTTTCTGCTGCCGCCCCGCTGTCTGCTGTTCCAACAGTAATCCCGCTGTCAACTGCTCCTGCTGCCACCTCGCTGTCTGCTGTCCCAGTGTCAACTTTGCCGTCAACTGATCCTGCTGCCGCCTTGCTGCCTGCTGTTCCGGCGTCAACTTTGCCGTCAGCTGTTTCTGTTGCCGCCCCGCTGTCTGCTGTTCCAACAGTAATCCTGCTGTCAACTGCTCCTGCTGCCACCACGCTGTCTGCTGTCCCAGTGTAAACTTTGCCGTAAACTTATCCTGCTGCCGCCTTGCTGCCTGCTGTTCCAGCGTCAACTTTGCCGTCAGCTGTTTCTGCTGCCGCCCCGCTGTCTGCTGTTCCAACAGCAATCCCGCTGTCAACTGCTCCTGCTGCCACCTCGCTGTCTGCTGTCCCAGTGTCAACTTTGCCGTAAACTTATCCTGCTGCCGCCTTGCTGCCTGCTGTTTCGGCGTCCACTTTGCCGTCAGCTGTTTCTGCTGCCGCCCCGCTGTCTGCTGTTCCAACAGTAATCCCGCTGTCAACTGCTCCTGCTGCCACCTCGCTGTCTGCTGTGCCAGTGTCAACTTTGTCGTCAACAGATCCTGCTGCCGCCTTGCTGCCTGCTGTTCCAGCGTCAACTTTGTCGTCAGCTGTTTCTGCTGCCGCCCCGCTGTCTGCTGTTCCAGCGTCCACTTTGCCGTCAGCTGTTTCTGCTGCCGCCCAGTTGTCTGCTGTTCCAACAGTAAGCCCGCTGTTATCTGCTCCTGCTGCCACCTTGCTGTCTGCTGTCCCAGTGTCAACTTTGCAGTCAACAGATCCTCTTGCTGTCTGCTGTTCCAGCGTCAACTTTGCCGTCAGCTGTTTCTGCTGCCGCCCCGCTGTCTGCTGTTCCAACAGTAATCCCCCTGTCATCTGCTCCTGCTGCCACCTTTTTGTCTGCTGTTCCAGTGTCAACTTTGCCGTCAACTGATCCTGCTGCCGCCTTGCTGCCTGCTGTTCCAGCGTCAACTTTGCCGTCAGCTGTTTCTGCTGCCGCCCCGCTGTCTGCTGTTCCAACAGTAATCCCGCCGTCAACTGCTCCTGCTGCCACCTCGCTGTCTGCTGTGCCAGTGTCAACTTTTCCGTCAACAGATCCTGCTGCCGCCTTGCTGCCTGCTGTTCCGGAGTCAACTTTGCCGTCAGCTGTTTCTGTTGCCGCCCCGCTGTCTGCTGTTCCAACAGTAATCCCGCTGTCAACAGCTCCTGCTGCCACCTTGCTGTCTGCTGTCCCAGTGTCAACTTTGCCGTCAACAGATCCTGCTGCCGCCTTGCTGCCTGCTGTTCCGGAGTCAACTTTGCCGTCAGCTGTTTCTGTTGCCGCCCCGCTGTCTGCTGTTCCAACAGTAATCCCGCTGTCAACTGCTCCTGCTGCCACCTCGCTGTCTGCTGTCCCAGTGTCAACTTTGCCGTAAACTTATCCTGCTGCCGCCTTGCTGAATGCTGTTCCAGCGTCAACTTTGCCGTCAGCTGTTTCTGCTGCCGCCCGCTGTCTGCTGTTCCAACAGTAATCCCGCTGTCATCTGCTCCTGCTGCCACCTTGCTGTCTGCTGTCCCAGTGTCAACTTTGCCGTCAACTGATCCTGCTGCCGCCTTGCTGCCTGCTGTTCCAGCGTCAACTATGCCGTCAGCTGTTTCTGCTGCCGCCCCGCTGTCTGCTGTTCCAACAGTAATCCCGCTGTCAACTGATCCTGCTGCCACCTTGCTGTCTGCTGTCCCAGCGTCAACTTTGCCGTCATCTGTTTCTGCTGCCGCCCAGCTGTCTGCTGTTCCAACAGTAATCCCGCTGTCAACTGATCCTGCTGCCACCTTGCTGTCTGCTGTCCCAGCGTCAACTTTGCCGTCAGCTGTTTCTGCTGCCGCCCAGCTGTCTGCTGTTCCAACAGTAATCCCGCTGTCATCTGCTCCTGCTGCCACCTCGCTGTCTGCTGTCCCAGTGTCAACTTTGCCGTCAACAGATCCTGCTGCCGCCTTGCTGCCTGCTGTTCCAGCGTCAACTTTGCCGTCAGCTGTTTCTGCTGCCGCCCCGCTGTCTGCTGTTCCAACAGTAATCCCGCCTGTCAACTGCTCCTGCTGCCACCTTGCTGTCTGCTGTCCCAGTGTCAACTTTGCCGTCAACTGATCCTGCTGCCGCCTTGCTGCCTGCTGTTCCAGCGTCAACTTTGCTGTCAGCTGTTTCTGCTGCCGCCCCGCTGTCTGCTGTTCCAACAGTAATCCCGCTGTCAACTGCTCCTGCTGCCACCTCGCTGTCTGCTGTCCCAGTGTCAACTTTGCCGTCAACTGATCCTGCTGCCGCCTTGCTGCCTGCTGTTCCAGCGTCAACTTTGCCGTCAGCTGTTTCTGCTGCCGCCCCGCTGTCTGCTGTTCCAACAGTAATCCCGCTGTCAACTGCTCCTGCTGCCACCTCGCTGTCTGCTGTCCCAGTGTCAACTTTGCCGTCAACTGATCCTGCTGCCGCCTTGCTGCCTGCTGTTCCAGCGTCAACTTTGCTGTCAGCTGTTTCTGCTGCCGCCCGCTGTCTGCTGTTCCAACAGTAATCCCGCTGTCAACTGCTCCTGCTGCCACCTCGCTGTCTGCTGTCCCAGTGTCAACTTTGCCGTCAACTGATCCTGCTGCCGCCTTGCTGCCTGCTGTTCCAGCGTCAACTTTGCCGTCAGCTGTTTCTGCTGCCGCCCCGCTGTCTGCTGTTCCAACAGTAATCCCGCTGTCAACTGCTCCTGCTGCCACCTCGCTGTCTGCTGTCCCAGTGTCAACTTTGCCGTCAACTGATCCTGCTGTCGCCTTGCTGCCTGCTGTTCCAGCGTCAACTTTGCTGTCAGCTGTTTCTGCTGCCGCCCCGCTGTCTGCTGTTCCAACAGTAATCCCGCTGTCAACTGCTCCTGCTGCCACCTCGCTGTCTGCTGTCCCAGTGTCAACTTTGCCGTCAACTGATCCTGCTGCCGCCTTGCTGCCTGCTGTTCCAGCGTCAACTTTGCCGTCAGCTGTTTCTGCTGCCGCCCGCTGTCTGCTGTTCCAACAGTAATCCCGCTGTCAACTGCTCCTGCTGCCACCTCGCTGTCTGCTGTCCCAGTGTCAACTTTGCCGTCAACTGATCCTGCTGCCGCCTTGCTGCCTGCTGTTCCAGCGTCAACTTTGCCGTCAGCTGTTTCTGCTGCCGCCCCGCTGTCTGCTGTTCCAACAGTAATCCCGCTGTCAACTGCTCCTGCTGCCACCTCGCTGTCTGCTGTCCCAGTGTCAACTTTGCCGTCAACTGATCCTGCTGCCGCCTTGCTGCCTGCTGTTCCAGCGTCAACTTTGCCGTCAGCTGTTTCTGCTGCCGCCCCGCTGTCTGCTGTTCCAACAGTAATCCCGCTGTCAACTGCTCCTGCTGCCACCTCGCTGTCTGCTGTCCCAGTGTCAACTTTGCCGTCAACTGATCCTGCTGCCGCCTTGCTGCCTGCTGTTCCAGCGTCAACTTTGCCGTCAGCTGTTTCTGCTGCCGCCCCGCTGTCTGCTGTTCCAACAGTAATCCCGCTGTCATCTGCTCCTGCTGCCACCTTGCTGTCTGCTGTTCCAGTGTCAACTTTGCCGTCAACTGTTCCTGCTGCCGCCTTGCTGCCTGCTGTTCCGGCGTCAACTTTGCCGTCAGCTGTTTCTGTTGCTGCCCCGCTGTCTGCTGTTCCAATAGTAATCCCGCTGTCAACTGCTCCTGCTGCCACCTTGCTGTCTGCTGTTCCAGTGTCAACTTTGCCGTCAACTGTTCCTGCTGCCGCCTTGCTGCCTGCTGTTCCAACAGTAATCCGCTGTACTGTCAACTGTTTACTGGCACCTCGCTGTTGCTGTCCCAGTGTCTTTCAACTTTGCCGTCAGCTGTTTCTGTTGCTGCCCCGCTGTCTGCTGTTCCAACAGTAATCCCGCTGTCAACTGCTCCTGCTGCCACCTCGCTGTCTGCTGTCCCAGTGTCAACTTTGCCGTCAACTGATCCTGCTGCCGCCTTGCTGCCTGCTGTTCCAGCGTCAACTTTGCCGTCAGCTGTTTCTGCTGCCGCCCGCTGTCTGCTGTTCCAACAGTAATCCCGCCGTCAACTGCTCCTGCTGCCACCTTGCTGTCTGCTGTCCCAGTGTCAACTTTGCCGTCAACTGATCCTGCTGTCGCCTTGCTGCCTGCTGTTCCAGCGTCAACTTTGCCGTCAGCTGTTTCTGCTGCCGCCCCGCTGTCTGCTGTTCCAACAGTAATCCCGCTGTCAACTGCTCCTGCTGCCACCTCGCTGTCTGCTGTCCCAGTGTCAACTTTGCTGTCAACTGATCCTGCTGCCGCCTTGCTGCCTGCTGTTCCAGCGTCAACTTTGCCGTCAGCTGTTTCTGCTGCCGCCCCGCTGTCTGCGTTGTTCCAACAGTAATCCCGCTGTCAACTGCTCCTGCTGCCACCTTGCTGTCTGCTGTCCCAGTGTCAACTTTGCCGTCAACTGATCCTGCTGCCGCCTTGCTGCCTGCTGTTCCAGCGTCAACTTTGCCGTCAGCTGTTTCTGCTGCCGCCCCGCTGTCTGCTGTTCCAACAGTAATCCCGCTGTCAACTGCTCCTGCTGCCACCTCGCTGTCTGCTGTCCCAGTGTCAACTTTGCCGTCAACTGATCCTGCTGCCGCCTTGCTGCCTGCTGTTCCAGCGTCAACTTTGCCGTCAGCTGTTTCTGCTGCCGCTCCGCTGTCTGCTGTTCCAGCGTCCACTTTGCCGTCAGCTGTTTCTGCTGCCGCCCAGCTGTCTGCTGTTCCAACAGTAAGCCCGCTGTCATCTGCTCCTGCTGCCACCTCGCTGTCTGCTGTCCCAGTGTCAACTTTGCCGTCAACTGATCCTGCTGCCGCCTTGCTGCCTGCTGTTCCAGCGTCAACTTTGCCGTCAGCTGTTTCTGCTGCCGCTCCGCTGTCTGCTGTTCCAGCGTCCACTTTGCCGTCAGCACTTTCTGCTGCCGCCCAGCTGTCTGCTGTTCCAACAGTAAGCCCGCTGTCATCTGCTCCTGCTGCCACCTCGCTGTCTGCTGTCCCAGTGTCAACTTTGCCGTCAACAGATCCTGCTGCCGCCTTGCTGCCTGCTGTTCCAGCGTCAACTTTGCCGTCAGCTGTTTCTGTTGCCGCCCCGCTGTCTGCTGTTCCAACAGTAATCCCGCTGTCAACAGCTCCTGCTGCCACCTTGCTGTCTGCTGTCCCAGTGTAAACTTTTCCGTCAACAGATCCTGCTGCCGCCTTGCTGCCTGCTGTTCCAGCGTCAACTTTGCCGTCAGCTGTTTCTGTTGCCGCCCCGCTGTCTGCTGTTCCAACAGTAATCCCGCTGTCAACTGCTCCTGCTGCCACCTCGCTGTCTGCTGTCCCAGTGTAAACTTTGCCGTCAACTGATCCTGCTGCCGCCTTGCTGCCTGCTGTTCCAGCGTCAACTTTGCTGTCAGCTGTTTCTGCTGCCGCCCCGCTGTCTGCTGTTCCAACAGTAATCCCGCCGTCAACTGCTCCTGCTGCCACCTTGCTGTCTGCTGTCCCAGTGTCAACTTTGCCGTCAACTGATCCTGCTGCCGCCTTGCTGAATGCTGTTCCAGCGTCAACTTTGCTGTCGGCTGTTTCTGCTGCCGCCCGCTGTCTGCTGTTCCAACAGTAATCTCGCCGTCAACTGCTCCTGCTGCCACCTTGCTGTCTGCTGTCCCAGTGTCAACTTTGCCGTCAACTGATCCTGTTGCCGCCTTGCTACCTGCTGTTCCAGCGTCAACTTTGCCGTCAGCTGTTTCTGCTGCCGCCCCGCTGTCTGCTGTTCCAACAGTAATCCCGCCGTCAACTGCTCCTGCTGCCACCTTGCTGTCTGCTGTCCCAGTGTCAACTTTGCCGTCAACTGATCCTGCTGTCGCCTTGCTGCCTGCTGTTCCAGCGTCAACTTTGCCGTCAGCTGTTTCTGCTGCCGCCCGCTGTCTGCTGTTCCAACAGTAATCCCGCTGTCAACTGCTCCTGCTGCCACCTCGCTGTCTGCTGTCCCAGTGTCAACTTTGCCGTCAACTGATCCTGCTGCCGCCTTGCTGCCTGCTGTTCCAGAGTCAACTTTGCCGTCAGCTGTTTCTGTTGCCGCCCCGCTGTCTGCTGTTCCAACAGTAATCCCGCTGTCAACTGCTCCTGCTGCCACCTCGCTGTCTGCTGTCCCAGTGTAAACTTTGCCGAAAACTTATCCTCTTGCTGCCTGCTGTCACCTTGCTGTTTGATGTCCCAGTGTCAACTTTGCCGTCAACAGATCCTCTTGCTGCCTGCTGTTCCAGCGTCAACTTTGCCGTCAGCTGTTTCTGCTGCCGCCCGCTGTCTGCTGTTCCAACAGTAATCCCGCTGTCATCTGCTCCTGCTGCCACCTCGCTGTCTGCTGTCCCAGTGTCAACTTTGCCGTCAACAGATCCTCTTGTTGCCTGCTGTTCCAGCGTCAACTTTGCCGTCAGCTGTTTCTGCTGCCGCCCCGCTGTCTGCTGTTCCAACAGTAATCCCGCTGTCAACTGCTCCTGCTGCCACCTCGCTGTCTGCTGTCCCAGTGTCAACTTTGCTGTCAACTGATCCTGCTGCCGCCTTGCTGCCTGCTGTTCCAGCGTCAACTTTGCCGTCAGCTGTTTCTGCTGCCGCCCCGCTGTCTGCTGTTCCAACAGTAATCCCGCTGTCAACTGCTCCTGCTGCCACCTCGCTGTCTGCTGTCCCAGTGTCAACTTTGCTGTCAACTGATCCTGCTGCCGCCTTGCTGCCTGCTGTTCCAGCGTCAACTTTGCTGTCAGCTGTTTCTGCTGCCGCCCCGCTGTCTGCTGTTCCAACAGTCCACTTTGCCGTCAACTGCTCCTGCTGCCACCTCGCTGTCTGCTGTCCCAGTGTCAACTTTGCTGTCAACTGATCCTGCTGCCGCCTTGCTGCCTGCTGTTCCAGCGTCAACTTTGCCGTCAGCTGATTCTGCTGCCGCCCGCTGTCTGCTGTTCCAACAGTAATCCCGCTGTCAACTGCTCCTGCTGCCACCTCGCTGTCTGCTGTTTCAGTGTCAACTTTGCCGTCAACAGATCCTGCTTGCTTGCCTGCTGTTCCAGCGTCAACTTTGCCGTCAGCTGTTTCTGCTGCCGCCCCGCTGTCTGCTGTTCCAACAGTAATCCGCTGTCAACTGCTCCTGCTGCCACCTCGCTGTCTGCTGTCCCAGTGTCAACTTTGCCGTCAACTGATCCTGCTGCCGCCTGCCTGCTGTTCCAGCGTCAACTTTGCTGTCAGCTGTTTCTGCTGCCGCCCTGCTGTCTGCTGTTCCAACAGTAATCCCGCTGTCAACTGCTCCTGCTGCCACCTCGCTGTCTGCTGTCCCAGTGTCAACTTTGCTGTCAACTGATCCTGTGCGCTTGCTGCCTGCTGTTCCAGCGTCAACTTTGCCGTCAGCTGTTTCTGCTGCCGCCCTGCTGTCTGCTGTTCCAAGAGTAATCCATCTGTCAACTGCTCCTGCTGCCACCTCGCTGTCTGCTGTCCCAGTGTCAACTTTGCCGTCAACTGATCCTGCTGCCGCCTTGCTGCCTGCTGTTCCAGCGTCAACTTTGCCGTCAGCTGTTTCTGCTGCCGCCCTGCTGTCTGCTGTTCCAACAGTAATCCCGCTGTCAACTGCTCCTGCTGCCACCTCGCTGTCTGCTGTCCCAGTGTCAACTTTGCCGTCAACTGATCCTGCTGCCGCCTTGCTGCCTGCTGTTCCAGCGTCAACTTTGCCGTCAGCTGTTTCTGCTGCCGCCCTGCTGTCTGCTGTTCCAACAGTAATCCCGCTGTCAACTGCTCCTGCTGCCACCTCGCTGTCTGCTGTCCCAGTGTCAACTTTGCTGTCAACTGATCCTGCTTGCTTGCTGCCTGCTGTTCCAGCGTCAACTTTGCCGTCAGCTGTTTCTGCTGCCGCCCCGCTGTCTGCTGTTCCAACAGTAATCCCGCTGTCAACTGCTCCTGCTGCCACCTCGCTGTCTGCTGTCCCAGTGTCAACTTTGCTGTCAACTGATCCTGCTGCCGCCTTGCTGCCTGCTGTTCCAGCGTCAACTTTGCCGTCAGCTGTTTCTGCTGCCGCCCCGCTGTCTGCTGTTCCAACAGTAATCCCGCTGTCAACTGCTCCTGCTGCCACCTCGCTGTCTGCTGTCCCAGTGTCAACTTTGCCGTCAACAGATCCGCTTGCTGCCTGCTGTTCCAGCGTCAACTTTGCGTCGGCTGTTTCTGCTGCCGCCCCGCTGTCTGCTGTTCCAACAGTAATCCCGCTGTCAACTGCTCCTGCTGCCACCTTGCTGTCTGCTGTCCCAGTGTCAACTTTGCCGTCAACTGATCCTGCTGCCGCCTTGCTGCCTGCTGTTCCAGCGTCAACTTTGCCGTCAGCTGTTTCTGCTGCCGCCCCGCTGTCTGCTGTTCCAACAGTAATCCCGCTGTCAACTGCTCCTGCTGCCACCTCGCTGTCTGCTGTCCCAGTGTCAACTTTGCCGTCAACTGATCCTGCTGCCGCCTTGCTGCCTGCTGTTCCAGCGTCAACTTTGCCGTCAGCTGTTTCTGCTGCCGCCCCGCTGTCTGCTGTTCCAACAGTAATCCCGCTGTCAACTGCTCCTGCTGCCACCTTGCTGTCTGCTGTCCCAGTGTCAACTTTGCTGTCAACTGATCCTGCTGCCGCCTTGCTGCCTGCTGTTCCAGCGTCAACTTTGCCGTCAGCTGTTTCTGCTGCCGCCCCGCTGTCTGCTGTTCCAACAGTAATCCCGCTGTCAACTGCTCCTGCTGCCACCTCGCTGTCTGCTGTCCCAGTGTCAACTTTGCCGTCAACTGATCCTGCTGCCGCCTTGTTGCCTGCTGTTCCAGCGTCAACTTTGCCGTCAGCTGTTTCTGCTGCCGCCCCGCTGTCTGCTGTTCCAACAGTAATCCCGCTGTCAACTGCTCCTGCTGCCACCTTGCTGTCTGCTGTCCCAGTGTCAACTTTGCCGTCAACTGATCCTGCTGCCGCCTTGCTGCCTGCTGTTCCAGCGTCAACTTTGCTGTCAGCTGTTTCTGCTGCCGCCCCGCTGTCTGCTGTTCCAACAGTAATCCCGCTGTCAACTGCTCCTGCTGCCACCTCGCTGTCTGCTGTCCCAGTGTCAACTTTGCTGTCAACTGATCCTGCTGCCGCCTTGTTGCCTGCTGTTCCAGCGTCAACTTTGCCGTCAGCTGTTTCTGCTGCCGCCCCGCTGTCTGCTGTTCCAACAGTAATCCCGCTGTCAACTGCTCCTGCTGCCACCTTGCTGTCTGCTGTCCCAGTGTCAACTTTGCTGTCAACTGATCCTGCTTGCCTTGCTGCCTGCTGTTCCAGCGTCAACTTTGCCGTCAGCTGTTTCTGCTGCCGCCCGCTGTCTGCTGTTCCAACAGTAATCCTGCTGTCAACTGCTCCTGCTGCCACCTCGCTGTCTGCTGTCCCAGTGTCAACTTTGCTGTCAACTGATCCTGCTGCCGCCTTGCTGCCTGCTGTTCCAGCGTCAACTTTGCCGTCAGCTGTTTCTGCTGCCGCCCCGCTGTCTGCTGTTCCAACAGTAATCCCGCTGTCAACTGCTCCTGCTGCCACCTCGCTGTCTGCTGTCCCAGTGTCAACTTTGCTGTCAACTGATCCTGCTGCCGCCTTGCTGCCTGCTGTTCCAGCGTCAACTTTGCCGTCAGCTGTTTCTGCTGCCGCCCCGCTGTCTGCTGTTCCAACAGTAATCCCGCTGTCAACTGCTCCTGCTGCCACCTTGCTGTCTGCTGTCCCAGTGTCAACTTTGCTGTCAACTGATCCTGCTGCCGCCTTGCTGCCTGCTGTTCCGGCGTCAACTATGCCGTCAGCTGTTTCTGTTGCTGCCCCGCTGTCTGCTGTTCCATTAGTAATCCCGCTGTCAACAGCTCCTGCTGCCGCCTTGCTGAATGCTGTTCCAGCCTCAACTTTGCCGTCAGCTGTTTCTGCTGCCGCCCGCTGTCTGCTGTTCCAACAGTAATCCCGCTGTCAACTGCTCCTGCTGCCACCTTGCTGTCTGCTGTCCCAGTGTCAACTTTGCTGTCAGCTGTTTCTGCTGCCGCCCCGCTGTCTGCTGTTCCAACAGTAATCCCGCTGTCAACTGCTCTTGCTGCCACCTCGCTGTCTGCTGTCCCAGTGTCAACTTTGCCGTCAACTGATCCTGCTGCCGCCTTGCTGCCTGCTGTTCCAGCGTCAACTTTGCCGTCAGCTGTTTCTGCTGCCGCCCCGCTGTCTGCTGTTCCAACAGTAATCCCGCTGTCAACTGCTCCTGCTGCCACCTCGCTGTCTGCTGTCCCAGTGTCAACTTTGCTGTCAACTGATCCTGCTGCCGCCTTGCTGCCTGCTGTTCCAGCGTCAACTTTGCCGTCAGCTGTTTCTGCTGCCGCCCCGCTGTCTGCTGTTCCAACAGTAATCCCGCTGTCAACTGCTCCTGCTGCCACCTCGCTGTCTGCTGTCCCAGTGTCAACTTTGCTGTCAACTGATCCTGCTGCCGCCTTGCTGCCTGCTGTTCCAGCGTCAACTTTGCCGTCAGCTGTTTCTGCTGCCGCCCCGCTGTCTGCTGTTCCAACAGTAATCCCGCTGTCAACTGCTCCTGCTGCCACCTTGCTGTCTGCTGTCCCAGTGTCAACTTTGCTGTCAACTGATCCTGCTGCCGCCTTGCTGCCTGCTGTTCCAGCGTCAACTTTGCCGTCAGCTGTTTCTGCTGCCGCCCCGCTGTCTGCTGTTCCAACAGTAATCCCGCTGTCAACTGCTCCTGCTGCCACCTCGCTGTCTGCTGTCCCAGTGTCAACTTTGCCGTCAACTGATCCTGCTGCCGCCTTTTGCCTGCTGTTCCAGCGTCAACTTTGCTGTCAGCTGTTTCTGCTGCCGCCCCGCTGTCTGCTGTTCCAACAGTAATCCCGCTGTCAACTGCTCCTGCTGCCACCTTGCTGTCTGCTGTCCCAGTGTCAACTTTGCCGTCAACTGATCCTGCTGCCGCCTTGCTGCCTGCTGTTCCAGCGTCAACTTTGCCGTCAGCTGTTTCTGCTGCTGCCCTGCTGTCTGCTGTTCCAACAGTCAACTTTGCTGTCAACTGTTTCTGCTGCCGCCTCGCTGTCTGCTGTTCCAACAGTAATCTTGCCGTCAACTGATCCTGCTGCCACCTTGCTGTCTGCTGTTCCAGTGTCAACTTTGCCGTCAACTGATCCTGCTGCCGCCTTGCTGTCTGCTGTTCCAGCGTCAACTTTCCTGTCAGCTGTTTCTGTTGCCACCCCGCTGTTTGCTGTTGTTCCAACTTTGCCGTCAACAGATCCTGCTGTCAACTGCTCCTGTTCCTGCAACCTTGCTGTCTGTTGTCCCAGTGTACTTTGCTGTTCCAACAGTAACTTGTCACTGCTCCTGCTGCCACCTTGCTGTCTGCTGTCCCAGTGTCAACTTTGCTGTCAACTGATCCTGCTGCCGCCTTGCTGCCTGCTGTTCCAGCGTCAACTTTGCCGTCAGCTGTTTCTGCTGCCGCCCCGCTGTCTGCTGTTCCAACAGTAATCCCGCTGTCAACTGCTCCTGCTGCCACCTCGCTGTCTGCTGTCCCAGTGTCAACTTTGCTGTCAACTGATCCTGCTGCCGCCTTGCTGCCTGCTGTTCCAGCGTCAACTTTGCCGTCAGCTGTTTCTGTTGCCGCCCCGCTGTCTGCTGTTCCAACAGTAATCCCGCTGTCAACTGCTCCTGCTGCCACCTCGCTGTCTGCTGTCCCAGTGTCAACTTTGCCGTCAACTGATCCTGCTGCCGCCTTGCTGCCTGCTGTTCCAGCGTCAACTTTGCTGTCAGCTGTTTCTGCTGCCGCCCCGCTGTCTGCTGTTCCAACAGTAATCCCGCTGTCAACTGCTCCTGCTGCCACCTCGCTGTCTGCTGTCCCAGTGTCAACTTTGCTGTCAACTGATCCTGCTGCCGCCTTGCTGCCTGCTGTTCCAGCGTCAACTTTGCTGTCAGCTGTTTCTGCTGCCGCCCCGCTGTCTGCTGTTCCAACAGTAATCCCGCTGTCAACTGCTCCTGCTGCCACCTCGCTGTCTGCTGTCCCAGTGTCAACTTTGCCGTCAACAGATCCTGCTGCCGCCTTGCTGCCTGCTGTTCCAGCGTCAACTTTGTCGTCAGCTGTTTCTGCTGCCGCTCCGCTGTCTGCTGTCCACTTTGCCGTCAGCTGTTTCTGCTGCCGCCCGCTGTCTGCTGTTCCAACAGTAATCCCGCTGTCAACTGCTCCTGCTGCCACCTCGCTGTCTGCTGTCCCAGTGTCAACTTTGCCGTCAACAGATCCTGCCGCCTTGCTGCCTGCTGTTCCAGCGTCAACTTTGCTGTCAGCTGTTTCTGCTGCCGCCCTGCTGTCTGCTGTTCCAACAGTAATCCCGCTGTCAACTGCTCCTGCTGCCACCTCGTTGTCTGCTGTCCCAGTGTCAACTTTGCTGTCAACTGATCCTGCTGCCGCCTTGTTGCCTGCTGTTCCAGCGTCAACTTTGCTGTCAGCTGATTCTGCTGCTGCCCGCTGTCTGCTGTTCCAACAGTAATCCCGCTGTCAACTGCTCCTGCTGCCACCTCGCTGTCTGCTGTCCCAGTGTCAACTTTGCCGTCAACAGATCCTGCTGCCGCCTTGCTGCCTGCTGTTCCAGCGTCAACTTTGCTGTCAGCTGTTTCTGTTGCCGCCCTGCTGTCTGCTGTTCCAACAGTAATCCCGCTGTCAACTGCTCCTGCTGCCACCTTGCTGTCTGCTGTCCCAGTGTCAACTTTGCCGTCAACAGATCCTGCTGCCGCCTTGCTGCCTGCTGTTCCAGCGTCAACTTTGCTGTCAGCTGTTTCTGCTGCCGCCCCGCTGTCTGCTGTTCCAACAGTAATCCCGCTGTCAACTGCTCCTGCTGCCACCTCGCTGTCTGCTGTCCCAGTGTCAACTTTGCCGTCAACTGATCCTGCTGCCGCCTTGCTGCCTGCTGTTCCAGCGTCAACTTTGCTGTCAGCTGTTTCTGCTGCCGCCCCGCTGTCTGCTGTTCCAACAGTAATCCCGCTGTCAACTGCTCCTGCTGCCACCTTGCTGTCTGCTGTCCCAGTGTCAACTTTGCCGTCAACTGATCCTGCTGCCGCCTTGCTGCCTGCTGTTCCAGCGTCAACTTTGCTGTCAGCTGTTTCTGCTGCCGCCCGCTGTCTGCTGTTCCAACAGTAATCCTGCTGTCAACTGCTCCTGCTGCCACCTCGCTGTCTGCTGTCCCAGTGTCAACTTTGCTGTCAACAGATCCTGCTGCCTTGTTGCCTGCTGTTCCAGCGTCAACTTTGCCGTCAGCTGTTTCTGCTGCCGCCCCGCTGTCTGCTGTTCCAACAGTAATCCCGCTGTCAACTGCTCCTGCTGCCACCTTGCTGTCTGCTGTCCCAGTGTCAACTTTGCTGTCAACTGATCCTGCTGCCGCCTTGCTGCCTGCTGTTCCAGCGTCAACTTTGCTGTCAGCTGTTTCTGCTGCCGCCCCGCTGTCTGCTGTTCCAACAGTAATCCCGCTGTCAACTGCTCCTGCTGCCACCTCGCTGTCTGCTGTCCCAGTGTCAACTTTGCTGTCAACTGATCCTGCTGCCGCCTTGCTGCCTGCTGTTCCAGCGTCAACTTTGCTGTCAGCTGTTTCTGTTGCCGCCCCTGCTGTCTGCTGTTCCAACAGTAATCCCGCTGTCAACTGCTCCTGCTGCCACCTCGCTGTCTGCTGTCCCAGTGTCAACTTTGCTGTCAACTGATCCTGCTGCCTGCTGTCACCTTGCTGTTTGTGTCCCAGTGTCAACTTTGCTGTCAACAGTCCTCTTGCTGCCTGCTGTTCCAGCGTCAACTTTGCTGTCAGCTGTTTCTGCTGCCGCCCCGCTGTCTGCTGTTCCAACAGTAATCCCGCTGTCAACTGCTCCTGCTGCCACCTCGCTGTCTGCTGTCCCAGTGTCAACTTTGCTGTCAACAGATCCTGCTGCCGCCTTGGTGCCTGCTGTTCCAGCGTCAACTTTGCCGTCAGCTGTTTCTGCTGCCGCCCTGCTGTCTGCTGTTCCAACAGTAATCCCGCTGTCAACTGCTCCTGCTGCCACCTCGCTGTCTGCTGTCCCAGTGTCAACTTTGCCGTCAACTGATCCTGCTGCCGCCTTGCTGCCTGCTGTTCCAGCGTCAACTTTGCCGTCAGCTGTTTCTGCTGCCGCCCTGCTGTCTGCTGTTCCAACAGTCCAATCCCGCTGTCAACTGCTCCTGCTGCCACCTCGCTGTCTGCTGTCCCAGTGTCAACTTTGCTGTCAACTGATCCTGCTGTGCCTTGCTGCCTGCTGTTCCAGCGTCAACTTTGCCCTCGGCTGTTTCTGCTGCCGCCAGCTGTCTGCTGTTCCAACAGTAATCCCGCTGTCAACTGCTCCTGCTGCCACCTCGCTGTCTGCTGTCCCAGTGTCAACTTTGCTGTCAACAGATCCTGCTGCCGCCTTGCTGCCTGCTGTTCCAGCGTCAACTTTGCTGTCAGCTGTTTCTGCTGCCGCCCTGCTGTCTGCTGTTCCAACAGTAATCCCGCTGTCAACTGCTCCTGCTGCCACCTCGCTGTCTGCTGTCCCAGTGTCAACTTTGCTGTCAACTGATCCTGCTGCTGCCTTGTTGCCTGCTGTTCCAGCGTCAACTTTGCTGTCAGCTGTTTCTGCTGCCGCCCTGCTGTCTGCTGTTCCAACAGTAATCCCGCTGTCAACTGCTCCTGCTGCCACCTCGCTGTCTGCTGTCCCAGTGTCAACTTTGCTGTCAACTGATCCTGCTTGCTGCCTTGCTGCCTGCTGTTCCAGCGTCAACTTTGCTGTCAGCTGTTTCTGCTGCCGCCCTGCTGTCTGCTGTTCCAACAGTAATCCCTGCTGTCAACTGCTCCTGCTGCCACCTCGCTGTCTGCTGTCCCAGTGTCAACTTTGCTGTCAACTGATCCTGCTGCCGCCTTGCTGCCTGCTGTTCCAGCGTCAACTTTGCCGTCAGCTGTTTCTGCTGCCGCCCCGCTGTCTGCTGTTCCAACAGTAATCCTGCTGTCAACTGCTCCTGCTGCCACCTCGCTGTCTGCTGTCCCAGTGTCAACTTTGCTGTCAACTGATCCTGCTGCCGCCTTGCTGCCTGCTGTTCCAGCGTCAACTTTGCTGTCAGCTGTTTCTGCTGCCGCCCCGCTGTCTGCTGTTCCAACAGTAATCCTGCTGTCAACTGCTCCTGCTGCCACCTCGCTGTCTGCTGTCCCAGTGTCAACTTTGCCGTCAACAGATCCTCTTGCTGCCTGCTGTTCCAGCGTCAACTTTGCTGTCAGCTGTTTCTGCTGCCGCCCCGCTGTCTGCTGTTCCAACAGTAATCCCGCTGTCAACTGCTCCTGCTGCCACCTCGCTGTCTGCTGTCCCAGTGTCAACTTTGCTGTCAACTGATCCTGCTGCCGCCTTGCTGCCTGCTGTTCCAGCGTCAACTTTGCTGTCAGCTGTTTCTGCTGCCGCCCCGCTGTCTGTTGTTCCAACAGTAATCCCGCTGTCAACTGCTCCTGCTGCCACCTAGCTGTCTGCTGTCCCAGTGTCAACTTTGCCGTCAACTGATCCTGCTGGCCTTGCTGCCTGCTGTTCCAGCGTCAACTTTGCTGTCAGCTGTTTCTGCTGCCGCCCCGCTGTCTGCTGTTCCAACAGTAATCCCGCTGTCAACTGCTCCTGCTGCCACCTCGCTGTCTGCTGTCCCAGTGTCAACTTTGCCGTCAACTGATCCTGCTGCCGCCTTTGCTGCCTGCTGTTCCAGCGTCAACTTTGCTGTCAGCTGTTTCTGCTGCCGCCCCGCTGTCTGCTGTTCCAACAGTAATCCCGCTGTCAACTGCTCCTGCTGCCACCTCGCTGTCTGCTGTCCCAGTGTCAACTTTGCTGTCAACTGATCCTGCTGCTCTTGCTGCCTGCTGTTCCAGCGTCAACTTTGCTGTCAGCTGTTTCTGCTGCTGCCCCTGCTGTCTGCTGTTCCAACAGTAATCCCTGCTGTCAACTGCTCCTGCTGCCACCTCGCTGTCTGCTGTCCCAGTGTCAACTTTGCTGTCAACAGATCCTGCTGTGCCTTGCTGCCTGCTGTTCCAGCGTCAACTTTGCTGTCAGCTGTTTCTGCTGCCGCCCTGCTGTCTGCTGTTCCAACAGTAGTCCCACCGTCAACTGATCCTGCTGCCACCTCGCTGTCTTCTGTCCCAGTGTCAACTTTGCTGTCAACTGATCCTGCTGCCGCCTTGCTGCCTGCTGTTCCAGCGTCAACTTTGCCGTCAGCTGTTTCTGCTGCCGCCCCGCTGTCTGCTGTTCCAACAGTAATCCCGCTGTCAACTGCTCCTGCTGCCACCTCGCTGTCTGCTGTCCCAGTGTCAACTTTGCTGTCAACTGATCCTGCTGCTGCCTTGCTGCCTGCTGTTCCAGCGTCAACTTTGCCGTCAGCTGTTTCTGCTGCCGCCCCGCTGTCTGCTGTTCCAACAGTAATCCCGCTGTCAACTGCTCCTGCTGCCACCTCGCTGTCTGCTGTCCCAGTGTCAACTTTGCTGTCAACTGATCCTGCTGCTGCCTTGCTGCCTGCTGTTCCAGTGTCAACTTTGCTGTCAGCTGTTTCTGCTTGCTGCCCTGCTGTCTGCTGTTCCAACAGTAATCCCGCTGTCAACTGCTCCTGCTGCCACCTCGCTGTCTGCTGTCCCAGTGTCAACTTTGCTGTCAACTGATCCTGCTGCTGCCTTGCTGCCTGCTGTTCCAGCGTCAACTTTGCCGTCAGCTGTTTCTGCTGCCGCCCCGCTGTCTGCTGTTCCAACAGTAATCCCGCTGTCAACTGCTCCTGCTGCCACCTCGCTGTCTGCTGTCCCAGTGTCAACTTTGCTGTCAACAGATCCTGCTGCTGCCTTGCTGCCTGCTGTTCCAGCGTCAACTTTGCCGTCAGCTGTTTCTGCTGCCGCCCCGCTGTCTGCTGTTCCAACAGTAATCCCGCTGTCAACTGCTCCTGCTGCCACCTCGCTGTCTGCTGTCCCAGTGTCAACTTTGCTGTCAACAGATCCTGCTGCTGCCTTGCTGCCTGCTGTTCCAGCGTCAACTTTGCCGTCAGCTGTTTCTGCTGCCGCCCCGCTGTCTGCTGTTCCAACAGTAATCCCGCTGTCAACTGCTCCTGCTGCCACCTCGCTGTCTGCTGTCCCAGTGTCAACTTTGCTGTCAACTGATCCTGCTGCCGCCTTGCTGCCTGCTGTTCCAGCGTCAACTTTGCTGTCAGCTGTTTCTGTTGCCGCCCTGCTGTCTGCTGTTCCAACAGTTATCCTGCTGTCAACTGCTCCTGCTGCCACCTCGCTGTCTGCTGTCCCAGTGTCAACTTTGCTGTCAACAGATCCTGCCTTTGCCTGCTGTTCCAGCGTCAACTTTGCTGTCAGCTGTTTCTGCTGCCGCCCTGCTGTCTGCTGTTCCAACAGTAATCCCGCTGTCAACTGCTCCTGCTGCCACCTCGCTGTCTGCTGTCCCAGTGTCAACTTTGCTGTCAACTGATCCTGCTGTGCCTTGCTGCCTGCTGTTCCAGCGTCAACTTTGCTGTCAGCTGTTTCTGCTGCCTGCCCTGCTGTCTGCTGTTCCAACAGTAATCCTGCTGTCAACTGCTCCTGCTGCCACCTCGCTGTCTGCTGTCCCAGTGTCAACTTTGCTGTCAACTGATCCTGCTGCCTTGTTGCCTGCTGTTCCAGCGTCAACTTTGCCGTCAGCTGTTTCTGCTGCCGCCCTGCTGTCTGCTGTTCCAACAGTAATCCCGCTGTCAACTGCTCCTGCTGCCACCTTGCTGTCTGCTGTCCCAGTGTCAACTTTGCTGTCAACAGATCCTCTTGCTGCCTGCTGTTCCAGCGTCAACTTTGCTGTCAGCTGTTTCTGCTGCCGCCCCGCTGTCTGCTGTTCCAACAGTAATCCTGCTGTCAACTGCTCCTGCTGCCACCTCGCTGTCTGCTGTCCCAGTGTCAACTTTGCTGTCAACTGATCCTGCTGCCGCCTTGCTGCCTGCTGTTCCAGCGTCAACTTTGCGTCAGCTGTTTCTGCTGCCGCCCCGCTGTCTGCTGTTCCAACAGTAATCCTGCTGTCAACTGCTCCTGCTGCCACCTTGCTGTCTGCTGTCCCAGTGTCAACTTTGCTGTCAACTGATCCTGCCTTGCTGCCTGCTGTTCCAGCGTCAACTTTGCTGTCAGCTGTTTCTGCTGCCGCCCTGCTGTCTGCTGTTCCAACAGTAATCCCGCTGTCAACTGCTCCTGCTGCCACCTCGCTGTCTGCTGTCCCAGTGTCAACTTTGCTGTCAACTGATCCTGCTGCCGCCTTGCTGCCTGCTGTTCCAGCGTCAACTTTGCTGTCAGCTGTTTCTGCTGCCGCCCTGCTGTCTGCTGTTCCAACAGTAATCCCTGCTGTCAACTGCTCCTGCTGCCACCTCGCTGTCTGCTGTCCCAGTGTCAACTTTGCTGTCAACTGATCCTGCTGCCGCCTTGCTGCCTGCTGTTCCAGCGTCAACTTTGCTGCCGTCAGCTGCTGTTCCAACGTATCCTGCTGTCATCTGCCTTGCTGCCTGCTGTTCCAGCGTCAACTTTGCTGTCAGCTGTTTCTGCTGCCGCCCTGCTGTCTGCTGTTCCAACAGTAATCCCGCTGTCAACTGCTCCTGCTGCCACCTTCGCTGTCTGCTGTCCCAGTGTCAACTTTGCCGTCAACTGATCCTGCTGCCGCCTTGTTGCCTGCTGTTCCAGCGTCAACTTTGCCGTCAGCTGTTTCTGTTGCCGCCCCGCTGTCTGCTGTTCCAACAGTAATCCCGCTGTCAACTGCTCCTGCTGCCACCTCGCTGTCTGCTGTCCCAGTGTCAACTTTGCTGTCAACTGATCCTGCTGCCGCCTTGCTGCCTGCTGTTCCAGCGTCAACTTTGCCGTCAGCTGTTTCTGCTGCCGCCCTGCTGTCTGCTGTTCCAACAGTAATCCTGCTGTCAACTGCTCCTGCTGCCACCTCGCTGTCTGCTGTCCCAGTGTCAACTTTGCTGTCAACTGATCCTGCTGCCGCCTTGCTGCCTGCTGTTCCAGCGTCAACTTTGCCGTCAGCTGTTTCTGTTGCCGCCCCGCTGTCTGCTGTTCCAACAGTAATCCTGCTGTCAACTGCTCCTGCTGCCACCTCGCTGTCTGCTGTCCCAGTGTCAACTTTGCTGTCAACTGATCCTGCTGCTGCTCTTGTTGCCTGCTGTTCCAGCGTCAACTTTGCTGTCAGCTGTTTCTGCTGCCGCCCTGCTGTCTGCTGTTCCAACAGTAATCCCGCTGTCAACTGCTCCTGCTGCCACCTCGCTGTCTGCTGTCCCAGTGTCAACTTTGCTGTCAACTGATCCTGCTGCCGCCTTGCTGCCTGCTGTTCCAGCGTCAACTTTGCTGTCAGCTGTTTCTGCTGCCGCCCCGCTGTCTGCTGTTCCAACAGTAATCCCGCTGTCAACTGCTCCTGCTGCCACCTCGCTGTCTGCTGTCCCAGTGTCAACTTTGCCGTCAACTGATCCTGCTGCCGCCTTGCTGCCTGCTGTTCCAGCGTCAACTTTGCCGTCAGCTGTTTCTGCTGCCGCCCCGCTGTCTGCTGTTCCAACAGTAATCCCGCTGTCAACTGCTCCTGCTGCCACCTCGCTGTCTGCTGTCCCAGTGTCAACTTTGCCGTCAACTGATCCTGCTGCCGCCTTGCTGCCTGCTGTTCCAGCGTCAACTTTGCCGTCAGCTGTTTCTGCTGCCGCCCTGCTGTCTGCTGTTCCAACAGTAATCCTGCTGTCAACTGCTCCTGCTGCCACCTCGCTGTCTGCTGTCCCAGTGTCAACTTTGCTGTCAACAGATCCTCTTGCTGCCTGCTGTTCCAGCGTCAACTTTGCCGTCAGCTGTTTCTGCTGCCGCCCTGCTGTCTGCTGTTCCAACAGTAATCCTGCTGTCAACTGCTCCTGCTGCCACCTCGCTGTCTGCTGTCCCAGTGTCAACTTTGCCGTCAACTGATCCTGCTGCCGCCTTGCTGCCTGCTGTTCCAGCGTCAACTTTGCCGTCAGCTGTTTCTGTTGCCGCCCTGCTGTCTGCTGTTCCAACAGTAATCCCGCTGTCAACTGCTCCTGCTGCCACCTCGCTGTCTGCTGTCCCAGTGTCAACTTTGCCGTCAACTGATCCTGCTGCCGCCTTGCTGCCTGCTGTTCCAGCGTCAACTTTGCCGTCAGCTGTTTCTGCTGCCGCCCTGCTGTCTGCTGTTCCAACAGTAATCCCGCTGTCAACTGCTCCTGCTGCCACCTTGCTGTCTGCTGTCCCAGTGTCAACTTTG
Source organism: Scaptomyza hsui (assembly GCA_018152825.1). Lineage (NCBI taxonomy): Eukaryota > Metazoa > Arthropoda > Insecta > Diptera > Drosophilidae > Scaptomyza > Scaptomyza hsui. The sequence goes on from JAECXO010000285.1 coordinate 45,004, forward strand.
CCGTCAACTGATCCTGTTGCCGCCTTGCTGCCTGCTGTTCCAGCGTCAACTTTGCCGTCAGCTGTTTCTGCTGCCGCCCCGCTGTCTGCTGTTCCAACAGTAATCCTGCTGTCAACTGCTCCTGCTGCCACCTCGCTGTCTGCTGTCCCAGTGTCAACTTTGCCGTCAACTGATCCTGCTGCTGCCTTGCTGCCTGCTGTTCCAGCGTCAACTTTGCCGTCAGCTGTTTCTGCTGCCGCCCCGCTGTCTGCTGTTCCAACAGTAATCCCTGCTGTCAACTGCTCCTGCTGCCACCTCGCTGTCTGCTGTCCCAGTGTCAACTTTGCCGTCAACTGATCCTGCTGCGCCTTGCTGCCTGCTGTTCCAGCGTCAACTTTGCTGTCAGCTGTTTCTGCTGCTGCCCTGCTGTCTGCTGTTCCAACAGAAATCCTGCTGTCAACTGCTCCTGCTGCCACCTCGCTGTCTGCTGTCCCAGTGTCAACTTTGCCGTCAACTGATCCTGCTGCTGCCTTGCTGCCTGCTGTTCCAGCGTCAACTTTGCCGTCAGCTGTTTCTGCTGCCGCCCCGCTGTCTGCTGTTCAACAGTGTCAACTGCTCCTGCTGCCACCTTGCTGTCTACTGTCCCAGTGTCAACTTTGCCGTCAAAAGATCCTCTTGTTGCCTGCTGTTCCAGCGTAAACTTTTCCTTCGGCTGTTTCTGCTGCCGCCCTGCTGTCTGCTGTTCCAACAGTAATCTCGCCGTCAACTGCTCCTGCTGGCACCTCGCTGTCTGCTGTCCAAGTGTCAACTTTGCTGTCAACTTATCCTGCTGCCGCCTTGCTGCCTGCAGTTCGAGCGTCAACTTCGCCGTCAGCTGTTTCTGCTGCCGCCAGCTGTCTGCTGTTCCAACAGTAATCCCGCTGTCAACTGCTCCTGCTGCCACCTCGCTGTCTGCTGTCCCAGTGTCAACTTTGCCGTCAACTTATCCTGCTGCCGCCTTGCTGCCTGCTGTTCCAGCGTCAACTTTGCCGTCAGCTGTTTCTGCTGCCGCCCCGCTGTCTGCTGTTCCAACAGTAATCCCGCTGTCAACTGCTCCTGCTGCCACCTTGCTGTCTGATGTCCCAGTGTCAACTTTGCCGTCAACTGATCCTGCTGCCGCCTTGCTGCCTGCTGTTCCAGCGTCAACTTTGCCGTCAACTGTTTCTGCTGCTGTCTGCTGTTCCAACAGTCAACTTTGCTGTCAGCTGTTTCTGCTGCCGCCCTGCTGTCTGCTGTTCCCAGAGTCAACTCCTGCTGTCAACTGCTCCTGCTGCCACCTTGCTGTCTGCTGTCCCAGTGTCAACTTTTGCTGTCAACTGATCCTGCTGCCCCTCGCTGTCTGCTGTCCCAGTGTCAACTTTGCTGTCAACTGATCCTGTGCCTTGCTGCCTGCTGTTCCAGCGTCAACTTTGCCGTCAGCTGTTTCTGCTGCCGCCCCGCTGTCTGCTGTTCCAACAGTAATCCCGCTGTCAACTGCTCCTGCTGCCACCTGTCTGCTGTCTGTCTGTCTCAGTGTCAACTTTGCCGTCAACTTTGATCCTGCTTCTTGCTGTCTGCTGTTCAACAGTAATGCTGTCAACTGCTCCCAGCTGTCTGCTGTCCCAGTGTCAACTTTGCTGTCAACTGATCCTGCTGCTCTTGCTGCCTGCTGTTCCAGCGTCAACTTTCCGTTAGCTGTTTCTGCTGCCGCCCCGCTGTGTGCTGTTCCAACAGTAATCCCGCTGTCAACTGCTCCTGCTGCCACCTCGCTGTCTGCTGTCCCAGTGTCAACTTTGCCGTCAACTGATCCTCTTGCCTTGCCTGCTGTTCCAGCGTCAACTTTGCCGTCAGCTGTTTCTGCTGCCGCCCTGCTGTCTGCTGTTCCAACAGTAATCCCGCTGTCAACTGCTCCTGCTGCCACCTCGCTGTCTGCTGTCCCAGTGTCAACTTTGCCGTCAACTGATCCTGCTGCCTTGCTGCCTGCTGTTCCAGCGTCAACTTTGCCGTCAGCTGTTTCTGCTGCCGCCCCGCTGTCTGCTGTTCCAACAGTAATCCCGCTGTCAACTGCTCCTGCTGCCACCTTGCTGTCTGCTGTCCCAGTGTCAACTTTGCTGTCAACTGATCCTGCTGCCGCCTTGTTGCCTGCTGTTCCAGCGTCAACTTTGCTGTCAGCTGTTTCTGCTGCCGCCCCTGCTGTCTGCTGTTCCAACAGTAATCCTGCTGTCAACTGCTCCTGCTGCCACCTCGCTGTCTGCTGTCCCAGTGTCAACTTTGCCGTCAACTGATCCTGCTGCCGCCTTGCTGCCTGCTGTTCCAGCGTCAACTTTGCCGTCAGCTGTTTCTGCTGCCGCCCCGCTGTCTGCTGTTCCAACAGTAATCCCGCTGTCAACTGCTCCTGCTGCCACCTCGCTGTCTGCTGTCCCAGTGTCAACTTTGCCGTCAACTGATCCTGCTGCTGCCTTGCTGCCTGCTGTTCCAGCGTCAACTTTGCCGTCAGCTGTTTCTGCTGCCGCCCCGCTGTCTGCTGTTCCAACAGTAATCCCGCTGTCAACTGCTCCTGCTGCCACCTCGCTGTCTGCTGTCCCAGTGTCAACTTTGCCGTCAACTGATCCTGCTGCCGCCTTGCTGCCTGCTGTTCCAGCGTCAACTTTGCCGTCAGCTGTTTCTGCTGCCGCCCTGCTGTCTGCTGTTCCAACAGTCCACTTTGCTGTCAACTGCTCCTGCTGCCACCTCGCTGTCTGCTGTCCCAGTGTCAACTTTGCCGTCAACTGATCCTGCTGCCGCCTTGCTGCCTGCTGTTCCAGCGTCAACTTTGCTGTCAACTTTCCTCTTCTGTTTTTCAGTGTCAACTTTGCCGTCAGCTGTTTCTGCTGCCGCCCCGCTGTCTGCTGTTCCAACAGTAATCCCGCTGTCAACTGCTCCTGCTGCCACCTCGCTGTCTGCTGTCCCAGTGTCAACTTTGCCGTCAACTGATCCTGCTGCCGCCTTGCTGCCTGCTGTTCCAGCGTCAACTTTGCTGTCAGCTGTTTCTGCTGCCGCCCCGCTGTCTGCTGTTCCAACAGTAATCCCGCTGTCAACTGCTCCTGCTGCCACCTCGCTGTCTGCTGTCCCAGTGTCAATTCCTGCTGTCAACTTTGCTGTCAACCTTTTCTGTCTGCCGCCCCGCTGTCTGTTGTTCCAACAGTAATCCTTATCGTCAACTGATCCTGCTGCCGCCTTGCTGCCTGCTGTCCCAGTGTCAACTTTGCTGTCAACTGATCCTGCTGCCGCCTTGCTGCCTGCTGTTCCAGCGTCAACTTTGCCGTCAGCTTTTTCTGCTGCCGCCCCGCTGTCTGCTGTTCCAACAGTAATCCCGCTGTCAACTGCTCCTGCTGCCACCTCGCTGTCTGCTGTCCCAGTGTCAACTTTGCCGTCAACAGATCCTCTTGCTGCCTGCTGTTCCAGCGTCAACTTTGCCGTCAGCTGTTTCTGCTGCCGCCCCGCTGTCTGCTGTTCCAACAGTAATTCCGCTGTCAACTGCTCCTGCTGCCACCTCGCTGTCTGCTGTCCCAGTGTCAACTTTGCCGTCAACAGATCCTCTTGCTGCCTGCTGTTCCAGCGTCAACTTTGCCGTCAGCTGTTTCTGCTGCCGCCCCGCTGTCTGCTGTTCCAACAGTAATCCCGCTGTCAACTGCTCCTGCTGCCACCTCGCTGTCTGCTGTCCCAGTGTCAACTTTGCCGTCAACAGATCCTTCTTGCTGCCTGCTGTTCCAGCGTCAACTTTGCCGTCAGCTGTTTCTGCTGCCGCCCCGCTGTCTGCTGTTCCAACAGTAATCCCGCTGTCAACTGCTCCTGCTGCCACCTCGCTGTCTGCTGTCCCAGTGTCAACTTTGCCGTCAACAGATCCTGTTGCCGCCTTGCTGCCTGCTGTTCCAGCGTCAACTATGCCATCAGCTGTTTCTGCTGCCGCCCTGCTGTCTGCTGTTCAAACAGTAACCCCGCTGTCAACTGCTCCTGCTGCCACCTCGCTGTCTGCTGTCCCAGTGTCAACTTTGCTGTCAACTGATCCTGCTGCCGCCTTGCTGCCTGCTGTTCCAGCGTCAACTTTGCCGTCAGCTGTTTCTGCTGCCGCCCCCGCTGTCTGCTGTTCCAACAGTAATCCCGCTGTCAACTGCTCCTGCTGCCACCTCGCTGTCTGCTGTCCCAGTGTCAACTTTGCCGTCAACTGATCCTGCTTCTTGCTGCCTGCTGTTCCAGCGTCAACTTTGCCGTCAGCTGTTTCTGCTGCCGCCCCGCTGTCTGCTGTTCCAACAGTAATCCCGCTGTCAACTGCTCCTGCTGCCACCTCGCTGTCTGCTGTCCCAGTGTCAACTTTGCCGTCAACAGATCCTGCTTGCTTGCTGCCTGCTGTTCCAGCGTCAACTTTGCCGTCAGCTGTTTCTGCTGCCGCCCTGCTGTCTGCTGTTCCAACAGTAATCCCGCTGTCAACTGCTCCTGCTGCCACCTTGCTGTCTGCTGTCCCAGTGTCAACTTTGCCGTCAACTGATCCGCCTTGCTGCCTGCTGTTCCAGCGTCAACTTTGCCGTCAGCTGTTTCTGCTGCCGCCCGCTGTCTGCTGTCCCAGTGTAAACTTTGCCGTCAACTGATCCTGCTGCCACCTCGCTGTCTGCTTTCCCAATGTCAACTTTGCCGTCAACAGATCCTGCTCGCGCCTTGCTGCCTGCTGTTCCAGCGTCAACTTTGCCGTCAGCTGTTTCTGCTGCCGCCCCGCTGTCTGCTGTTCCAACAGTAATCCCGCTGTCAACTGCTCCTGCTGCCACCTCGCTGTCTGCTGTCCCAGTGTCAACTTTGCCGTCAACTGATCCTGCTGCCGCCTTGCTGCCTGCTGTTCCAGCGTCAACTTTGCCGTCAGCTGTTTCTGCTGCCACCCCGCTGTCTGCTGTTCCAACAGTAATCCCGCTGTCAACTGCTCCTGCTGACACCTCGCTGTCTGCTGTCCCAGTGTCAACTTTGCCGTCAACTGATCCTGCTGCCTTGCTGCCTGCTGTTCCAGCGTCAACTTTGCCGTCAGCTGTTTCTGCTGCCGCCCCGCTGTCTGCTGTTCCAACAGTAATCCCGCTGTCAACTGCTCCTGCTGCCACCTCGCTGTCTGCTGTCCCAGTGTCAACTTTGCCGTCAACTGATCCTGCTGCATCCTTGCTGCCTGCTGTTCCAGTGTCAACTTTGCCGTCAACTGATCCTGTTGCCGCCTTGCTGCCTGCTGTTCCAACAGTAATCCTGCTGTCAACTGCTCCTGCTGCCACCTTGCTGTCTGCTGTCCCAGTGTCAACTTTGCCGTCAACTGATCCTGCTGCCGCCTTGCTGCCTGCTGTTCCAGCGTCAACTTTGCCGTCAGCTGTTTCTGCTGCCGCCCCGCTGTCTGCTGTTCAAACAGTAATCCCGCTGTCAACTGCTCCTGCTGCCACCTCGCTGTCTGCTGTCCCAGTGTCAACTTTGCCGTCAACAGATCCTCTTGCTGCCTGCTGTTCCAGCGTCAACTTTGCCGTCAGCTGTTTCTGCTGCCGCCCCGCTGTCTGCTGTTCCAACAGTAATCCCGCTGTCAACTGCTCCTGCTGCCACCTCGCTGTCTGCTGTCCCAGTGTCAACTTTGCCGTCAACAGATCCTCTTGCTGCCTGCTGTTCCAGCGTCAACTTTGCCGTCAGCTGTTTCTGCTGCCGCCCCGCTGTCTGCTGTTCCAACAGTAATCCCGCTGTCAACTGCTCCTGCTGCCACCTCGCTGTCTGCTGTCCCAGTGTCAACTTTGCTGTCAACTGATCCTGCTGCCGCCTTGCTGCCTGCTGTTCCAGCGTCAACTTTGCCGTCAGCTGTTTTTGCTGCCGCCCGCTGTCTGCTGTTCCAACAGTAATCCCGCTGTCAACTGCTCCTGCTGCCACCTCGCTGTCTGCTGTCCCAGTGTCAACTTTGCCGTCAACTGATCCTGCTGCCGCCTTGCTGCCTGCTGTTCCAGCGTCAACTTTGCCGTCAGCGTTTTCTGCTGCCGCCCCGCTGTCTGCTGTTAAAACAGTAATCCCGCTGTCAACTGCTCCTGCTGCCACCTCGCTGTCTGCTGTCCCAGTGTCAACTTTGCTGTCAACTGATCCTGTGCCTTGCTGCCTGCTGTTCCAGCGTCAACTTTGCCGTCAGCTGTTTCTGCTGCCGCCCCGCTGTCTGCTGTTCCAACAGTAATCCCTTTGTCAACTGCTCCTGCTGCCACCTCGCTGTCTGCTGTCCCAGTGTCAACTTTGCCGTCAACAGATCCTCTTGCTGCCTGCTGTTCCAGCGTCAACTTTGCCGTCAGCTGTTTCTGCTGCCGCCCCGCTGTCTGCTGTTCCAACAGTAATCCCGCTGTCAACTGCTCCTGCTGCCACCTCGCTGTCTGCTGTCCCAGTGTCAACTTTGCCGTCAACAGATCCTCTTGCTGCCTGCTGTTCCAGCGTCAACTTTGCCGTCAGCTGTTTCTGCTGCCGCCCCGCTGTCTGCTGTTCCAACAGTAATCCCGCTGTCAACTGCTCCTGCTGCCACCTCGCTGTCTGCTGTCCCAGTGTCAACTTTGCTGTCAACTGATCCTGCTGCCGCCTTGCTGCCTGCTGTTTCAGCGTCAACTTTGCCGTCAGATTTTTCTGCTGCCGCCCAGCTGTCTGCTGTTCCAACAGTAATCCCGCTGTCAACTGCTCCTGCTGCCACCTCGCTGTCTGCTGTCCCAGTGTCAACTTTGCCGTCAACTGATCCTTCTGCCGCCTTGCTGCCTGCTGTTCCAGCGTCAACTTTGCCGTCAGCTGTTTCTGCTGCCGCCCCGCTGTCTGCTGTTCCAACAGTAATCCCGCTGTCAACTGCTCCTGCTGCCACCTTGCTGTCTGATGTCCCAGTGTCAACTTTGCCGTCAACAGATCCTCTTGCTGCCTGCTGTTCCAGCGTCAACTTTGCCGTCAGCTGTTTCTGCTGCCGCCCCGCTGTCTGCTGTTCCAATAGTAATCCCTTTGTCAACTGCTCCTGCTGCCACCTCGCTGTCTGCTGTCCCAGTGTCAACTTTGCCGTCAACAGATCCTCTTGCTGCCTGCTGTTCCAGCGTCAACTTTGCCGTCAGCTGTTTCTGCTGCCGCCCGCTGTCTGCTGTTCCAACAGTAATCCCGCCGTCAACTGCTCCTGCTGCCACCTTGCTGTCTGCTGTCCCAGTGTCAACTTTGCCGTCAACAGATCCTCTTGCTGCCTGCTGTTCCAGCGTCAACTTTGCCGTCAGCTGTTTCTGCTGCCGCCCCGCTGTCTGCTGTTCCAACAGTAATCCCGCCGTCAACTGCTCCTGCTGCCACCTCGCTGTCTGCTGTCCCAGTGTCAACTTTGCCGTCAACTGATCCTTCTGCCGCCTTGCTGCCTGCTGTTCCAGCGTCAACTTTGCCGTCAGCTGTTTCTGCTGCCGCCCCGCTGTCTGCTGTTCCAACAGTAATCCCGCTGTCAACTGCTCCTGCTGCCACCTCGCTGTCTGCTGTCCCAGTGTCAACTTTGCTGTCAACTGATCCTGCTGCCGCCTTGCTGCCTGCTGTTCCAGCGTCAACTTTGCCGTCAGCTGTTTCTGCTGCCGCCCAGCTGTCTGCTGTTCCAACAGTAATCCCGCTGTTATCTGCTCCTGCTGCCATCTCGCTGTCTGCTGTCCCAGTGTCAACTTTGCCGTCAACTGATCCTGCTGCCGCTTCGCTGTCTGCTGTCCCATTGTCAACTTTGCCGACAACTGATCCTGCTGCCACCTTGCTGCCTGCTGTTCCAGCCTCAACTTTGCCGTCAGCTGTTTCTGCTGCAGCCCGCTGTCTGCTGTTCCAACTGTAATCCCGCCGTCAACTGCTCCTGCTGCCACCTTGCTGTCTGCTGTCCCAGTGTCAACTTTGCCGTCAACTGTTTCTGCTGCCGCCCGCTGTCTGCTGTTCCAACAGTAATCCCGACGCCAACTGCTCCTGCTGCCACCTCGCTGTCAGCTGCCACCTCGCTGTCTGCTGTCCCAGTGTCAACTTTGACGTCAACAGATCCTGCCGCCGCCTTGCTGCCTGCTGTTCCAGCGTCAACTTTGCCGTCAGCTGTTTCTGCTGCCGCCCGCTGTCTGCTGTTCCAACAGTAATCCCGACGCCAACTGCTCCTGCTGCCACCTCGCTGTCTGCTGTCCCAGTGTCAACTTTGCCGTCAACAGATCCTCTTGCTGCCTGCTGTTCCAGCGTCAACTTTGCCGTCAGCTGTTTCTGCTGCCGCCCCGCTGTCTGATGTTCAGACAGTAATCCCGCCGTCAACTGCTCCTGCTGCCACCTCGGTGTCTGCTGTCCCAGTGTCAACTTGGCCGTCAACTGATCCTGCTGCCGCCTTGCTGCCTGCTGTTCCAGCGTCAACTTTGCCGTCAGCGTTTTCTGCTGCCGCCCCGCTGTCTGCTGTTCCAACAGTAATCCCGCTGTCAACTGCTCCTGCTGCCACCTCGCTGTCTGCTGTCCCAGTGTCAACTTTGCCGTCAACTGATCCTGCTGCCGCCTTGCTGCCTGCTGTTCCAGCGTCAACTTTGCCGTCAGCTTTTTCTGCTGCCGCCCAGCTGTCTGCTGTTCCAACAGTAATCCCGCTGTCAACTGCTCCTGCTGCCACCTCGCTGTCTGCTGTCCCAGTGTCAACTTTGCCGTCAACAGATCCTCTTGCTGCCTGCTGTTCCAGCGTCAACTTTGCCGTCAGCTGTTTCTGCTGCCGCCCCGCTGTCTGCTGTTCCAACAGTAATCCCGCCGTCAACTGCTCCTGCTGCCACCTTGCTGTCTGCTGTCCCAGTGTCAACTTTGCCGTCAACAGATCCTCTTGCTGCCTGCTGTTCCAGCGTCAACTTTGCCGTCAGCTGTTTCTGCTGCCGCCCCGCTGTCTGCTGTTCCAATAGTAATCCCTTTGTCAACTGCTCCTGCTGCCACCTCGCTGTCTGCTGTCCCAGTGTCAACTTTGCCGTCAACAGATCCTCTTGCTGCCTGCTGTTCCAGCGTCAACTTTGCCGTCAGCTGTTGATGCTGCCGCCTCGCTGTTTGCTGTTCCAACAGTAATCCCGCCGTCAACTGCTCCTGCTGCCACCTTGCTGTCTGATGTCCCAGTGTCAACTTTGCCGTCAACAGATCCTCTTGCTGCCTGCTGTTCCAGCGTCAACTTTGCCGTCAGCTGTTTCTGCTGCCGCCCCGCTGTCTGCTGTTCCAACAGTAATCCCGCTGTCAACTGCTCCTGCTGCCACCTCGCTGTCTGCTGTCCCAGTGTAACTTTGCCGTCAACTAATCCTGCTGCTGTTCCAGCGTCAACTTTGCCGTCAGCTGTTTCTGCTGCCGCCCCGCTGTCTGCTGTTCCAACAGTAATCCCGCCGTCAACTGCTCCTGCTGCCACCTCGCTGTCTGTTGTCCCAGTGTATACTTTGCCGTAAACTTATCCTGGTGCCGCCTTGCTGCCAGCTGTTCCAGCGTCAACTTTGCTGTCAGCTGTTTCTTCTGCCGCCTTGCTGCCTGCTGTTCCAGCGTCCACTTTGCCGTCAGCTGTTTCTGCTGCCGCCCCGCTGTCTGCTGTTCCAACAGTAATCCCGCTGTCAACTGCTCCTGCTGCCACCTCGCTGTCTGCTGTTCCAGTGTCAACTTTGCCGTCAACTGATCCTGCTGCCGCCTTGCTGCTTGCTGTTCCGGCGTCAACTTTCCCGTCAGCTGTTTCTGTTGCCGCCCCGCTGTCTGCTGTTCCAACAGTAATCCTGTTTTCAACTGCTCCTGCTGCCACCACGCTGTCTGCTGTCCCAGTGTCAACTTTGCCGTCAACTGATCCTGCTTCCGCCTTGCTGCCTGCTGTTCCAGCGTCAACTTTGCCGTCAGCTGTTTCTGCTGCCGCCCCGCTGTCTGCTGTTCCAACAGTAATCCCGCTGTCAACTGCTCCTGCTGCCACCTCGCTGTCTGCTGTCCCAGTGTCAACTTTGCCGTAAACTGATCCAGCTGCCGCCTTGCTGCCTGCTGTTCCAGCGTCAACTTTGCCGTCAGCTGTTTCTGCTGCCGCCCCGCTGTCTGCTGTTCCAACAGTAATCCCGCTGTCAACTGCTCCTGCTGCCACCTCGCTGTCTGCTGTCCCAGTGTCAACTTTGCCGTCAACTGATCCTGCTGCCGCCTTGCTGTCTGCTGTTCCAGCGTCAACTTTGCCGTCAGCTGTTTCTGCTGCCGCCCAGCTGTCTGCTGTTCCAACAGTAATCCCGCTGTCAACTGCTCCTGCTGCCACCTCGCTGTCTGCTGTCCCAGTGTCAACTTTGCCGTCAACTGATCCTGCTGCCGTCTTGCTGCCTGCTGTTCCAGCGTCAACTTTGCCGTCAGCTGTTTCTGCTGCCGCCCCGCTGTCTGCTGTTCCAACAGTAATCCCGCTGTCAACTGCTCCTGCTGCCACCTCGCTGTCTGCTGTCCCAGTGTCAACTTTGCCGTCAACAGATCCTCTTGCTGCCTGCTGTTCCAGCGTCAACTTTGCCGTCAGCTGTTTCTGCTGCCGCCCCGCTGTCTGCTGTTCCAACAGTAATCCCGCTGTCAACTGCTCCTGCTGCCACCTCGCTGTCTGCTGTCCCAGTGTCAACTTTGCCGTCAACAGATCCTCTTGCTGCCTGCTGTTCCAGCGTCAACTTTGCCGTCGGCTGTTTCTGCTGCCGCCCCGCTGTCTGCTGTTCCAACAGTAATCCCGCTGTCAACTGCTCCTGCTGCCACCTCGCTGTCTGCTGTCCCAGTGTCAACTTTGCCGTCAACAGATCCTCTTGCTGCCTGCTGTTCCAGCGTCAACTTTGCCGTCAGCTGTTTCTGTTGCCGCCCCGCTGTCTGCTGTTCCAACAGTAATCCTGTTGTCAACTGCTCCTGCTGCCACCTCGCTGTCTGCTGTCCCAGTGTTAACTTTGCCGTAAACTTATCCTGCTTCCGCCTTGCTGCCTGCTGTTCCAGCGTCAACTTTGCCGTCAGCTGTTTCTGCTGCCGCCCCGCTGTCTGCTGTTCCAACAGTAATCCCGCTGTCAACTGCTCCTGCTGCCACCTCGCTGTCTGCTGTCCCAGTGTCAACTTTGCCGTCAACTGATCCTGCTGCCGCCTTTCTGCCTGCTGTTCCAGCCTCAACTTTGCCGTCAGCTGTTTCTGCTGCCGCCCCGCTGTCTGCTGTTCCAACAGTAATCCCGCTGTCAACTGCTCCTGCTGCCACCTCGCTGTCTGCTGTCCCAGTGTCAACTTTGCCGTCAACAGATCCTCTTGCTGCCTGCTGTTCCAGCGTCAACTTTGCCGTCAGCTGTTTCTGCTGCCGCCCCGCTGTCTGCTGTTCCAACAGTAATCCCGCTGTCAACTGCTCCTGCTGCCACCTCGCTGTCTGCTGTCCCAGTGTCAACTTTGCCGTCAACTGATCCTGCTGCCGCCTTGCTGCCTGCTGTTCCAGCCTCAACTTTGCCGTCAGCTGTTTCTGCTGCCGCCCCGCTGTCTGCTGTTCCAACAGTAATCCCGCTGTCAACTGCTCCTGCTGCCACCTCGCTGTCTGCTGTCCCAGTGTCAACTTTGCCGTCAACTGATCCTGCTGCCGCCTTGCTGCCTGCTGTTCCAGCCTCAACTTTGCCGTCAGCTGTTTCTGCTGCCGCCCCGCTGTCTGCTGTTCCAACAGTAATCCCGCTGTCAACTGCTCCTGCTGCCACCTCGCTGTCTGCTGTCCCAGTGTCAACTTTGCCGTCAACAGATCCTCTTGCTGCCTGCTGTTCCAGCGTCAACTTTCCCGTCAGCTGTTTCTGTTGCCGCCCCGCTGTCTGCTGTTCCAACAGTAATCCTGTTGTCAACTGCTCCTGCTGCCACCACGCTGTCTGCTGTCCCAGTGTTAACTTTGCCGTAAACTTATCCTGCTGCCGCCTTGCTGCCTGCTGTTCCAGCGTCAACTTTGCCGTCAGCTGTTTCTGCTGTCGCCCCGCTGTCTGCTGTTCCAACAGCAATTCCGCTGTCAACTGCTCCTGCTGCCACCTCGCTGTCTGCTGTCCCAGTGTCAACTTTGCCGTAAACTTATCCTGCTGCCGCCTTGCTGCCTGCTGTTCCAGCGTCAACTTTGCCGTCAGCTGTTTCTGCTGCCGCCCCGCTGTCTGCTGTTCCAACAGTAATCCCGCTGTCAACTGTTCCTGCTGCCACCTCGCTGCCTGCTGTTCCAGTGTCAACTTTGTCGTCAGCTGTTTCTGCTGCCGCTCTGCTGTCTGCTGTTCCAGCGTCCACTTTGCCGTCAGCTGTTTCTGCTGCCGCCCAGCTGTCTGCTGTTCCAACAGTAATCCCGCTGTCAACTGCTCTTGCTGCCACCTCGCTGCCTGCTGTCCCAGTGTAACTTTGCCGTCAACTAATCCTGCTGCCGTCTTGCTGCCTGGTGTTCCAGCGTCAACTTTGCCGTCAGCTGTTTCTGCTGCCGCCCCGCTGTCTGCTGTTCCAACAGTAATCCCGCTGTCAACTGCTCCTGCTGCCACCTCGCTGTCTGCTGTCCCAGTGTCAGCTTTGCCGTCAACAGATCCTCTTGCTGCCTGCTGTTCCAGCGTCAACTTTGCCGTCAGCTGTTTCTGCTGCCGCCCCGCTGTCTGCTGTTCCAACAGTAATCCCGCTGTCAACTGCTCCTGCTGCCACCTCGCTGTCTGCTGTCCCAGTGTCAGCTTTGCCGTCAACAGATCCTCTTGCTGCCTGCTGTTCCAGTGTCAGCTTTGCCGTCAACAGATCCTCTTGCAGCCTGCTGTTCCAGCGTCAACTTTGCCGTCAGCTGTTTCTTCTGCCGCTCCGCTGTCTGCTGTTCCAACAGTAATCCCGCTGTCAACTGCTCCTGCTGCCACCTCGCTGTCTGCTGTCCCAGTGTCAACTTTGCCGTCAACTGATCCTGCTGCCGCCTTGCTGCCTGCTGTTCCAGCCTCAACTTTGCCGTCAGCTGTTTCTGCTGCCGCCCCGCTGTCTGCTTTTCCAACAGTAATCCCGCTGTCAACTGCTCCTGCTGCCACCTCGCTGTCTGCTGTCCCAGTGTCAACTTTGCCGTCAACTGATCCTGCTGCCGCCTTTCTGCCTGCTGTTCCAGCCTCAACTTTGCCGTCAGCTGTTTCTGCTGCCGCCCGCTGTCTGCTGTTCCAACAGTAATCCCGCTGTCAACTGCTCCTGCTGCCACCTCGCTGTCTGCTGTCCCAGTGTCAACTTTGGCGTCAACAGATCCTCTTGCTGCCTGCTGTTCCAGCGTCAACTTTGCCGTCAGCTGTTTCTGCTGCCGCCCCGCTGTCTGCTGTTCCAACAGTAATCCCGCTGTCAACTGCTCCTGCTGCCACCTCGCTGTCTGCTGTCCCAGTGTCAACTTTGCCGTCAACTGATCCTGCTGCCACCTCGCTGTCTGCTGTCCCAGCGTTAACTTTGCCGTCAACTTATCCTGCTGCCGCCTTGCTGACTGCTGTCCCAGCGTCAACTTTGCTGTCAGCTGTTTCTGCTGCCGCCTTGCTGCCTGCTGTTCCAGCGTCAACTTTGCCGTCAGCTGTTTCTGCTGCCGCCCCGCTGTCTGCTGTTCCAACAGTAATCCCGCCGTCAACTGCTCCTGCTGCCACCTCGCTGTCTGTTGTCCCAGTGTATACTTTGCCGTAAACTTATCCTGGTGCCGCCTTGCTGCCAGCTGTTCCAGCGTCAACTTTGCTGTCAGCTGTTTCTGCTGCCGCCTTGCTACCTGCTGTTCCAGCGTCCACTTTGCCGTCAGCTGTTTCTGCTGCCGCCTCGCTGTCTGCTGTTCCAGTGTCAACTTTGCCGTCAACTGATCCTGCTGCCGCCTTGCTGCCTGCTGTTCCGGCGTCAACTTTCCCGTCAGCTGTTTCTGTTGCCGCCCCGCTGTCTGCTGTTCCAACAGTAATCCTGCTGTCAACTGCTCCTGCTGCCACCTCGCTGTCTGCTGTCCCAGTGTAAACTTTGCCGAAAACTTATCCTGCTGCCGCCTTGCTGCCTGCTGTTCCAGCGTCAACTTTGCCGTCAGCTGTTTCTGCTGCCGCCTTGCTGCCTGCTGTTCCAGCGTCCACTTTGCCGTCACTTTGCTGTCGCCTGCTTTCTGTTCCAGTGTCAACTTTGCCGCCACTGTCTGTCTGCCTGTTCCTGCTGTAATCCAGCTGTCAACTTTGCCGTCAACTGCTCCTGCTGCCACCTCGCTGTCTGCTGTTCCAGTGTCAACTTTGCCGTCAACTGATCCTGCTGCCGCCTTGCTGCCTGCTGTTCCAGCGTCAACTTTGCCGTCAGCTGTTTCTGCTGCCGCCCCGCTGTCTGCTGTTCCAACAGTAATTCCGCTGTCAACTGCTCCTGCTGCCACCTCGCTGTCTGCTGTCCCAGTGTCAACTTTGCCGTCAACTGATCCTGCTGCCGCCTTGCTGCCTGCTGTTCCAGCGTCAACTTTGCCGTCAGCTGTTTCTGCTGCCGCCCCGCTGTCTGCTGTTCCAACAGTAATCCCGCTGTCAACTGCTCCTGCTGCCACCTCGCTGTCTGCTGTCCCAGTGTCAACTTTGCCGTCAACTGATCCTGCTGCCGCCTTGCTGCCTGCTGTTCCAGCGTCAACTTTGCCGTCAGCTGTTTCTGCTGCCGCCCCGCTGTCTGCTGTTCCAACAGTAATCCCGCTGTCAACTGCTCCTGCTGCCACCTCGCTGTCTGCTGTCCCAGTGTCAACTTTGCCGTCAACTGATCCTGCTGCCGTCTTGCTGCCTGCTGTTCCAGCGTCAACTTTGCCGTCAGCTGTTTCTGCTGCCGCCCCGCTGTCTGCTGTTCCAACAGTAATCCCGCTGTCAACTGCTCCTGCTGCCACCTCGCTGTCTGCTGTCCCAGTGTCAACTTTGCCGTCAACTGATCCTGCTGCCGCCTTGCTGCCTGCTGTTCCAGCGTCAACTTTGCCGTCAGCTGTTTCTGCTGCCGCCCCGCTGTCTGCTGTTCCAACAGTAATCCCGCTGTCAACTGCTCCTGCTGCCACCTCGCTGTCTGCTGTCCCAGTGTCAACTTTGCCGTCAACTGATCCTGCTGCCGCCTTGCTGTCTGCTGTCCCAGCGTCAACTTTGCCGTCAACTGATCCTGCTGCCGCCTTGCTGCCTGCTGTTCAGCGTCAACTTTGCCGTCAGCTGTTTCTGCTGCCGCCCCGCTGTCTGCTTTTCCAACAGTAATCCCGCTGTCAACTGCTCCTGCTGCCACCTCGCTGTCTGCTGTCCCAGTGTCAACTTTGCCGTCAACTGATCCTGCTGCCGCCTTGCTGCCTGCTGTTCAGCCTCAACTTTGCCGTCAGCTGTTTCTGCTGCCACCTCGCTGTCTGCTGTCCCAGTGTCAGCTTTGCCGTCAACAGATCCTCTTGCTGCCTGCTGTTCCAGCGTCAACTTTGCCGTCAGCTGTTTCTGCTGCCGCCCCGCTGTCTGCTGTTCCAACAGTAATCCCGCTGTCAACTGCTCCTGCTGCCACCTCGCTGTCTGCTGTCCCAGTGTCAACTTTGCCGTCAACTGATCCTGCTGCCGCCTTGCTGCCTGCTGCTCCAGCGTCAACTTTGCGATCAGCTGTTGATGCTGCCGCCTCGCTGTCTGCTGTTCCAACAGTAATCCCGCCGTCAACTGCTCCTGCTGCCACCTCGCTGTCTGATGTCCCAGTGTCATCTTTGCCGTCAACAGATCCTCTTGCTGCCTGCTGTTCCAGCGTCAACTTTGCCCTCAGCTGTTTCTGCTGCCGCCCCGCTGTCTGCTGTTCCAACAGTAATCCCGCTGTCAACTGCTCCTGCTGCCACCTCGCTGTCTGCTGTCCCAGTGAAACTTTGCCGTCAACTAATCCTGCTGCTGTTCCAGCGTCAACTTTGCCGTCAGCTGTTTCTGTTGCCGCCCCGCTGTCTGCTGTTCCAACAGTAATCCTGCTGTCAACTGCTCCTGCTGCCATCTCGCTGTCTGCTGTCCCAGTGTAAACTTTGCCGAAAACTTATCCTGCTGCCGCCTTGCTGCCTGCTGTTCCAGCGTCAACTTTGCCGTCAGCTGTTTCTTCTGCCGCCTTGCTGCCTGCTGTTCCAGCGTCCACTTTGCCGTCAGCTGTTTCTGCTGCCGCCCCGCTGTCTGCTGTTCCAACAGTAATCCCGCTGTCAACTGCTCCTGCTGCCACCTCGCTGTCTGCTGTTCCAGTGTCAACTTTGCCGTCAACTGATCCTGCTGCCGCCTTGCTGCCTGCTGTTCCAGCGTCAACTTTCCCGTCAGCTGTTTCTGTTGCCGCCCCGCTGTCTGCAGTTCCAACAGTAATCCTGCTTTCAACTGCTCCTGCTGCCACCACGCTGTCTGCTGTCCCAGTGTAAACTTTGCCGTAAACTTATCCTGCTGCCGCCTTGCTTCCTGCTGTTCCAGCGTCAATTTTGCCGTCAGCTGTTTCTGCTGTCGCCCCGCTGTCTGCTGTTCCAACAGCAATCCCGCTGTCAACTGCTCCTGCTGCCACCTTTTTGTCTGCTGTTCCAGTGTCAACTTTGTCGTCAGCTGTTTCTGCTGCCGCTCCGCTGTCTGCTGTTCCAGCGTCCACTTTGCCGTCAGCTGTTTCTGCTGCCGCCCAGCTGTCTGCTGTTCCAACAGTAAGCCCGCTGTTATCTGCTCCTGCTGCCACCTTGCTGTCTGCTGTCCCAGTGTCAACTTTGCAGTCAACAGATCCTCTTGCTGCCTGCTGTTCCAGCGTCAACTTTGCCGTCAGCTGTTTCTGCTGCCGCCCCGCTGTCTGCTGTTCCAACAGTAATCCCGCTGTCAACTGCTCCTGCTGCCACCTTTTTGTCTGCTGTTACAGTGTCAACTTTGCCGTCAACTGATCCTGCTGCCGCCTTGCTGAATGCTGTTCCAGCGTCAACTTTGCCTTCAGCTGTTTCTGCTGCCGCCCCGCTGTCTGCTGTTCCAACAGTAATCCCGCCGTCAACTGCTCCTGCTGCCACCTCGCTGTCTGCTGTCCCAGTGTCAACTTTGCAGTCAACAGATCCTCTTGCTGCCTGCAGTTCCAGCGTCAACTTTGCCGTCAGCTGTTTCTGCTGCCGTCCCGCTGTCTGCTGTTCCAACAGTAATCCCGCTGTCAACTGCTCCTGCTGCCACCTCGCTGTCTGCTGTCCCAGTGTCAACTTTGCCGTAAACTTATCCTGCTGCCGCCTTGCTGCCTGCTGTTCCAGCGTCAACTTTGCCGTCAGCTGTTTCTGCTGTCGCCCCGCTGTCTGCTGTTCCAACAGTAATCCCGCTGTCAACTGCTCCTGCTGCCACCTTTTTGTCTGCTGTTCCAGTGTCAACTTTGCCGTCAACTGATCCTGCTGCCGCCTTGCTGAATGCTGTTCCAGCGTCAACTTTGCCTTCAGCTGTTTCTGCTGCCGCCCCGCTGTCTGCTGTTCCAACAGTAATCCCGCCGTCAACTGCTCCTGCTGCCACCTCGCTGTCTGCTGTCCCAGTGTCAACTTTGCCGTCAACAGATCCTCTTGCTGCCTGCTGTTCCAGCGTCAACTTTGCCGTCAGCTGTTTCTGCTGCCGCCCCGCTGTCTGCTGTTCCAACAGTAATCCCGCTGTCAACTGCTCCTGCTGCCACCTCGCTGTCTGCTGTCCCAGTGTCAACTTTGCCGTAAACTTATCCTGCTGCCGCCTTGCTGAATGCTGTTCCAGCGTCAACTTTGCCTTCAGCTGTTTCTGCTGCCGCCCCGCTGTCTGCTGTTCCAACAGTAATCCCGCTGTCAACTGCTCCTGCTGCCACCTCGCTGTCTGCTGTGCCAGTGTCAACTTTGCCGTCAACAGATCCTGCTGCCGCCTTGCTGCCTGCTGTTCCGGCGTCAACTTTGCCGTCAGCTGTTTCTGTTGCCGCCCCGCTGTCTGCTGTTCCAACAGTAATCCCGCTGTCAACAGCTCCTGCTGCCACCTCGCTGTCTGCTGTCCCAGTGTCAACTTTGCCGTAAACTTATCCTGCTGCCGCCTTGCTGAATGCTGTTCCAGCGTCAACTTTGCTGTCGGCTGTTTCTGCTGCCGCCCCGCTGTCTGCTGTTCCAACAGTAATCTCGCCGTTAACTGCTCCTGCTGGCACCTCGCTGTATGCTGTCCCAGTGTCAACTTTGCCGTCAGCTGTTTCTGCTGCCGCCCCGCTGTCTGCTGTTCCAACAGTTATCCCGCTGTCAACAGCTCCTGCTGCCACCTCGCTGTCTGCTGTCCCAGTGTAAAGTTTGCCGAAAACTTATCCTCTTTCTGCCTGCTGTCACCTTGCTGTCTGATGTCCCAGTGTCAACTTTGCCGTCAACAGATCCTCTTGCTGCCTGCTGTTCCAGCGTCAACTTTGCCCTCAGCTGTTTCTGCTGCCGCCCCGCTGTCTGCTGTTCCAACAGTAATCCCGCTGTCAACTGCTCCTGCTGCCACCTCGCTGTCTGCTGTCCCAGTGTAACTTTGCCGTCAACTAATCCTGCTGCTGTTCCAGCGTCAACTTTGCCGTCAGCTGTTTCTGCTGCCGCCCCGCTGTCTGCTGTTCCAAGAGTAATCCCTCTGTCAACTGCTCCTGCTGCCACCTCGCTGTCTGCTGTCCCAGTGACAACTTTGCCGTCAACAGATCCTCTTGCTGCCTGCTGTTCCAGCGTCAAATTTGCCGTCAGCTGTTTCTGCTGCCGCCCCGCTGTCTACTGTTCCAACAGTAATCCCGCTGTCAACTGCTCCTTCTGCCACCTCGCTGTCTGCTGTCCCAGTGTCATTTTTGCCGTCAACTGGTCCTGCTGCCGCATTGCTTTCTGATGTTCCAGCGTCAACTTTGCCGTCAGCTGTTTCTGCTGCCGCCCCGCTGTCTGCTGTTCCAAGAGTAATCCCTCTGTCAACTGCTCCTGCTGCCGCCTTCCTGCCAGCTGTGCCAGCGTCAACTTTGCTGTCAGCTGTTTCTGCTGCCGCCTTGCTACCTGCTGTTCCAGCGTCCACTTTGCCGTCAGCTGTTTCTGCTGCCGCCTTGCTGCCTGCTGTTCCCGGCGTCAACTTCCTCTGCCCCTTTTCGCGTCAGCTTGTTTGTTTCTGCTGCCGCCCCGCTGTCTGCTGTTCCAACAGTAATCCCGCTGTCAACTGCTCCTGCTGCCACCTCGCTGTCTGCTGTCCCAGTGTCAACTTTTCCGTCAACAGATCCTGCTGCCGCCTTGCTGCCTGCTGTTCCGGCGTCAACTTTGCCGTCAGCTGTTTCTGTTGCCGCCCCGCTGTCTGCTGTTCCAACAGTAATCCCGCTCTCAACAGCTCCTGCTGCCACCTCGCTGTCTGCTGTCCCAGTGTCAACTTTGCCGTAAACTTATCCTGCTGCCGCCTTGCTGCCTGCTGTTCCAGCGTCAACTTTGCCGTCGGCTGTTTCTGCTGCCGCCCCGCTGTCTGCTGTTCCAACAGTAATCTCGCCGTCAACTGCTCCTGCTGGCACCTCGCTGTCTGCTGTCCCAGTGTCAACTTTGCCGTCAGCTGTTTCTGCTGCCGCCCCGCTGTCTGCTGTTCCAACAGTAATCCCGCTGTCATCTGCTCCTGCTGCCACCTCGCTGTCTGCTGTCCCAGTGTAAAGTTTGCCGAAACTTATCCTCTTTCTGCCTGCTGTCACCTTGCTGTCTGCTGTCCCAGTGTCAACTTTGCCGTCAACAGATCCTCTTGCTGCCTGCTGTTCCAGCGTCAACTTTGCCGTCAGCTGTTTCTGCTGCCGCCCCGCTGTCTGCTGTTCCAACAGTAATCCCGCTGTCAACTGCTCCTGCTGCCACCTCGCTGTCTGCTGTCCCAGTGTAACTTTGCCGTCAACTAATCCTGCTGCTGTTCCAGCGTCAACTTTGCCGTCAGCTGTTTCTGCTGCCGCCCCGCTGTCTGCTGTTCCAAGAGTAATCCCTCTGTCAACTGCTCCTGCTGCCACCTCGCTGTCTGCTGTCCCAGTGTCAACTTTGCCGTCAACAGATCCTCTTGCTGCCTGCTGTTCCAGCGTCAACTTTGCCGTCAGCTGTTTCTGCTGCCGCCCCGCTGTCTACTGTTCCAACAGTAATCCCGCTGTCAACTGCTCCTTCTGCCACCTCGCTGTCTGCTGTCCCAGTGTAACTTTGCCGTCAACTAATCCTGCTGCTGTTCCAGCGTCAACTTTGCCGTCAGCTGTTTCTGCTGCCGCCCCGCTGTCTGCTGTTCCAACAGTAATCCCTCTGTCAACTGCTCCTGCTGCCGCCTTCCTGCCAGCTGTGCCAGCGTCAACTTTGCTGTCAGCTGTTTCTGCTGCCGCCTTGCTACCTGCTGTTCCAGCGTCCACTTTGCCGTCAGCTGTTTCTGCTGCCGCCTTGCTGCCTGCTGTTCCGGCGTCAACTTTGCCGTCAGCTGTTTCTGTTGCCGCCCCGCTGTCTGCTGTTCCAACAGTAATCCTGCTGTCAACTTCTCCTGCTGCCACCTCGCTGTCTGCTGTCCCAGTGTAACTTTGCCGTCAACTAATCCTGCTGCTGTTCCAGCGTCAACTTTGCCGTCAGCTGTTTCTGCTGCCGCCCCGCTGTCTGCTGTTCCAACAGTAATCCCTCTGTCAACTGCTCCTGCTGCCACCTCGCTGTCTGCTGTCCCAGTGTCAACTTTGCCGTCAACTGATCCTGCTGCCGTCTTGCTGCCTGCTGTTCCAGCGTCAACTTTGCCGTCAGCTGTTTCTGCTGTCGCCCCGCTGTCTGCTGTTCCAACAGTAATCCCGCTGTCAACTGCTCCTGCTGCCACCTCGCTGTCTGCTGTCCCAGTGTCAACTTTGCCGTAAACTTATCCTGCTGCCGCCTTGCTGCCTGCTGTTTCGGCGTCAACTTTGCCGTCAGCTGTTTCTGCTGCCGCCCCGCTGTCTGCTGTTCCAACAGTAATCCCGCTGTCAACTGCTCCTGCTGCCACCTCGCTGTCTGCTGTGCCAGTGTCAACTTTTCCGTCAACAGATCCTGCTGCCGCCTTGCTGCCTGCTGTTCCAGCGTCAACTTTGCCGTCAGCTGTTTCTGCTGCCGCTCCGCTGTCTGCTGTTCCAGCGTCCACTTTGCCGTCAGCTGTTTCTGCTGCCGCCCAGCTGTCTGCTGTTCCAACAGTAAGCCCGCTGTTATCTGCTCCTGCTGCCACCTTGCTGTCTGCTGTCCCAGTGTCAACTTTGCAGTCAACAGATCCTCTTGCTGCCTGCTGTTCCAGCGTCAACTTTGCCGTTAGCTGTTTCTGCTGCCGCCCCGCTGTCTGCTGTTCCAACAGTAATCCCGCTGTCATCTGCTCCTGCTGCCACCTTTTTGTCTGCTGTTCCAGTGTCAACTTTGCCGTCAACTGATCCTGCTGCAGCCTTGCTGCCTGCAGTTCCAGCGTCAACTTTGCCGTCAGCTGTTTCTGCTGCCGCCCCGCTGTCTGCTGTTCCAACAGTAATCCCGCTGTCAACTGCTCCTGCTGCCACCTCGCTGTCTGCTGTCCCAGTGTCAACTTTGCCGTCAACTTATCCTGCTGCCGCCTTGCTGCCTGCTGTTCCAGCGTCAACTTTGCCGTCAGCTGTTTCTGCTGCCGCCCCGCTGTCTGCTGTTCCAACAGTAATCCCGCTGTCAACTGCTCCTGCTGCCACCTCGCTGTCTGCTGTCCCAGTGTCAACTTTGCCGTCAACTGATCCTGCTGCCGCCTTGCTGCCTGCTGTTCCAGCGTCAACTTTGCCGTCAGCTGTTTCTGCTGCCGCCCCGCTGTCTGCTGTTCCAACAGTAATCCCGCTGTCATCTGCTCCTGCTGCCACCTTGCTGTCTGCTGTTCCAGTGTCAACTTTGCCGTCAACTGATCCTGCTGCCGCCTTGCTGCCTGCTGTTCCGGCGTCAACTTTGCCGTCAGCTGTTTCTGTTGCCGCCCCGCTGTCTGCTGTTCCAACAGTAATCCCGCTGTCAACTGCTCCTGCTGCCACCTCGCTGTCTGCTGTCCCAGTGTCAACTTTGCCGTAAACTTATCCTGCTGCCGCCTTGCTGAATGCTGTTCCAGCGTCAACTTTGCTGTCGGCTGTTTCTGCTGCCGCCCGCTGTCTGCTGTTCCAACAGTAATCTCGCCGTCAACTGCTCCTGCTGGCACCTCACTGTCCCAGTGTCAACTTTGCCGTCAGCTGTTTCTGCTGCCGCCCGCTGTCTGCTGTTTCAACAGTAATCCCGCTGTCATCTGCTCTTGCTGACACCTCGCTGTCTGCTGTCCCAGTGTCAACTTTGCCGTCAACTGATCCTGCTGCCGCCTTGCTGCCTGCTGTTCCAGCGTCAACTTTGCCGTCAGCTGTTTCTGCTGCCGCCCCGCTGTCTGCTGTTCCAACAGTAATCCCGCCGTCAACTGCTCCTGCTGCCACCTTGCTGTCTGCTGTCCCAGTGTCAACTTTGCCGTCAACTGATCCTGCTGTCGCCTTGCTGCCTGCTGTTCCAGCCTCAACTTTGCCGTCAGCTGTTTCTGCTGCCGCCCGCTGTCTGCTGTTCCAACAGTAATCCCGCCGTCAACTGCTCCTGCTGCCACCTCGCTGTCTGCTGTCCCAGTGTCAACTTTGCCGTCAACTGATCCTGCTGCCGCCTTGCAGCCTGCTGTTCCGGAGTCAACTTTGCCGTCAGCTGTTTCTGTTGCCGCCCCGCTGCTCCTGCTGCCAGCGTCCACTTTGCCGTCAGCTGTTTCTGCTGCCGCCTCGCTGTCTGCTGTCCCAGTGTCAACTTTGCCGTAAACTTATCCTGCTGCCGCCTTGCTGCCTGCTGTTTCGGCGTCCACTTTGCCGTCAGCTGTTTCTGCTGCCGCCCCGCTGTCTTCTGTTCCAACAGTAATCCCGCTGTCAACTGCTCCTGCTGCCACCTCGCTGTCTGCTGTGCCAGTGTCAACTATTCCGTCAACTTTGCCGTCAGCTGTTTCTGTTGCCGCCCCGCTGTCTGCTGTTCCAACAGTAATCCCGCTGTCAACAGCTCCTGCTGCCACCTCGCTGTCTGCTGTCCCAGTGTAAACTTTGCCGAAAACTTATCCTCTTGCTGCCTGCTGTCACCTTGCTGTCTGATGTCCCAGTGTCAACTTTGCCGTCAACTGATCCTGCTGTCGCCTTGCTGCCTGCTGTTCCAGCCTCAACTTTGCCGTCAGCTGTTTCTGCTGCCGCCCGCTGTCTGCTGTTCCAACAGTAATCCCGCTGTCAACTGCTCCTGCTGCCACCTCGCTGTCTGCTGTCCCAGTGTCAACTTTGCCGTCAACTGATCCTGCTGCCGCCTTGCTGCCTGCTGTTCCAGCGTCAACTTTGCCGTCAGCTGTTTCTGTTGCCGCCCCGCTGTCTGCTGTTCCAACAGTAATCCCGCTGTCAACTGCTCCTGCTGCCACCTCGCTGTCTGCTGTCCCAGTGTAAACTTTGCCGAAAACTTATCCTCTTGCTGCCTGCTGTCACCTTGCTGTCTGCTGTCCCAGTGTCAACTTTGCCGTCAACAGATCCTGCCGCCTTGCTGCCTGCTGTTCCAGCGTCAACTTTGCCGTCAGCTGTTTCTGCTGCCGCCCCGCTGTCTGCTGTTCCAACAGTAATCCCGCTGTCAACTGCTCCTGCTGCCACCTCGCTGTCTGCTGTCCCAGTGTCAACTTTGCCGTCAACTGATCCTGCTCCTGCCTGCTGTTCCAGCGTCAACTTTGCCGTCAGCTGTTTCTGCTGCCGCCCCGCTGTCTGCTGTTCCAACAGTAATCCCGGCTGTCAACTGCTCCTGCTGCCACCTCGCTGTCTGCTGTCCCAGTGTCAACTTTGCCGTCAACTGATCTCTGCCGCCTTGCTGCCTGCTGTTCCAGCGTCAACTTTGCCGTCAGCTGTTTCTGCTGCCGCCCCGCTGTCTGCTGTTCCAACAGTAATCCCGCTGTCAACTGCTCCTGCTGCCACCTCGCTGTCTGCTGTCCCAGTGTCAACTTTGCCGTCAACAGATCCTCTTGCTGCCTGCTGTTCCAGCATCAACTTTGCCGTCAGCTGTTTCTGCTGCCGCCCCGCTGTCTGCTGTTCCAACAGTAATCCCGCTGTCAACTGCTCCTGCTGCCACCTCGCTGTCTGCTGTCCCAGTGTCAACTTTGCCGTCAACAGATCCTCTTGCTGCCTGCTGTTCCAGCGTCAACTTTGCCGTCAGCTGTTTCTGCTGCCGCCCGCTGTCTGCTGTTCCAACAGTAATCCCGCTGTCAACTGCTCCTGCTGCCACCTCGCTGTCTGCTGTCCCAGTGTCAACTTTGCCGTCAACTGATCCTGCTGCCGTCTTGCTGCCTGCTGTTCCAGCGTCAACTTTGCCGTCAGCTGTTTCTGCTGCCGCCCCGCTGTCTGCTGTTCCAACAGTAATCCCTCTGTCAACTGCTCCTGCTGCCACCTCACTGTCTGCTGTCCCAGTGTCAACTTTGCCGTCAACTGATCCTGCTGCCGCTTTGCTGCCTGCTGTTCCAGCGTCAACTTTGCCGTCAGCTGTTTCTGCTGCCGCCCCGCTGTCTGCTGTTCCAACAGTAATCCCGCTGTCAACTGCTCCTGCTGCCACCTCGCTGTCTGCTGTCCCAGTGTAAACTTTGCCGAAAACCTATCCTGCTGCCGCCTTGCTGCCAGCTGTTCCAGCGTCAACTTTGCTGTCAGCTGTTTCTGCTGCCGCCATGCTGCCTGCTGTTCCAACAGTCAATCCCGCCGTCAACTGCTCCTGCTGCCACCTCGCTGTCTGCTGTTCCCAGTGTCAACTTTGCCGTCAACTGATCCTGCTGCCGCCTTGCTGCCTGCTGTTCCGGCGTCAACTTTGCCGTCAGCTGTTTCTGCTGCCGCCCCGCTGTCTGCTGTTCCAACAGTAATCCCGCTGTCAACTGCTCCTGCTGCCACCTCGCTGTCTGCTGTCCCAGTGTCAACTTTGCCGTCAACAGATCCTCTTGCTGCCTGCTGTTCCAGCGTCAACTTTGCCGTCAGCTGTTTCTGCTGCCGCCCCGCTGTCTGCTGTTCCAACAGTAATCCCGCTGTCAACTGCTCCTGCTGCCACCTCGCTGTCTGCTGTCCCAGTGTCAACTTTGCCGTCAACTAATATTGCTGCCTGCTGTTCCAGCGTCAACTTTGCCGTCAGCTGTTTCTGCTGCCGCCCCGCTGTCTGCTGTTCCAACAGTAATCCCTCTGTCAACTGCTCCTGCTGCCACCTCGCTGTCTGCTGTCCCAGTGTCAACTTTGCCGTCAACTGATCCTGCTGCCGCCTTGCTGCCTGCTGTTCCAGCGTCAACTTTGCCGTCAGCTGTTTCTGCTGCCGCCCCGCTGTCTGCTGTTCCAACAGTAATCCCGCTGTCAACTGCTCCTGCTGCCACCTCGCTGTCTGCTGTCCCAGTGTCAACTTTGCCGTCAACAGATCCTCTTGCTGCCTGCTGTTCCAGCGTCAACTTTGCCGTCAGCTGTTTCTGCTGCCGCCCCGCTGTCTGCTGTTCCAACAGTAATCCCGCTGTCAACTGCTCCTGCTGCCACCTTGCTGTCTGCTGTCCCAGTGTCAACTTTGCCGTCAACAGATCCTCTTGCTGCCTGCTGTTCCAGCGTCAACTTTGCCGTCAGCTGTTTCTGCTGCCGCCCTGCTGTCTGCTGTTCCAACAGTAATCCCGCTGTCATCTGCTCCTGCTGCCACCTCGCTGTCTGCTGTCCCAGTGTCAACTTTGCCGTCAACAGATCCTCCTTGCTGCCTGCTGTTCCAGCGTCAACTTTGCCGTCAGCTGTTTCTGCTGCCGCCCCGCTGTCTGCTGTTCCAACAGTAATCCCGCTGTCAACTGCTCCTGCTGCCACCTCGCTGTCTGCTGTCCCAGTGTCAACTTTGCCGTCAACAGATCCTTTCGCCTTGCTGCCTGCTGTTCCAGCGTCAACTTTGCCGTCAGCTGTTTCTGCTGCCGCCCGCTGTCTGCTGTTCCAACAGTAATCCCGCTGTCAACTGCTCCTGCTGCCACCTCGCTGTCTGCTGTCCCAGTGTAACTTTGCCGTCAACTAATCCTGCTGCCGTCTTGCTGCCTGCTGTTCCAGCGTCAACTTTGCCGTCAGCTGTTTCTGCTGCCGCCCCGCTGTCTGCTGTTCCAACAGTAATCCCTCTGTCAACTGCTCCTGCTGCCACCTCACTGTCTGCTGTCCCAGTGTCAACTTTGCCGTCAACTGATCCTGCTGCCGATTTGCTGCCTGCTGTTCCAGCCTCAACTTTGCCGTCAGCTGTTTCTGCTGCCGCCCCGCTGTCTGCTGTTCCAACAGTAATCCCGCTGTCAACTGCTCCTGCTGCCACCTCGCTGTCTGCTGTCCCAGTGTCAGCTTTGCCGTCAACAGATCCTCTTGCTGCCTGCTGTTCCAGCGTCAACTTTGCCGTCAGCTGTTTCTGCTGCCGCCCCGCTGTCTGCTGTTCCAACAGTAATCCCGCTGTCAACTGCTCCTGCCACCTCGCTGTCTGCTTTCCCAGTGTCAACTTTGCCGTCAACTGATCCTGCTGCCACCTCGCTGTCTGCTGTCCCAGTGTCAACTTTGCCGTCAACTGATCCTGCTGCCGCCTTGCTGCCTGCTGTTCCAGCGTCAACTTTGCCGTCAGCTGTTTCTGCTGCCGCCCCGCTGTCTGCTGTTCCAACAGTAATCCCGCCGTCAACTGCTCCTGCTGCCACCTTGCTGTCTGATGTCCCAGTGTCAACTTTGCCGTCAACAGATCCTCTTGCTGCCTGCTGTTCCAGCATCAACTTTGCCGTCGGCTGTTTCTGCTGCCGCCCTGCTGTCTGCTGTTCCAACAGTAATCCCGCTGTCATCTGCTCCTGCTGCCACCTCGCTGTCTGCTGTCCCAGTGTCAGCTTTGCCGTCAACAGATCCTCTTGCTGCCTGCTGTTCCAGCGTCAACTTTGCCGTCAGCTGTTTCTGCTGCCGCCCCGCTGTCTGCTGTTCCAACAGTAATCCCGCTGTCAACTGCTCCTGCTGCCACCTCGCTGTCTGCTGTCCCAGTGTCAACTTTGCCGTCAACTGATCCTCCTTGCTGCCTGCTGTTCCAGCGTCAACTTTGCTGTTCTGCTGTTTCTCCCTGTCTGCTGTTCCAACAGTAATCCCTCTGTCAACTGCTCCTGCTGCCACCTCGCTGTCTGCTGTCAACAGTATCCTTGATCCTCTTGCTGCCTGCTGTTCCAGCGTCAACTTTGCCGTCAGCTGTTTCTGCTGCCGCCCCGCTGTCTGCTGTTCCAACAGTAATCCCGCTGTCAACTGCTCCTGCTGCCACCTCGCTGTCTGCTGTCCCAGTGTCAACTTTGCCGTCAACTGATCCTGCTGCCGCCTTGCTGCCTGCTGTTCCAGCGTCAACTTTGCCGTCAGCTGTTTCTGCTGCCGCCTCGCTGTCTGCTGTTCCAACAGTAATCCCGCCGTCAACTGCTCCTGCTGCCACCTTGCTGTCTGCTGTCCCAGTGTCAACTTTGCCGTCAACAGATCCTCTTGCTGCCTGCTGTTCCAGCTGCCGCTTTGCTGTTCAACTTGTG
Source organism: Scaptomyza hsui (assembly GCA_018152825.1). Taxonomy (NCBI): domain Eukaryota; kingdom Metazoa; phylum Arthropoda; class Insecta; order Diptera; family Drosophilidae; genus Scaptomyza; species Scaptomyza hsui. Next base: position 72,408 of record JAECXO010000285.1, read on the forward strand.
CCTGCTGTTCGGCTTTCTCAGCTGTTTCTGCTGCCGCCCCGCTGTCTGCTGTTCCAACAGTAATCCCGCTGTCAACTGCTCCTGCTGCCACCTCGCTGTCTGCTGTCCCAGTGTCAACTTTGCCGTCAACAGATCCTCTTGCTGCCTGCTGTTCCAGCGTCAACTTTGCCGTCAGCTGTTTCTGCTGCCGCCCCGCTGTCTGCTGTTCCAACAGTAATCCCGCTGTCAACTGCTCCTGCTGCCACCTCGCTGTCTGCTGTCCCAGTGTCAACTTTGCCGTCAACTGATCTATCCGCCTTGCTGCCTGCTGTTCCAGCGTCAACTTTGCCGTCAGCTGTTTCTGCTGCCGCCCCGCTGTCTGCTGTTCCAACAGTAATCCCGCTGTCAACTGCTCCTGCTGCCACCTCGCTGTCTGCTGTCCCAGTGTCAACTTTGCCGTCAACTGATCCTGCTGCCGCCTTGCTGCCTGCTGTTCCAGCGTCAACTTTGCCGTCAGCTGTTTCTTGCTGCCGCCTTGCTGTCTGCTGTTCCAGCAGTAATCCACTTTCGCTGTCAGCTGTCCCTGCTGCCGCCTCCGTTGCTGCCTGCTGTTCCAGCGTCAACTTTGCCGTCAGCTGTTTCTGCTGCCGCCCCGCTGTCTGCTGTTCCAACAGTAATCCTGCTGTCAACTGCTCCTGCTGCCACCTCGCTGTCTGCTGTTCCAGTGTCAACTTTGCCGTCAACTGATCCTGCTGCCTGCTGTTGCCTTTGCTGTTGCTGTTTCTGTGGCCCAGTGTCAACTTTGCCGTCAGCTGTTCCTTCTGCTTGCTTGCCTGCTGTTCCAGCGTCAACTTTGCCGTCAGCTGTTTCTGCTGCCGCCCCGCTGTCTGCTGTTCCAACAGTAATCCCGCTGTCAACTGCTCCTGCTGCCACCTCGCTGTCTGCTGTTCCAGTGTCAACTTTGCCGTCAACTGATCCTGCTGCCGCCTTGCTGCCTGCTGTTCCAGCGTCAACTTTGCCGTCAGCTGTTTCTGCTGCCGCCCCGCTGTCTGCTGTTCCAACAGTAATCCCGCTGTCAACTGCTCCTGCTGCCACCTCGCTGTCTGCTGTCCCAGTGTCAACTTTGCCGTCAACTGATCCTGCTGCCACCTCGCTGTCTGCTGTCCCAGTGTCAACTTTGCCGTCAACTGATCCTGCTGCCGCCTTGCTGCCTGCTGTTCCAGCGTCAACTTTGCCGTCAGCTGTTTCTGCTGCCGCCCCGCTGTCTGCTGTTCCAACAGTAATCCCGCTGTCAACTGCTCCTGCTGCCACCTTGCTGTCTGCTGTCCCAGTGTCAACTTTGCCGTCAACAGATCCTCTTGCTGCCTGCTGTTCCAGCGTCAACTTTGCCGTCAGCTGTTTCTGCTGCCGCCCAGCTGTCTGCTGTTCCAACAGTAATCCCGCTGTCATCTGCTCCTGCTGCCACCTCGCTGTCTGCTGTCCCAGTGTCAGCTTTGCCGTCAACAGATCCTCTTGCTGCCTGCTGTTCCAGCATCAACTTTGCCGTCAGCTGTTTCTGCTGCCGCCCCGCTGTCTGCTGTTCCAACAGTAATCCCGCCGTCAACTGCTCCTGCTGCCACCTCGCTGTCTGCTGTCCCAGTGTCAGCTTTGCCGTCAACAGATCCTCTTGCTGCCTGCTGTTCCAGCGTCAACTTTGCCGTCAGCTGTTTCTGCTGCCGCCCCGCTGTCTGCTGTTCCAACAGTAATCCCGCTGTCAACTGCTCCTGCTGCCACCTCGCTGTCTGCTGTCCCAGTGTAACTTTGCCGTCAACTAATCCTGCTGCCGTCTTGCTGCCTGCTGTTCCAGCGTCAACTTTGCCGTCAGCTGTTTCTGCTGCCGCCCCGCTGTCTGCTGTTCCAACAGTAATCCCTCTGTCAACTGCTCCTGCTGCCACCTCACTGTCTGCTGTCCCAGTGTCAACTTTGCCGTCAACTGATCCTGCTGCCGATTTGCTGCCTGCTGTTCCAGCCTCAACTTTGCCGTCAGCTGTTTCTGCTGCCGCCCCGCTGTCTGCTTTTCCAACAGTAATCCCGATATCAACTGCTCCTGCTGCCACCTCGCTGTCTGCTGTCCCAGTGTCAACTTTGCCGTCAACTGATCCTGCTGCCGCCTTGCTGCCTGCTGTTCCAGCGTCAACTTTGCCGTCAGCTGTTTCTGCTGCCGCCCCGCTGTCTGCTGTTCCAACAGTAATCCCGCTGTCAACTGCTCCTGCTGCCACCTTGCTGTCTGCTGTCCCAGTGTCAACTTTGCCGTCAACTGATCCTCTTGCTGCCTGCTGTTCCAGCGTCAACTTTGCCGTCAGCTGTTTCTGCTGCCGCCCCGCTGTCTGCTGTTCCAACAGTAATCCCGCTGTCAACTGCTCCTGCTGCCACCTCGCTGTCTGCTGTCCCAGTGTCAACTTTGCCGTCAACAGATCCTCCTTGCTGCCTGCTGTTCCAGCCTTCGGCTGTTTCTGCTGCCGCCCCGCTGTCTGCTGTTCCAACAGTAATCCCGCTGTCAACTGCTCCTGCTGCCACCTCGCTGTCTGCTGTCCCAGTGTCAGCTTCGCCGTCAACAGATCCTCTTGCTGCCTGCTGTTCCGGCGTCAACTTTGCCTTCAGCTGTTTCTTCTGCCGCCTTGCTGCCTGCTGTTCCAGCGTCCACTTTGCCGTCAGCTGTTTCTGCTGCCGCCCCGCTGTCTGCTGTTCCAACAGTAATCCCGCTGTCAACTGCTCCTGCTGCCACCTCGCTGTCTGCTGTCCCAGTGTCAACTTTGCCGTCAACTGATCCTGCTGCCGCCTTGCTGCCTGCTGTTCCAGCGTCAACTTTGCCGTCAGCTGTTTCTGCTGCCGCCCCGCTGTCTGCTGTTCCAACAGTAATCCCGCTGTCAACTGCTCCTGCTGCCACCTCGCTGTCTGCTGTCCCAGTGTCAACTTTGCCGTCAACTGATCCTGCTGCCACCTCGCTGTCTGCTGTCCCAGTGTTAACTTTGCCGTCAACTGATCCTGCTGCCGCCGTGCTGCCTGCTGTTCCAGCGTCCACTTTGCCGTCAGCTGTTTCTGCTGCCGGCCCGCTGTCTGCTGTTCCAACAGTAATACCGCCGTCAACTGCTCCTGCTGCCACCTTGCTGTCTGATGTCCCAGTGTCAACTTTGCCGTCAACAGATCCTCTTGCTGCCTGCTGTTCCAGCGTCAACTTTGCCGTCGGCTGTTTCTGCTGCCGCCCTGCTGTCTGCTGTTCCAACAGTAATCCCGCTGTCATCTGCTCCTGCTGCCACCTCGCTGTCTGCTGTCCCAGTGTCAGCTTTGCCGTCAACAGATCCTCTTGCTGCCTGCTGTTCCAGCATCAACTTTGCCGTCAGCTGTTTCTGCTGCCGCCCCGCTGTCTGCTGTTCCAACAGTAATCCCGCTGTCAACTGCTCCTGCTGCCACCTCGCTGTCTGCTGTCCCAGTGTCAGCTTTGCCGTCAACAGATCCTCTTGCTGCCTGCTGTTCCAGCCTCAACTTTGCCGTCAGCTGTTTCTGCTGCCGCTCCGCTGTCTGCTGTTCCAACAGTAATCCCGCTGATCCTGCTGCCGCCTTGCTGCCTGCTGTTCCAGCGTCAACTTTGCCGTCAGCTGTTGATGCTGCCGCCCCGCTGTCTGCTGTTCCAACAGTAATCCCGCTGTCATCTGCTCCTGCTGCCACCTCGCTGTCTGCTGTCCCAGTGTCAACTTTGCCGTCAACAGATCCTCTTGCTGCCTGCTGTTCCAGCCTTCGGCTGTTTCTGCTGCCGCCCCGCTGTCTGCTGTTCCAACAGTAATCCCGCTGTCAACTGCTCCTGCTGCCACCTCGCTGTCTGCTGTCCCAGTGTCAGCTTTGCCGTCAACAGATCCTCTTGCTGCCTGCTGTTCCGGCGTCAACTTTGCCTTCAGCTGTTTCTGTTGCCGCCCCGCTGTCTGCTGTTCCAACAGTAATCCTGCTGTCAACTGCTCCTGCTGCCACCTCGCTGTCTGCTGTCCCAGTGTATACTTTGCCGAAAACTTATCCTGCTGCCGCCTTGCTGCCTGCTGTTCCAGCGTCAACTTTGCCGTCAGCTGTTTCTTCTGCCGCCTTGCTGCCTGCTGTTCCAGCGTCCACTTTGCCGTCAGCTGTTTCTGCTGCCGCCCCGCTGTCTGCTGTTCCAACAGTAATCCCGCTGTCAACTGCTCCTGCTGCCACCTCGCTGTCTGCTGTTCCAGTGTCAGCTTTGCCGTCAACTGATCCTGCTGCCGCCTTGCTGCCTGCTGTTCCAGCGTCCACTTTGCCGTCAGCTGTTTCTGCTGCCGCCCCGCTGTCTGCTGTTCCAACAGTAATCCCGCTGTCAACTGCTCCTGCTGCCACCTCGCTGTCTGCTGTCCCAGTGTCAACTTTGCCGTCAACTGATCCTGCTGCCACCTCGCTGTCTGCTGTCCCAGTGTCAACTTTGCCGTCAACTGATCCTGCTGCCGCCTTGCTGCCTGCTGTTCCAGCGTCCACTTTGCCGTCAGCTGTTTCTGCTGCCGGCCCGCTGTCTGCTGTTCCAACAGTAATCCCGCTGTCAACTGCTCCTGCTGCCACCTTGCTGTCTGCTGTCCCAGTGTCAACTTTGCCGTCAACAGATCCTTTTGCTGCCTGCTGTTCCAGCGTCAACTTTGCCGTCAGCTGTTTCTGCTGCCGCCCCGCTGTCTGCTGTTCCAACAGTAATCCCGCTGTCAACTGCTCCTGCTGCCACCTTGCTGTCTGCTGTCCCAGTGTCAACTTTGCCGTCAACAGATCCTCTTGCTGCCTGCTGTTCCAGCGTCAACTTTGCCGTCAGCTGTTTCTGCTGCCGCCCTGCTGTCTGCTGTTCCAACAGTAATCCCGCTGTCAACTGCTCCTGCTGCCACCTCGCTGTCTGCTGTCCCAGTGTAACTTTGCCGTCAACTAATCCTGCTGCCGTCTTGCTGCCTGCTGTTCCAGCGTCAACTTTGCCGTCAGCTGTTTCTGCTGCCGCCCCGCTGTCTGCTGTTCCAACAGTAATCCCGCTGTCAACTGCTCCTGCTGCCACCTCGCTGTCTGCTGTCCCAGTGTCAACTTTGCCGTCAACAGATCCTCTTGCCTTGCTGCCTGCTGTTCCAGCGTCAACTTTGCCGTCAGCTGTTTCTGCTGCCGCTCCGCTGTCTGCTGTTCCAACAGTAATCCCGCTGATCCTGCTGCCGCCTTGCTGCCTGCTGTTCCAGCGTCAACTTTGCCGTCAGCTGTTTCTGCTGCCGCCCCGCTGTCTGCTGTTCCAACAGTAATCCCGCTGTCATCTGCTCCTGCTGCCACCTCGCTGTCTGCTGTCCCAGTGTCAACTTTGCCGTCAACAGATCCTCTTGCCTGCTGCCTGCTGTTCCAGCGTCAACTTTGCCGTCAGCTGTTTCTGCTGCCGCCCGCTGTCTGCTGTTCCAACAGTAATCCCGCCGTCAACTGCTCCTGCTGCCACCTTGCTGTCTGCTGTCCCAGTGTCAACTTTGCCGTCAACAGATCCTCTTGCTGCCTGCTGTTCCAGCGTCAACTTTGCCGTCAGCTGTTTCTGCTGCCGCCCTGCTGTCTGCTGTTCCAACAGTAATCCCGCTGTCATCTGCTCCTGCTGCCACCTCGCTGTCTGCTGTCCCAGTGTCAGCTTTGCCGTCAACAGATCCTCTTGCTGCCTGCTGTTCCAGCATCAACTTTGCCGTCAGCTGTTTCTGCTGCCGCCCCGCTGTCTGCTGTTCCAACAGTAATCCCGCTGTCAACTGCTCCTGCTGCCACCTCGCTGTCTGCTGTCCCAGTGTCAACTTTGCCGTCAACTGATCCTGCCTTGCTGCCTGCTGTTCCAGCGTCAACTTTGCCGTCAGCTGTTTCTGCTGCCGCCCCGCTGTCTGCTGTTCCAACAGTAATCCCGCTGTCATCTGCTCCTGCTGCCACCTCGCTGTCTGCTGTCCCAGTGTCAACTTTGCCGTCAACTGATCCTGCTGCCGCCTTGCTGCCTGCTGTTCCAGCGTCAACTTTGCCGTCAGCTGTTTCTGCTGCCGCCCCGCTGTCTGCTGTTCCAACAGTAATCCTGCTGTCAACTGCTCCTGCTGCCACCTCGCTGTCTGCTGTCCCAGTGTCAACTTTGCCGTCAACTGATCCTGCTGCCGCCTTGCTGCCTGCTGTTCCAGCGTCAACTTTGCCGTCAGCTGTTTCTTGCTTGTCTGCTGTTCCAGCTCTTTGCCTTGCTACCTGCTGTTCCTGCTGTCCACTTTGCTGTCAACTGTTCCTGCTGCCGCCTTGCTGTCTGCTGTTCCAGTGTCAACTTTGCCGTCAACTGATCCTGCTGCCGCCTTGCTGCCTGCTGTTCCAGCGTCAACTTTGCCGTCAGCTGTTTCTGCTGCCGCCCCGCTGTCTGCTGTTCCAACAGTAATCCCGCTGTCATCTGCTCCTGCTGCCACCTCGCTGTCTGCTGTCCCAGTGTCAACTTTGCCGTCAACTGATCCTGCTGCCGTCTTGCTGCCTGCTGTTCCAGCGTCAACTTTGCCGTCAGCTGTTTCTGCTGCCGCCCCGCTGTCTGCTGTTCCAACAGTAATCCCGCTGTCAACTGCTCCTGCTGCCACCTTGCTGTCTGCTGTCCCAGTGTCAACTTTGCCGTCAACTGATCCTGCTGCCGCCTTGCTGCCTGCTGTTCCAGCGTCAACTTTGCCGTCAGCTGTTTCTGCTGCCGCCCCGCTGTCTGCTGTTCCAACAGTAATCCCTCTGTCAACTGCTCCTGCTGCCACCTCGCTGTCTGCTGTCCCAGTGTCAACTTTGCCGTCAACTGATCCTGCTGCCGCCTTGCTGTCTGCTGTCCCATTGTCAACTTTGCCGTCAACTGATCCTGCTGCCACCTTGCTGCCTGCTGTTCCAGCGTCAACTCTGCCGTCAGCTGTTTCTGCTGCCGCCCAGCTGTCTGCTGTTCCAACAGTAATCCCGCTGTCAACTGCTCCTGCTGCCACCTTGCTGTCTGCTGTCCCAGTGTCAACTTTGCCGTCAACAGATCCTCTTGCTGCCTGCTGTTCCAGCGTCAACTTTGCCGTCAGCTGTTTCTGTTGCCGCCCGCTGTCTGCTGTTCCAACAGTAATCCCGCTGTCAACTGCTCCTGCTGCCACCTCGCTGTCTGCTGTCCCAGTGTCAACTTTGCCGTCAACTGATCCTGCTGCCGCCTTGCTGCCTGCTGTTCCAGCGTCAACTTTGCCGTCAGCTGTTTCTGCTGCCGCCTTGCTGCCTGCTGTTCCAGCGTCCACTTTGCCTTCAGCTGTTTCTGCTGCCGCCCCGCTGTCTGCTGTTCCAACAGTAATCCCGCTGTCAACTGCTCCTGCTGCCACCTCGCTGTCTGCTGTCCCAGTGTCAACTTTGCCGTCAACTGATCCTGCTGCCGCCTTGCTGCCTGCTGTTCCGGCGTCAACTTTGCCGTCAGCTGTTTCTGTTGCCGCCCCGCTGTCTGCTGTTCCAACAGTAATCCTGCTGTCAACTGCTCCTGCTGCCACCTCGCTGTCTGCTGTCCCAGTGTCAACTTTGCCGTCAACTGATCCTGCTGCCGCCTTGCTGCCTGCTGTTCCAGCGTCAACTTTGCCGTCAGCTGTTTCTGCTGCCGCCCCGCTGTCTGCTGTTCCAACAGTAATCCCGCTGTCAACTGCTCCTGCTGCCACCTCGCTGTCTGCTGTCCCAGTGTCAACTTTGCCGTCAACTGATCCTGCTGCCGCCTTGCTGCCTGCTGTTCCAGCGTCAACTTTGCCGTCAGCTGTTTCTGCTGCCGCCCCGCTGTCTGCTGTTCCAACAGTAATCCTGCTGTCAACTGCTCCTGCTGCCACCTCGCTGTCTGCTGTCCCAGTGTCAACTTTGCCGTAAACTTATCCTGCTGCCGCCTTGCTGCCTGCTGTTCCAGCGTCAACTTTGTCGTCAGCTGTTTCTGCTGCCGCTCCGCTGTCTGCTGTTCCAGCGTCAACTTTGCCGTCAGCTGTTTCTGTTGCCGCCCCGCTGTCTGCTGTTCCAACAGTAATCCTGCTGTCAACTGCTCCTGCTGCCACCTCGCTGTCTGCTGTCCCAGTGTCAACTTTGCCGTAAACTTATCCTGCTGCCGTCTTGCTGAATGCTGTTCCAGCGTCAACTTTGCCTTCAGCAGTTTCTGCTGCCGCCCCGCTGTCTGCTGTTCCAACAGTAATCCCGCTGTCATCTGCTCCTGCTGCCACCTTTCTGTCTGCTGTTCCAGTGTCAACTTTGCCGTCAACTGTTCCTGCTGCCGCCTTGCTGCCTGCTGTTCCGGCGTCAACTTTGCCGTCAGCTGTTTCTGTTGCCGCCCCGCTCTCTGCTGTTCCAACAGTAATCCCGCTGTCAACAGCTCCTGCTGCCACCTCGCTGTCTGCTGTCCCAGTGTCAACTTTGCCGTCAACTTGATCCTGCCGCCTTGCTGTTTCTGTTGCCTGCTGTTCCAGTGTCAACTTTGCCGTCAGCTGTTTCTGCTGCCGCCCGCTGTCTGCTGTTCTAACAGTAATCCGCTGTCAACTGCTCCTGCTGCCACCTTGCTGTCTGCGTCCCAGTGTCACTTTGCCGTACCTGCTGCCCCTTGCTGGCTGCTGTCCCAGTGTCAACTTTGCCGTCAGCTGTTTCTGCTGCCGCCCCGCTGTCTGCTGTTCCAACAGTAATCCCGCCGTCAACTGCTCCTGCTGCCACCTTGCTGTCTGCTGTCCCAGTGTCAACTTTGCCGTCAACTGATCCTGCTGCACCCTTGCTGCCTGCTGTTCCAGTGTCAACTTTGCCGTCAGCTGTTTCTGCTGCCGCCCCGCTGTCTGCTGTTCCAACAGTAATCCCGCCGTCAACTGCTCCTGCTGCCACCTTGCTGTTTGCTGTCCCAGTGTCAACTTTGCCGTCAACTGATCCTGCTGTCGCCTTGCTGCCTGCTGTTCCAGCCTCAACTTTGCCGTCAGCTGTTTCTGCTGCCGCCCGCTGTCTGCTGTTCCAACAGTAATCCCGCCTTCAACTGCTCCTGCTGCCACCTCGCTGTCTGCTGTCCCAGTGTCAACTTTGCCGTCAACTGATCCTGTTGCCGCCTTGCTGCCTGCTGTTCCAGCGTCAACTTTGCCGTCAGCTGTTTCTGCTGCCGCCCAGCTGTCTGCTGTTCCAACAGTAATCCCGCTGTCAACTGCTCCTGCTGCCACCTTGCTGTCTGCTGTCCCAGTGTCAACTTTGCCGTCAACTGATCCTGCTGCACCCTTGCTGCCTGCTGTTCCAGTGTCAACTTTGCCGTCAGCTGTTTCTGCTGCCGCCCCGCTGTCTGCTGTTCCAACAGTAATCCCGCCGTCAACTGCTCCTGCTGCCACCTTGCTGTCTGCTGTCCCAGTGTCAACTTTGCCGTCAACAGATCCTCTTGCTGCCTGCTGTTCCAGCGTCAACTTTGCCGTCAGCTGTTTCTGCTGCCGCCCGCTGTCTGCTGTTCCAACAGTAATCCCGCTGTCATCTGCTACTGCTGCCACCTCGCTGTCTGCTGTCCCAGTGTCAACTTTTACGTCAACTGAACCTTCTGCCACTTCGCTGTCTGCTGTCCCATTGTCAACTTTGCCGTCAACTGATCCTTCTGCCACCTTGCTGCCTGCTGTTCCAGCGTCAACTCTGCCGTCAGCTGTTTCTGCTGCCGCCCCGCTGTCTGCTGTTCCAACAGTAATCCCGCTGTCAACTGCTCCTGCTGCCACCTTGCTGTCTGCTGTCCCAGTGTCAACTTTGCCGTCAACAGATCCTCTTGCTGCCTGCTGTTCCTGCGTCAACTTTGGCGTCGGCTGTTTCTGCTGCCGCCCCGCTGTCTGCTGTTCCAACAGTAATCTCGCCGTCAACTGCTCCTGCTGCCACCTCGCTGTCTGCTGTTCCAGTGTCAACTTTGCCGTCAACTGATCCTGCTGCCGCCTTGCTGCCTGCTGTTCCGGCGTCAACTTTCCCGTCAGCTGTTTCTGCTGCCGCCTTGCTGCCTGCTGTTCCAGCGTCCACTTTGCCGTCAGCTGTTTCTGCTGCCGCCCCGCTGTCTGCTGTTCCAACAGTAATCCCGCTGTCAACTGCTCCTGCTGCCACCTCGCTGTCTGCTGTCCCAGTGTCAACTTTGCCGTCAACTGATCCTGCTGCCGCCTTGCTGCCTGCTGTTCCAGCGTCAACTTTGCCGTCAGCTGTTTCTGTTGCCGCCCCGCTGTCTGCTGTTCCAACAGTAATCCTGCTGTCAACTGCTCCTGCTGCCACCTCGCTGTCTGCTGTCCCAGTGTCAAACTTTTGTCTAACTGATCCTGCTGCCGCCTTGCTGCCTGCTGTTCCAGCGTCAACTTTGCCGTCAGCTGTTTCTGCTGCCGCCCCGCTGTCTGCTGTTCCAACAGTAATCCCGCTGTCAACTGCTCCTGCTGCCACCTCGCTGTCTGCTGTCCCAGTGTCAACTTTGCCGTCAACTGATCCTGCTGCCGCCTTGCTGCCTGCTGTTCCAGCGTCAACTTTGCCGTCAGCTGTTTCTGCTGCCGCCCTGCTGTCTGCTGTTCCAACAGTAATCCCTGCTGTCAACTGCTTCTGCTGCCGCCTCGCTGTCTGCTGTCCAACAGTAGTCAACTTTGCTGTCAACTGATCCTGCTGCCACCTTGCTGTCTGCTGTCCCAGTGTCAACTTTGCCGTCAACTGATCCTGCCGCCTTGCTGCCTGCTGTTCCAGCGTCAACTTTGCCGTCAGCTGTTTCTGCTGCCGCCCCGCTGTCTGCTGTTCCAACAGTAATCCCGCTGTCAACTGCTCCTGCTGCCACCTCGCTGTCTGCTGTCCCAGTGTCAACTTTGCCGTCAACTGATCCTGCTGCCGCCTTGCTGCCTGCTGTTCCGGCGTCAACTTTGCCGTCAGCTGTTTCTGCTGCCGCCCCGCTGTCTGCTGTTCCAACAGTAATCCTGCTGTCAACTGCTCCTGCTGCCACCTCGCTGTCTGCTGTCCCAGTGTCAACTTTGCCGTCAACTGATCCTGCTGCCGCCTTGCTGCCTGCTGTTCCAGCGTCAACTTTGCCGTCAGCTGTTTCTGCTGCCGCCCCGCTGTCTGCTGTTCCAACAGTAATCTCGCTGTCAACTGCTCCTGCTGCCACCTTGCTGTCTGCTGTCCCAGTGTCAACTTTGCCGTCAACTGATCCTGCTGCCGCCTTGCTGCCTGCTGTTCCAGCGTCAACTTTGCCGTCAGCTGTTTCTGCTGCCGCCCCGCTGTCTGCTGTTCCAACAGTAATCTTGCCTGTCAACTGCTCCTGCTGCCACCTTGCTGTCTGCTGTCCCAGTGTCAACTTTTGCCGTCAACTGATCCTGCTTGCCGCCTTGCTGCCTGCTGTTCCAGCGTCAACTTTGCCGTCAGCTGTTTCGGTTGCCGCCCCGCTGTCTGCTGTTCCAACAGTAATCCCGCTCTCAACTGCTCCTGCTGCCACCTCGCTGTCTGCTGTCCCAGTGTCAACTTTGCCGTCAACTGATCCTGCTGCCGCCTTGCTGCCTGCTGTTCCAGCGTCAACTTTGCCGTCAGCTGTTTCTGCTGCCGCCCCGCTGTCTGCTGTTCCAACAGTAATCCGTCAACTGCTCCTGCTGTCACCTGCTGTCCCAGTGTCAACTTTGCCGTCAACTGATTCCCTTGCTGCCTGCTGTTCCAGCGTCAACTTTGCCGTCAGCTGTTTCCTGCTGCCCCGCTGTCTGCTGTTCCAGCAGTAATCTTGCTGTCAACTGCTCCTGCTGCCACCTTGCTGTCTGCTGTCCCAGTGTCAACTTTGCCGTCAACTGATCCTGCTGCCGCCTTGCTGCCTGCTGTTCCAGCGTCAACTTTGCCGTCAGCTGTTTCTGCTGCCGCCCCGCTGTCTGCTGTTCCAACAGTAACTCCGCTGTCAACTGCTCCTGCTGCCACCTCGCTGTCTGCTGTCCCAGTGTCAACTTTGCCGTCAACTGATCCTGCTGCCGCCTTGCTGCCTGCTGTTCCAGCGTCAACTTTGCCGTCAGCTGTTTCTGTTGCCGCCCCGCTGTCTGCTGTTCCAACAGTAATCCTGCTGTCAACTGCTCCTGCTGCCACCTCGCTGTCTGCTGTCCCAGTGTCAACTTTGCCGTCAACTGATCCTGCTGCCGCCTTGCTGCCTGCTGTTCCAGCGTCAACTTTGCCGTCAGCTGTTTCTGCTGCCGCCTTGCTGCCTGCTGTTCCAGCGTCAACTTTGCCGTCAGCTGTTTCTGCTGCCGCCCCGCTGTCTGCTGTTCCAACAGTAATCCTGCTGTCAACTGCTCCTGCTGCCACCTCGCTGTCTGCTGTCCCAGTGTCAACTTTGCCGTCAACTGATCCTGCTGCCGCCTGCCTGCTGTTCCGGCGTCAACTTTGCCGTCAGCTGTTTCTGTTGCCGCCCCGCTGTCTGCTGTTCCAACAGTAATCCTGCTGTCAACTGCTCCTGCTGCCACCTCGCTGTCTGCTGTCCCAGTGTCAACTTTGCCGTCAACTGATCCTGTTCCTGCTGCCGCCTTGCTGCCTGCTGTTCCAGCGTCAACTTTGCCGTCAGCTGTTTCTGCTGCCGCCCCGCTGTCTGCTGTTCCAACAGTAATCCCGCTGTCAACTGCTCCTGCTGCCACCTCGCTGTCTGCTGTCCCAGTGTCAACTTTGCCGTCAACTGATCCTGCTGCCGCCTTGCTGCCTGCTGTTCCAGCGTCAACTTTGCCGTCAGCTGTTTCTGCTGCCGCCCCGCTGTCTGCTGTTCCAACAGTAATCCCGCTGTCAACTGCTCCTGCTGCCACCTCGCTGTCTGCTGTCCCAGTGTCAACTTTGCCGTCAACTGATCCTGCTGCCGCCTTGCTGCCTGCTGTTCCAGCGTCAACTTTGCCGTCAGCTGTTTCTGCTGCCGCCCCGCTGTCTGCTGTTCCAACAGTAATCCCTGCTGTCAACTGCTCCTGCTGCCACCTCGCTGTCTGCTGTCCCAGTGTCAACTTTGCCGTCAACTGATCCTGCTGCCGCCTTGCTGCCTGCTGTTCCGGCGTCAACTTTCCCGTCAGCTGTTTCTGCTGCCGCTCCGCTGTCTGCTGTTCCAGCGTCAACTTTGCCGTCAGCTGTTTCTGTTGCCGCCCCGCTGTCTGCTGTTCCAACAGTAATCCTGCTCTCAACAGCTCCTGCTGCCACCTCACTGTGTTCTGTCCCAGTGTCAACTTTGCCGTCAACTGATCCTGCTGCCGTCTTGCTGCCTGCTGTTCCAGCGTCAACTTTGCCGTCAGCTGTTTCTGCTGCCGCCCCGCTGTCTGCTGTTCCAACAGTAATCCCGCTGTCAACTGCTCCTGCTGCCACCTTGCTGTCTGCTGTCCCAGTGTCAACTTTGCCGTCAACTGATCCTGCTGCCGCCTTGCTGCCTGCTGTTCCAGCGTCAACTTTGCCGTCAGCTGTTTCTGCTGCCGCCCCGCTGTCTGCTGTTCCAACAGTAATCCCGCTGTCAACTGCTCCTGCTGCCACCTTCGCTGTCTGCTGTCCCAGTGTCAACTTTGCCGTCAACTGATATGCTGTTCCTGCTGCCGCCCGCTGTTGCTGTTCCAGCGTCAACTTTGCTTGTCTTCTGTCTGCTGCCCCCCGCTGTCTGCTGTTCCAACAGTAGTCAACTTTGCCGTCAACTGATCCTGCTGCCCCTCGTTGTCTGCTGTTCCAGCGTCAACTTTGCCGTCAGCTGTTTCTGCTGCCGCCCCGCTGTCTGCTGTTCCAACAGTAATCCCGCTGTCAACTGCTCCTGCTGCCACCTCGCTGTCTGCTGTCCCAGTGTCAACTTTGCCGTCAACTGATCTTGCTGCCTTGCTGCCTGCTGTTCCAGCGTCAACTTTGCCGTCAGCTGTTTCTGCTGCCGCCCTGCTGTCTGCTGTTCCAACAGTAATCCCCGCTGTCAACTGCTCCTGCTGCCACCTCGCTGTCTGCTGTCCCAGTGTCAACTTTGCCGTCAACTGATCCTGCTGCCGCCTTGTTGCCTGCTGTTCCAGCGTCAACTTTGCCGTCAGCTGTTTCTGCTGCCGCCCCCGCTGTCTGCTGTTCCAACAGTAATCCCGCTGTCATCTGCTCCTGCTGCCACCTCGCTGTCTGCTGTCCCAGTGTCAACTTTGCTGTCAACTGATCCTGCTGCCGCCTTGGTGCCTGCTGTTCCAGCGTCAACTTTGCTGTCAGCTGCTGTTGTCTGCTGTTCCAACAGTAATCCGCTGTCACTGCTCCTGCTGCCACCTTGCTGTCTGCTGTTCCATGTCAACTTTTCAACTTTTGCCCTGTCAGCTGTTTCTGCTGCCGCCCCGCTGTCTGCTGTTCCAACAGTAATCCCGCTGTCATCTGCTCCTGCTGCCACCTCGCTGTCTGCTGTCCCAGTGTCAACTTTGCTGTCAACTGATCCTGCTGCCGCTTCTTGCCTGCTGTTCCAGCGTCAACTTTGCCGTCAGCTGTTTCTGCTGCCGCCCCGCTGTCTGCTGTTCCAACAGTAATCCCGCTGTCAACTGCTCCTGCTGCCACCTCGCTGTCTGCTGTCCCAGTGTCAACTTTGCCGTCAACTGATCCCTCTTGCTGCCTGCTGTTCCAGCGTCAACTTTGCCGTCAGCTGTTTCTGCTGCCGCCCCGCTGTCTGCTGTTCCAACAGTAATCCCGCTGTCAACTGCTCCTGCTGCCACCTCGCTGTCTGCTGTCCCAGTGTCAACTTTGCCGTCAACTGATCCTGCTGCCGCCTTGCTGCCTGCTGTTCCAGCGTCAACTTTGCCGTCAGCTGTATCTGCTGCCGCCTTGCTGCCTGCTGTTCCAGCGTCCACTTTGCCGTCAGCTGTTTCTGCTGCCGCCCCGCTGTCTGCTGTTCCAACAGTAATCCCGCTGTCAACTGCTCCTGCTGCCACCTCGCTGTCTGCTGTCCCAGTGTCAACTTTGCCGTCAACTGATCCTGCTGCCGCCTTGCTGCCTGCTGTTCCAGCGTCAACTTTGCCGTCAGCTGTTTCTGCTGCCGCCCCGCTGTCTGCTGTTCCAACACCTCAATCCTGCTGTCACCAGTGTCAACTTTGCTGCCAGATCCTTCGCTGTCTGCTGTTCCAGCGTCAACTTTGCCGTCAGCTGTTTCTGCTGCCGCCCCGCTGTCTGCTGTTCCAACAGTAATCCCGCTGTCATCTGCTCCTGCTGCCACCTTGCTGTCTGCTGTCCCAGTGTCAACTTTGCCGTCAACTGATCCTGCTGCCGCCTTGCTGCCTGCTGTTCCGGCGTCAACTTTGCCGTCAGCTGTTTCTGCTGCCGCCCCGCTGTCTGCTGTTCCAACAGTAATCCCGCTGTCAACTGCTCCTGCTGCCACCTCGCTGTCTGCTGTCCCAGTGTCAACTTTGCCGTCAACTGATCCTGCTGCCGCCTTGCTGCCTGCTGTTCCAGCGTCAACTTTGCCGTCAGCTGTTTCTGTTGCCGCCCCGCTGTCTGCTGTTCCAACAGTAATCCCGCTGTCAACTGCTCCTGCTGCCACCTCGCTGTCTGCTGTCCCAGTGTCAACTTTGCCGTCAACTGATCCTGCTGCCGCCTTGCCTGCTGTTCCAGCGTCAACTTTGCCGTCAGCTGTTTCTGCTGCCGCCCCGCTGTCTGCTGTTCCAACAGTAATCCCGCTGTCATCTGCTCCTGCTGCCACCTCGCTGTCTGCTGTCCCAGTGTCAACTTTGCCGTCAACTGATCCTGCTGCCGCCTTGCTGCCTGCTGTTCCAGCGTCAACTTTGCCGTCAGCTGTTTCTGTTGCCGCCCCGCTGTCTGCTGTTCCAACAGTAATCCCGCTGTCAACTGCTCCTGCTGCCACCTCGCTGTCTGCTGTCCCAGTGTCAACTTTGCCGTCAACTGATCCTGCTGCCGCCTTGCTGCCTGCTGTTCCGGCGTCAACTTTGCCGTCAGCTGTTTCTGTTGCCGCCCCGCTGTCTGCTGTTCCAACAGTAATCCCGCTGTCAACTGCTCCTGCTGCCACCTCGCTGTCTGCTGTCCCAGTGTCAACTTTGCCGTCAACTGATCCTGCTGCTGCCTTGCTGCCTGCTGTTCCAGCGTCAACTTTGCCGTCAGCTGTTTCTGCTGCCGCCCCGCTGTCTGCTGTTCCAACAGTAATCCCGCTGTCATCTGCTCCTGCTGCCACCTTGCTGTCTGCTGTCCCAGTGTCAACTTTGCCGTCAACTGATCCTGCTGCCGCCTTGCTGCCTGCTGTTCCAGCGTCAACTTTGCCGTCAGCTGTTTCTGTTGCCGCCCCGCTGTCTGCTGTTCCAACAGTAATCCCGCTGTCAACTGCTCCTGCTGCCACCTCGCTGTCTGCTGTCCCCCTGTCATGTTCTTTTTGCTGTCAACAGTAATCCTGATCCTGCTGCCGCCTTGCCTGCTGTTCCAGCGTCAACTTTGCCGTCAGCTGTTTCTGCTGCCGCCCGCTGTCTGCTGTTCCAACAGTAATCCTGCTGTCAACTGCTCCTGCTGCCACCTCGCTGTCTGCTGTCCCAGTGTCAACTTTGCCGTCAACTGTCTTTTTGCTGTCTGCTGTCCCAGTGTCAACTTTGCCGTCAACTGATCCTGTTGTTGCCTCGCTGCCTGCTGTTCCAGCGTCAACTTTGCCGTCAGCTGTTTCTGCTGCGCGCCCGCTGTCTGCTGTTCCAACAGTAATCCCGCTGTCAACTGCTCCTGCTGCCACCTCGCTGTCTGCTGTCCCAGTGTCAACTTTGCCGTCAACTGATCCTGCTGCCGCCTTGCTGCCTGCTGTTCCAGCGTCAACTTTGCCGTCAGTCTGTTTCTGCCGCCCCGCTGTCTGCTGTTCCAACAGTAATCCCGCTGTCAACTGCTCCTGCTGCCACCTTGCTGTCTGCTGTCCCAGTGTCAACTTTGCCGTCAACTGATCCTTTTCTTGCTGCCTGCTGTTCCAGCGTCAACTTTGCCGTCAGCTGTTTCTGCTGCCGCCCCGCTGTCTGCTGTTCCAACAGTAATCCCGCTGTCATTTGCTGCTGTCCTTACTTTGCTGTCTGCTGTCCCAGTGTCAACTTTTGCCGTCAACTGATCCTGCTGTCAACTGCTCCTGCTGCCACCTCGCTGTCTGCTGTCCCAGTGTCAACTTTGCCGTCAACTGATCCTGCTGCCGCCTTGCTGCCTGCTGTTCCAGCGTCAACTCTGCCGTCAGCTGTTTCTGCTGCCGCCCAGCTGTCTGCTGTTCCAACAGTAATCCCGCTGTCAACTGCTCCTGCTGCCACCTCGCTGTCTGCTGTCCCAGTGTCAACTTTGTTGTCAACTGATCCTGCTGCCGCCTTGCTGCCTGCTGTTCCAGCGTCAACTTTGCCGTCAGCTGTTTCTGCTGCCGCCCAGCTGTCTGCTGTTCCAACAGTAATCCCGCTGTCAACTGCTCCTGCTGCCACCTCGCTGTCTGCTGTCCCAGTGTCAACTTTGCCGTCAACTGATCCTGTTGCCGCCTTGCTGCCTGCTGTTCCAGCGTCAACTTTGCCGTCAGCTGTTTCTGCTGCCGCCCCGCTGTCTGCTGTTCTAACAGTCATCCCGCCGTCAACTGCTCATGCTGCCACCTTGCTGTCTGCTGTCCCAGTGTCAACTTTGCCGTCAACTGATCCTGCTGCACCCTTGCTGCCTGCTGTTCTAGCGTCAACTTTGCCGTCAACTGATCCTTCTGCCACCTTGCTGCCTGCTGTTCCAGCGTCAACTTTGCCGTCAGCTGTTTCTGCTGCCGCCCGCTGTCAGCTGTTCCAACAGTAATCCCGCTGTCATCTGCTACTGCTGCCACCTCGCTGTCTGCTGTCCCAGTGTCAACTTTGCCGTCAACTGATCCTGCTGCCGCCTTGCTGCCTGCTGTTCCAGCGTCAACTTTGCCGTCAGCTGTTTCTGCTGCGCCCCGCTGTCTGCTGTTCCAACAGTAATCCCGCTGTCAACTGCTCCTGCTGCCACCTCGCTGTCTGCTGTCCCAGTGTCAACTTTGCCGTCAACTGATCCTTCTGCCGCCTTGCTGCCTGCTGTTCCAGCGTCAACTTTGCCGTCAGCTGTTTCTGCTGCCGCCCAGCTGTCTGCTGTTCCAACAGTAATCCCGCTGTCAACTGCTCCTGCTGCCACCTTGCTGTCTGCTGTCCCAGTGTCAACTTTGCCGTCAACAGATCCTCTTGCTGCCTGCTGTTCCTGCGTCAACTTTGGCGTCGGCTGTTTCTGCTGACGCCCTGCTGTCTGCTGTTCCAACAGTAATCCCGCTGTCAACTGCTCCTGCTGCCACCTCGCTGTCTGCTGTCCCAGTGTCAACTTTTACGTCAACTGAACCTGCTGCCACTTCGCTGTCTGCTGTCCCATTGTCAACTTTGCCGTTAACTGATCCTTCTGCCACCTTTCTGCCTGCTGTTCCAGCATCAACTTTGCCGTCAGCTGTTTCTGCTGCCGCCCCGCTGTCTGCTGTTCCAACAGTAATCCCGCCTTCAACTGCTCCTGCTGCCACCTCGCTGTCTGCTGTCCCAGTGTCAACTTTGCCGTCAACAGATCCTCTCGCTGTCTGCTGCCCCAGTGTCAACTTTGCCGTAAACTTATCCTGCTGCCGCCTTGCTGAATGCTGTTCCAGCATTCAGCTGTTCAATCCCGCTGTCAGTTCCAACTCCTGCTGCCACCTCGCTGTCTGCTGTCCCAGTGTCAACTTTTCCGTCAACTGATCCTGCTGCCGCCTTGCTGCCTGCTGTTCCGGCGTCAACTTTGCCGTCAGCTGTTTCTGTTGCCGCCCCGCTGTCTGCTGTTCCAACAGTAATCCCGCTGTCAACTGCTCCTGCTGCCACCTCGCTGTCTGCTGTCCCAGTGTCAACTTTGCCGTCAACTGATCCTGCTGCCGCCTTTTGCCTGCTGTTCCAGCGTCAACTTTGCCGTCAGCTGTTTCTGCTGCCGCCCGCTGTCTGCTGTTCCAACAGTAATCCCGCTGTCACTTCTGCTCCTGCTGCCACCTCGCTGTCTGCTGTTCCCAGTGTCAACTTTGCCGTCAACTGATCCTGCTGCCGCCTTGCTGCCTGCTGTTCCAGCCTCAACTTTGCCGTCAGCTGTTTCTGCTGCCGCCCCGCTGTCTGCTGTTCCAACAGTAATCCCGCTGTCAACTGCTCCTGCTGCCACCTCGCTGTCTGCTGTCCCAGTGTCAACTTTGCCGTCAACTGATCCTGCTGCCGCCTTGCTGCCTGCTGTTCCAGCGTCAACTTTGCCGTCAGCTGTTTCTGTTGCCGCCCCGCTGTCTGCTGTTCCAACAGTAATCCCGCCGTCAACTGCTCCTGCTGCCACCTTGCTGTCTGCTGTCCCAGTGTCAACTTTGCCGTCAACTGATCCTGTTGCCGCCTTGCTGCCTGCTGTTCCAGCGTCAACTTTGCCGTCAGCTGTTTCTGCTGCCGCCCCGCTGTCTGCTGTTCCAACAGTCATCCCGCTGTCAACTGCTCCTGCTGCCACCTGTTGTCTGCTGTCCCAGTGTCAACTTTGCCGTCAACTGATCCTGCTGCCTGCTGCCTGCTGTTCCAGCGTCAACTTTGCCGTCAGCTGTTTCTGCTGCCGCCCGCTGTCTGCTGTTCCAACAGTAATCCCGCTGTCATCTGCTCCTGCTGCCACCTTCGCTGTCTGCTGTCCCAGTGTCAACTTTTCCGTCAACTGATCCTGCCACTTGCTGTCTGCTGCCCATTGTCAACTTTGCCGTCAACTGATCCTGCTGCCTTGCCGGCTGCTGTTCCAGCGTCAACTTTGCCGTCAGCTGTTTCTGCTGCCGCCCCCGCTGTCTGCTGTTCCAACAGTAATCTTTCCGTCAACTGCTCCTGCTGCCGCCTCGCTGTCTGCTGTCCCAGTGTCAACTTTGCCGTCAACTGATCCTGCTGCCTTGCCGGCTGCTGTTCCAGCGTCAAGTCTGCCGTCAGCTGTTTCTGTGTCGCCCTGCTGTCTGCTGTTCCAACAGTAATCCCGCTGTCAACTGCTACTGCTGCCACCTTGCTGTCTACTGTCCAAGTGTCAACTTTGCCGTCAACAGATCCTGCTGCCGCCTTGTTGTCTGCTGTTCCACTTCGCTGTCTGCTGTCCCAGTGTCAACTTTGCCTGTCAACTGATCCTGCTGCCGCCTTGCTGCCTGCTGTTCCAGCGTCAACTTTGCCGTCAGCTGTTTCTGCTGCCGCCCCGCTGTCTGCTGTTCCAACAGTAATCCCGCTGTCAACTGCTCCTGCTGCCACCTCGCTGTCTGCTGTCCCAGTGTCAACTTTGCCGTCAACTGATCCTGTTGCTGCCTTGCTGCCTGCTGTTCCAGCGTCAACTTTGCCGTCAGCTGTTTCTGCTGCCGCCCCGCTGTCTGCTGTTCCAACAGTAATCCCGCTGTCAACTGCTCCTGCTGCCACCTCGCTGTCTGCTGTCCCAGTGTCAACTTTGCCGTCAACTGATCCTGCTGCCCTTGCTGCCTGCTGTTCCAGCGTCAACTTTGCCGTCAGCTGTTTCTGCTGCCGCCCCGCTGTCTGCTGTTCCAACAGTAATCCCGCTGTCAACTGCTCCTGCTGCCACCTCGCTGTCTGCTGTCCCAGTGTCAACTTTGCCGTCAACTGATCCTGTTGCCGCCTTGCCTGCTGTTCCAGCGTCAACTTTGCCGTCAGCTGTTTCTGCTGCCGCCCCGCTGTCTGCTGTTCCAACAGTAATCCCGCTGTCAACTGCTCCTGCTGCCACCTTGCTGTCTGCTGTCCCAGTGTCAACTTTGCCGTCAACTGATCCTGTTGCCGCCTTGCTGCCTGCTGTTCCAGCGTCAACTTTGCCGTCAGCTGTTTCTGCTGCCGCCCCGCTGTCTGCTGTTCCAACAGTAATCCCGCTGTCAACTGCTCCTGCTGCCACCTTGCTGTCTGCTGTCCCAGTGTCAACTTTGCCGTCAACAGATCCTCTTGCTGCCTGCTGTTCCAGCGTCAACTTTGCCGTCAGCTGTTTCTGCTGCCGCCCCGCTGTCTGCTGTTCCAACAGTAATCCCGCTGTCAACTGCTCCTGCTGCCACCTCGCTGTCTGCTGTCCCAGTGTCAACTTTGCCGTCAACAGATCCTGCTGCCGTCCCTGTTCCTGCGTTTTCGTCAGTTTTCTGTGCCCCAACTTTGCTGTTCAGCTGTTTCTGCTGCCGCCCGCTGTCTGCTGTTCCAACTTTGTAATCCGCTGTTGCCTGCTCCTGCTCAACTTCTGTCTCTGCTGTCCCCGCTGTCTGCTGTCCCAGTGTCAACTTTGCTGTCAACTGATCCTGCTGCCGCCTTGGTGCCTGCTGTCCCAGTGTCAACTTTGCCGTCAGCTGTTTCTGCTGCCGCCCGCTGTCTGCTGTTCCAACAGTCATCCCGCTGTCAACTGCTCCTGCTGCCACCTTGCTGTCTGCTGTCCCAGTGTCAACTTTGCCGTCAACTGATCCTGCTTGCCTTGCTGCCTGCTGTTCCAGCGTCAACTTTGCCGTCAGCTGTTTCTGCTGCCGCCCCGCTGTCTGCTGTTCCAACAGTAATCCCGCTGTCAACTGCTCCTGCTGCCACCTCGCTGTCTGCTGTCCCAGTGTCAACTTTGCCGTCAACTGATCCTGCTGCCCTTGCTGCCTGCTGTTCCAGCGTCAACTTTGCCGTCAGCTGTTTCTGCTGCCGCCCCGCTGTCTGCTGTTCCAACAGTAATCCCGCTGTCAACTGCTCCTGCTGCCACCTTGCTGTCTGCTGTCCCAGTGTCAACTTTGCCGTCAACTGATCCTCTTGCCGCCTTGCTGTCTGCTGTCCCAGTGTCAACTTTGCCGTCAACTTTGCTGCCTGCTGTTCCAGCAGTCAACTTTGCCGTCAGCTGTTTCTGCTGCCGCCCTCGCTGTCTGCTGTTCCAACTGTCAATCCCGCTGTCAACTGCTCCTGCTGCCACCTCGCTGTCTGCTGTCCCAGTGTCAACTTTGCCGTCAACTGATCCTGCTGCCGCCTTGCTGCCTGCTGTTCCAGCGTCAACTTTGCCGTCAGCTGTTTCTGCTGCCGCCTGCCCGCTGTCTGCTGTTCCAACAGTAATCCCCGTCCTGTCATCTGCTCCTGCTGCCACCTTGCTGTCTGCTGTCCCAGTGTCAACTTTGCCGTCAACTGATCCTGCTGCCTTGCTGCCTGTTCCAGCGTCAACTTTGCCGTCGGCTGTTTCTGCTGCCGCCCCGCTGTCTGCTGTTCCAACAGTAATCCCGCTGTCAACTGCTCCTGCTGCCACCTTGCTGTCTGCTGTCCCAGTGTCAACTTTGCCGTCAACTGATCCTGCTGCCGCCTTGCTGCCTGCTGTTCCAGTGTCAACTTTGCCGTCGGCTGTTTCTGCTGCCGCCCCGCTGTCTGCTGTTCCAACAGTAATCCCGCTGTCATCTGCTCCTGCTGCCACCTCGCTGTCTGCTGTCCCAGTGTCAACTTTGCCGTCAACTGATCCTGCTGCCGCCTTGCTGCCTGCTGTTCCAGCGTCAACTTTGCCGTCGGCTGTTTCTGCTGCCGCCCCGCTGTCTGCTGTTCCAACAGTAATCCCGCTGTCAACTGCTCCTGCTGCCACCTCGCTGTCTGCTGTCCCAGTGTCAACTTTGCCGTCAACTGATCCTGCTGCCGCCTTGCTGCTGCCTGCTGTTCCAGCGTCAACTTTGCCGTCAGCTGTTTCTGCTGCCGCCCCGCTGTCTGCTGTTCCAACAGTAATCCCGCTGTCAACTGCTCCTGCTGCCACCTCGCTGTCTGCTGTCCCAGTGTCAACTTTGCCGTCAACTGATCCTGCTGCCGCCTTGCTGCCTGCTGTTCCAGCGTCAACTTTGCCGTCAGCTGTTTCTGCTGCCGCCCCGCTGTCTGCTGTTCCAACAGTAATCCCGCTGTCAACTGCTCCTGCTGCCACCTTGCTGTCTGCTGTCCCAGTGTCAACTTTGCCGTCAACTGATCCTGCTGCACCCTTGCTGCCTGCTGTTCCAGCGTCAACTTTGCCGTCAGCTGTTTCTGCTGCCGCCCCGCTGTCTGCTGTTCCAACAGTAATCCCGCTGTCAACTGCTCCTGCTGCCACCTTGCTGTCTGCTGTCCCAGTGTCAACTTTGCCGTCAACTGATCCTGCTGCACCCTTGCTGCCTGCTGTTCCAGCGTCAACTTTGCCGTCAGCTGTTTCTGCTGCCGCCCGCTGTCTGCTGTTCCAACAGTAATCCCGCTGTCAACTGCTCCTGCTGCCACCTTGCTGTCTGCTGTCCCAGTGTCAACTTTGCCGTCAACAGATCTTCTTGCTGCCTGCTGTTCCAGCGTCAACTTTGCCGTCGCTGCTGTTCCACCCTGTCTGTGTCCCAGTGTCAATTTTGCCGTCAACTGATCCTGTTTTTGCTGCCTGCTGTTCCAGCGTCAACTTTGCCGTCAGCTGTTTCTGCTGCCGCCCGCTGTCTGCTGTTCCAACAGTTTCCGCTGTCAACTGCTCCTGCTGCCACCTTGCTGTCTGCTGTCCCAGTGTCAACTTTGCCGTCAACTGATCCTGCTGCCGCCTTGCTGCCTGCTGTTCCAGCGTCAACTTTGCCGTCAGCTGTTTCTGCTGCCGCCCGCTGTCTGCTGTTCCAACAGTAATCCCGCTGTCAACTGCTCCTGCTGCCACCTCGCTGTCTGCTGTCCCAGTGTCAACTTTGCCGTCAACTGATCCTGCTGCTGCCTTGCTGCCTGCTGTTCCAGCGTCAACTTTGCCGTCAGCTGTTTCTGCTGCCGCCCGCTGTCTGCTGTTCCAACAGTAATCCCGCCGTCAACTGCTCCTGCTGCCACCTCGCTGTCTGCTGTCCCAGTGTCAACTTTGCTGTCAACTGATCCTGCTGCCGCCTTGCTGCCTGCTGTTCCAGCGTCAACTTTGCCGTCAGCTGTTTCTGCTGCCGCCCGCTGTCTGCTGTTCCAACAGTAATCTGCTGTCCTGTTCCAGCGTCAACTTTGCCGTCGGCTGTTTCTGCTGCCGCCCCGCTGTCTGCTGTTCCAACAGTAATCCCGCTGTCAACTGCTCCTGCTGCCACCTTGCTGTCTGCTGTCCCAGTGTCAACTTTGCCGTCAACAGATCCTTTTGCTGCCTGCTGTTCCAGCGTCAACTTTGCCGTCGGCTGTTTCTGCTGCCGCCCCGCTGTCTGCTGTTCCAACAGTAATCCCGCTGTCAACTGCTCCTGCTGCCACCTCGCTGTCTGCTGTCCCAGTGTCAACTTTGCTGTCAACTGATCCTGCTGCCGCCTTGCTGCCTGCTGTTCCAGCGTCAACTTTGCCGTCAGCTGTTTCTGCTGCCGCCCCGCTGTCTGCTGTTCCAACAGTAATCCCGCTGTCAACTGCTCCTGCTGCCACCTCGCTGTCTGCTGTCCCAGTGTCAACTTTGCCGTCAACTGATCCTGTTGCCGCCTTGCTGCCTGCTGTTCCAGCGTCAACTTTGCTGTCATTGCTTCCTGCTGCCTTGCTGTCTGATCCTGTCCTTTGCTCCTGTTGTCTGCTGTTCCAGCGTCAACTTTGCCGTCAGCTGTTTCTGCTGCCGCCCGCTGTCTGCTGTTCCAACAGTAATCCCGCTGTCAACTGCTCCTGCTGCCACCTCGCTGTCTGCTGTCCCAGTGTCAACTTTGCCGTCAACTGATCCTGCTCGCCTTGCTGCCTGCTGTTCCAGCGTCAACTTTGCCGTCAGCTGTTTCTGCTGCCGCCCCGCTGTCTGCTGTTCCAACAGTAATCCCGCTGTCAACTGCTCCTGCTGCCACCTTGCTGTCTGCTGTCCCAGTGTCAACTTTGCCGTCAACAGATCCTCTTGCTGCCTGCTGTTCCAGCGTCAACTTTGCCGTCGGCTGTTTCTGCTGCCGCCCCGCTGTCTGCTGTTCCAACAGTAATCCCGCTGTCAACTGCTCCTGCTGCCACCTCGCTGTCTGCTGTCCCAGTGTCAACTTTGCCGTCAGCTGTTTCTGCTGCCGCCCGCTGTCTGCTGTTCCAACAGTAATCCCGCTGTCAACTGCTCCTGCTGCCACCTCGCTGTCTGCTGTCCCAGTGTCAACTTTGCCGTCAGCTGTTTCTGCTGCCGCCCGCTGTCTGCTGTTCCAACAGTAATCCCGCTGTCAACTGCTCCTGCTGCCACCTTGCTGTCTGCTGTCCCAGTGTCAACTTTGCCGTCAACAGATCCTCCCTTGTTGCCTGCTGTTCCAGCGTCAACTTTGCCGTCAGCTGTTTCTGCTGCCGCCCCGCTGTCTGCTGTTCCAACAGTAATCCCGCTGTCAACTGCTCCTGCTGCCACCTCGCTGTCTGCTGTCCCAGTGTCAACTTTGCCGTCAACTGATCCTGCTGCCGCCTTGCTGCCTGCTGTTCCAGCGTCAACTTTGCCGTCAGCTGTTTCTGCTGCCGCCCGCTTGTCTGCTGTTCCTGCTGTAATCCTGCTGTCAACTGCTTCTGCTGTCCCATTCTCTTTGCCGTCAACTGTTTCTGCTGCCGCCTTGCTGTCTGCTGTTCCAACAGTTAACCCGCTGTCAACTGCTCCTGCTGCCACCTGCTGTCTGCTGTCCCAGTGTCAACTTTGCCGTCAACTGATCCTGCTGCCGCTCTGCTGCCTGCTGTTCCAGCGTCAACTTTGCCGTCAGCTGTTTCTGCTGCCGCCCCGCTGTCTGCTGTTCCAACAGTAATCCCGCTGTCAACTGCTCCTGCTGCCACCTCGCTGTCTGCTGTCCCAGTGTCAACTTTGCCGTCAACTGATCCTGCTGCGCCTTGCTGCCTGTTTTCCAGCGTCAACTTTGCCGTCAGCTGTTTCTGCTGCCGCCCCGCTGTCTGCTGTTCCAACAGTAATCCCGCTGTCAACTGCTCCTGCTGCCACCTCGCTGTCTGCTGTCCCAGTGTCAACTTTGCCGTCAACTGATCCTGCTGCCGCCTTGCTGCCTGCTGTTCCAGCGTCAACTTTGCCGTCAGCTGTTTCTGCTGCCGCCCGCTGTCTGCTGTTCCAACAGTAATCCCGCTGTCAACTGCTCCTGCTGCCACCTCGCTGTCTGCTGTCCCAGTGTCAACTTTGCCGTCAACTGATCCTGCTGCCGCCTTGCTGCCTGCTGTTCCAGCGTCAACTTTGCCGTCAGCTGTTTCTGAT
This sequence comes from Scaptomyza hsui, assembly GCA_018152825.1. NCBI lineage: Eukaryota > Metazoa > Arthropoda > Insecta > Diptera > Drosophilidae > Scaptomyza > Scaptomyza hsui. The sequence goes on from JAECXO010000285.1 coordinate 98,421, forward strand.
GCCGCCCCGCTGTCTGCTGTTCCAACAGTAATCCCGCTGTCATCTGCTCCTGCTGCCACCTCGCTGTCTGCTGTCCCAGTGTCAACTTTGCCGTCAACTGATCCTGCTGCCGCCTTGCTGCCTGCTGTTCCAGCGTCAACTTTGCCATCAGCTGTTTCTGCTGCCGCCCTGCTGTCTGCTGTTCCAACAGTGTAATCCTGCTGTCAACTGCTCCTGCTGCCACCTCGCTGTCTGCTGTCCCAGTGTCAACTTTGCCGGTCAACTGATCCTGTTGCCGCCTTGCTGTCTGCTGTTCCAGCAGTCAACTTTGCCGTCAGCTGCTCCTGCTGCCGCCTTGCTGTCTGCTGTCCCAACAGTCAACTTTGCCGTCAACTGATCCTGCTGCCACCTGCTGTCTGCTGTTCCAGTGTCAACTTTGCCGTCAGCTGTTTCTGCTGCGCTTGCTGTCTGCTGTTCCAACAGTAATCCGCCGTTAACTGCTCCTGCTGCCACCTCGCTGTCTGCTGTCCCAGTGTCAACTTTGCCGTCAACTGATCCTGCTGCCGCCTTGCTGCCTGCTGTTCCAGCGTCAACTTTGCCGTCAGCTGTTTCTGCTGCCGCCCGCTGTCTGCTGTTCCAACAGTAATCCCGCTGTCAACTGCTCCTGCTGCCACCTCGCTGTCTGCTGTCCCAGTGTCAACTTTGCCGTCAACTGATCCTGCTGCGTTGCTGCCTGCTGTTCCAGCGTCAACTTTGCCGTCAGCTGTTTCTGCTGCCGCCCCGCTGTCTGCTGTTCCAACAGTAATCCCGCTGTCAACTGCTCCTGCTGCCACCTCGCTGTCTGCTGTCCCAGTGTCAACTTTGCCGTCAACTGATCCTCTTGCTGCGCCTTGCTGTCTGCTGTTCCTGTGGCGTCAACTTTTGCTGTCAACAGTATCCGCTGCTGCCCTGCTGCCTGCTGTTCCATCAGTGTCAACTTTGCCGTCAACTGATCCTGCTGCCGCCCTGCTGTCTGCTGTTCCAGCTGTCAACTTTGCCGTCAACTGTTTCTGCCGCCTTGCTGTCTGCTGTTCCAGCAGTCAACTTTGCCGTCAACTGCTCCTGCTGCCGCCTCGCTGTCTGCTGTTCCATCAGTTCAACTTTGCCGTCAACTGATCCTCTGCCGCCTTGCTGCCTGCTGTTCCAGCGTCAACTTTGCCGTCAGCTGTTTCTGCTGCCGCCCGCTGTCTGCTGTTCCAACAGTAATCCCGCCGTCAACTGCTCCTGCTGCCACCTCGCTGTCTGCTGTCCCAGTGTCAACTTTGCCGTCAACTGATCCTGCTCCTTGCTGCCTGCTGTTCCAGCGGTCAACTTTGCCGTCAGCTGTTTCTGCTGCCGCCCCGCTGTCTGCTGTTCCAACAGTAATCCCGCTGTCAACTGCTCCTGCTGCCACCTCGCTGTCTGCTGTCCCAGTGTCAACTTTGCCGTCAACTGATCCTGCTGCCCCCTTGCTGCCTGCTGTTCCAGCGTCAACTTTGCCGTCAGCTGTTTCTGCTGCCGCCCCGCTGTCTGCTGTTCCAACAGTAATCCCGCCGTCAACTGCTCCTGCTGCCACCTCGCTGTCTGCTGTCCCAGTGTCAACTTTGCCGTCAACAGATCCTCCTTGCTGCCTGCTGTTCCAGCGTCAACTTTGCCGTCGGCTGTTTCTGCTGCCGCCCCGCTGTCTGCTGTTCCAACAGTAATCCCGCTGTCAACTGCTCCTGCTGCCACCTCGCTGTCTGCTGTCCCAGTGTCAACTTTGCCGTCAACTGATCCTCTTGCTGCCTGCTGTTCCAGCGTCAACTTTGCCGTCAGCTGTTTCTGCTGCCGCCCCGCTGTCTGCTGTTCCAACAGTAATCCCGCCGTCAACTGCTCCTGCTGCCACCTCGCTGTCTGCTGTCCCAGTGTCAACTTTGCCGTCAACTGATCCTCCTGCCGCCTTGCTGCCTGCTGTTCCAGCGTCAACTTTGCCGTCAGCTGTTTCTGCTGCCGCCCCGCTGTCTGCTGTTCCAACAGTAATCCCGCTGTCAACTGCTCCTGCTGCCACCTCGCTGTCTGCTGTCCCAGTGTCAACTTTGCCGTCAACAGATCCTCTTGCTGCCTGCTGTTCCAGCGTCAACTTTGCCGTCAGCTGTTTCTGCTGCCGCCCCGCTGTCTGCTGTTCCAACAGTAATCCCGCCGTCAACTGCTCCTGCTGCCACCTCGCTGTCTGCTGTCCCAGTGTCAACTTTGCCGTCAACTGATCCTCTTGCTGCCTGCTGTTCCAGCGTCAACTTTGCCGTCAGCTGTTTCTGCTGCCGCCCGCTGTCTGCTGTTCCAACAGTAATCCCGCTGTCAACTGCTCCTGCTGCCACCTCGCTGTCTGCTGTCCCAGTGTCAACTTTGCCGTCAACTGATCCTGTTGCCGCCTTGCTGCCTGCTGTTCCAACTTTGCCGTCGCTGTTTCTGCTGCCGTCCCGCTGTCAACTGCTCCTGCTGCCACCTTCCTGCTGTCCCAGTGTCAACTTTGCCGTCAACAGATCCTGCTTGTTGCCTGCTGTTCCAGCGTCAACTTTGCCGTCAGCTGTTTCTGCTGCCGCCCCGCTGTCTGCTGTTCCAACAGTAATCCCGCTGTCAACTGCTCCTGCTGCCACCTCGCTGTCTGCTGTCCCAGTGTCAACTTTGCCGTCAACTGATCCTGCTGCCGCCTTGCTGCCTGCTGTTCCAGCGTCAACTTTGCCGTCAGCTGTTTCTGCTGCGCCCGCTGTCTGCTGTTCCAACAGTAATCCCGCTGTCAACTGCTCCTGCTGCCACCTCGCTGTCTGCTGTCCCAGTGTCAACTTTGCCGTCAACTGATCCTGCTGCCGCCTTGCTGCCTGCTGTTCCAGCGTCAACTTTGCCGTCAGCTGTTTCTGCTGCCGCCCCGCTGTCTGCTGTTCCAACAGTAATCCCGCTGTCAACTGCTTCTGCTGCCACCTCGCTGTCTGCTGTCCCAGTGTCAACTTTGCCGTCAACTGATCCTGCTGCCGCCTTGCTGCCTGCTGTTCCAGCGTCAACTTTGCCGTCAGCTGTTTCTGATGCCGCCCGCTGTCTGCTGTTCCAACAGTAATCCCGCTGTCAACTGCTCCTGCTGCCACCTCGCTGTCTGCTGTCCCAGTGTCAACTTTGCCGTCAACTGATCCTGCTGCCGCCTTGCTGCCTGCTGTTCCAGCGTCAACTTTGCCGTCAGCTGTTTCTGCTGCCGCCCCGCTGTCTGCTGTTCCAACAGTAATCCCGCTGTCAACTGCTCCTGCTGCCACCTCGCTGTCTGCTGTCCCAGTGTCAACTTTGCCGTCAACTGATCCTGCTGCCGCCTTGCTGCCTGCTGTTCCAGCGTCAACTTTGCCGTCAGCTGTTTCTGCTGCCGCCCCGCTGTCTGCTGTTCCAACAGTAATCCCGCCGTCAACTGCTCCTGCTGCCACCTCGCTGTCTGCTGTCCCAGTGTCAACTTTGCCGTCAACTGATCCTGCTGCGCCTTGCTGCCTGCTGTTCCAGCGTCAACTTTGCCGTCAGCTGTTTCTGCTGCCGCCCCGCTGTCTGCTGTTCCAACAGTAATCCCGCCGTCAACTGCTCCTGCTGCCACCTCGCTGTCTGCTGTCCCAGTGTCAACTTTGCCGTCAACTGATCCTGCTGCCGCCTTGCTGCCTGCTGTTCCAGCGTCAACTTTGCCGTCAGCTGTTTCTGCTGCCGCCCGCTGTCTGCTGTTCCAACAGTAAAATCCTGCCGTCAACTGCTCCTGCTGCCACCTCGCTGTCTGCTGTCCCAGTGTCAACTTTTGCCGTCAACTGATCCTGCTGCCCCTTGCTGCCTGCTGTTCCAGCGTCAACTTTGCCGTCAGCTGTTTCTGCTGCCGCCCCGCTGTCTGCTGTTCCAACAGTAATCCCGCTGTCAACTGCTCCTGCTGCCACCTCGCTGTCTGCTGTCCCAGTGTCAACTTTGCCGTCAACTGATCCTGCTGCCGCCTTGCTGCCTGCTGTTCCAGCGTCAACTTTGCCGTCAGCTGTTTCTGCTGCCGCCCGCTGTCTGCTGTTCCAACAGTAATCCGCCGCCAACTGCTCCTGCTGCCGCCTCGCTGTCTGCTGTCCCAGTGTCAACTTTGCCGTCAACTGATCCTCCTGCCGTTTGCTGCCTGCTGTTCCAGCGTCAACTTTGCCGTCAGCTGTTTCTGCTGCCGCCCCGCTGTCTGCTGTTCCAACAGTAATCCCGCTGTCAACTGCTCCTGCTGCCACCTCGCTGTCTGCTGTCCCAGTGTCAACTTTGCCGTCAACTGATCCTGCTGCTTTTTGCCTGCTGTTCCAGCGTCAACTTTGCCGTCAGCTGTTTCTGCTGCCGCCCCGCTGTCTGCTGTTCCAACAGTAATCCCGCGTCAACTGCTCCTGCTGCCACCTCGCTGTCTGCTGTCCCAGTGTCAACTTTGCCGTCAATCCTGCTGCCGCCTTGCTGCCTGCTGTTCCAGCGTCAACTTTGCCGTCAGCTGTTTCTGCTGCCGCCCCGCTGTCTGCTGTTCCAACAGTAATCCCGCTGTCAACTGCTCCTGCTGCCACCTCGCTGTCTGCTGTCCCAGTGTCAACTTTGCCGTCAACTGATCCTGCCTTGCTGCCTGCTGTTCCAGCGTCAACTTTGCCGTCAGCTGTTTCTGCTGCCGCCCCGCTGTCTGCTGTTCCAACAGTAATCCCGCTGTCAACTGCTCCTGCTGCCACCTCGCTGTCTGCTGTCCCAGTGTCAACTTTGCCGTCAACTGATCCTGCTGCCGCCTTGCTGCCTGCTGTTCCAGCGTCAACTTTGCCGTCAGCTGTTTCTGCTGCCGCCCCGCTGTCTGCTGTTCCAACAGTAATCCCGCTGTCAACTGCTCCTGCTGCCACCTCGCTGTCTGCTGTCCCAGTGTCAACTTTGCCGTCAACTGATCCTGCTGCCGCCTTGCTGCCTGCTGTTCCAGCGTCAACTTTGCCGTCAGCTGTTTCTGCTGCCGCCCGCTGTCTGCTGTTCCAACAGTAATCCCGCTGTCAACTGCTCCTGCTGCCACCTCGCTGTCTGCTGTCCCAGTGTCAACTTTGCTGTCAACTGCTCCTTGCTGTCTGCTGTCCCAGTGTCAACTTTGCCGTCAACTGATCCTGCTGCCCTCCTGCTGTTCCAGCGTCAACTTTGCCGTCAGCTGTTTCTGCTGCCGCCCCGCTGTCTGCTGTTCCAACAGTAATCCCGCTGTCAACTGCTCCTGCTGCCACCTCGCTGTCTGCTGTCCCAGTGTCAACTTTGCCGTCAACTGATCTCTGCCGCCTTGCTGCCTGCTGTTCCAGCGTCAACTTTGCCGTCAGCTGTTTCTGCTGCCGCCCCGCTGTCTGCTGTTCCAACAGTAATCCCGCTGTCAACTGCTCCTGCTGCCACCTCGCTGTCTGCTGTCCCAGTGTCAACTTTGCCGTCAACTGATCCTGCTGCCGCCTTGCTGCCTGCTGTTCCAGCGTCAACTTTGCCGTCAGCTGTTTCTGCTGCCGCCCGCTGTCTGCTGTTCCAACAGTAATCCGCTGTCAACTGCTCCTGCTGCCACCTCGCTGTCTGCTATCCCAGTGTCAACTTTGCCGTCAACTGATCCTGCTGCCGCCTTGCTGCCTGCTGTCCCAGTGTCAACTTTGCCGTCAACTGATCCTGCTGCCGCCTTGCTGCCTGCTGTTCCAGCGTCAACTTTGCCGTCAGCTGTTTCTGCTGCCGCCCCGCTGTCTGCTGTTCCAACAGTAATCCCGCTGTCAACTGCTCCTGCTGCCACCTCGCTGTCTGCTGTCCCAGTGTCAACTTTGCCGTCAACTGATCCTGCTGCCGCCTTGCTGCCTGCTGTTCCAGCGTCAACTTTGCCGTCAGCTGTTTCTGCTGCCGCCCCGCTGTCTGCTGTTCCAACAGTAATCCCGCTGTCAACTGCTCCTGCTGCCACCTCGCTGTCTGCTGTCCCAGTGTCAACTTTGCCGTCAACTGATCCTGCCGCCTTGCTGCCTGCTGTTCCAGCGTCAACTTTGCCGTCAGCTGTTTCTGCTGCCGCCCGCTGTCTGCTGTTCCAACAGTAATCCCGCCGTCAACTGCTCCTGCTGCCACCTCGCTGTCTGCTGTCCCAGTGTCAACTTTGCCGTCAACTGATCCTCTTGCTGCCTCCTGCCTGCTGTTCCAGCGTCAACTTTGCCGTCAGCTGTTTCTGCTGCCGCCCCGCTGTCTGCTGTTCCAACAGTAATCCCGCTGTCAACTGCTCCTGCTGCCACCTCGCTGTCTGCTGTCCCAGTGTCAACTTTGCCGTCAACTGATCCTGCTGCCGCCTTGCTGCCTGCTGTTCCAGCGTCAACTTTGCCGTCAGCTGTTTCTGCTGCCGCCCGCTGTCTGCTGTTCCAGTGTCAACTTTGCCGTCAGCTGTCCTGCTGCCGCCTTGCTGTCTGCTGTTCCAGCGTACTTTGCCGTCAGCTTTTCTGCTGCCTCGCTGTCTGCTGTTCACAGTAGTCAACTGTCAACTGCTCCTGCTGCCACCTCGCTGTCTGCTGTCCCAGTGTCAACTTTGCCGTCAACTGATCCTGCTGCACCCTTGCTGCCTGCTGTTCCAGCGTCAACTTTGCCGTCAGCTGTTTCTGCTGCCGCCCCGCTGTCTGCTGTTCCAACAGTAATCCCGCTGTCAACTGCTCCTGCTGCCACCTCGCTGTCTGCTGTCCCAGTGTCAACTTTGCCGTCAACTGATCCTGCTGCCGCCTTGCTGCCTGCTGTTCCAGCGTCAACTTTGCCGTCAGCTGTTTCTGCTGCCGCCGCTGTCTGCTGTTCCAACAGTAATCCCGCTGTCAACTGCTCCTGCTGCCACCTCGCTGTCTGCTGTCCCAGTGTCAACTTTGCCGTCAACTGATCCTCTGCCGCCTTGCTGCCTGCTGTTCCAGCGTCAACTTTGCCGTCAGCTGTTTCTGCTGCCGCCCCGCTGTCTGCTGTTCCAACAGTAATCCCGCTGTCAACTGCTCCTGCTGCCACCTCGCTGTCTGCTGTCCCAGTGTCAACTTTGCCGTCAACTGATCCTGCTGCCGCCTTGTGCTGCCTGCTGTTCCAGCGTCAACTTTGCCGTCAGCTGTTTCTGCTGCCGCCCGCTGTCTGCTGTTCCAACAGTAATCCCGCTGTCAACTGCTCCTGCTGCCACCTCGCTGTCTGCTGTCCCAGTGTCAACTTTGCCGTCAACTGATCCTGCTGCCGCCTTGCTGCCTGCTGTTCCAGCGTCAACTTTGCCGTCAGCTGTTTCTGCTGCCGCCCCGCTGTCTGCTGTTCCAACAGTAATCCCGCTGTCAACTGCTCCTGCTGCCACCTCGCTGTCTGCTGTCCCAGTGTCAACTTTGCCGTCAACTGATCCTGCTGCCTTGCTGCCTGCTGTTCCAGCGTCAACTTTGCCGTCAGCTGTTTCTGCTGCCGCCCCGCTGTCTGCTGTTCCAACCAGTAATCCCGCTGTCAACTGCTCCTGCTGCCACCTCGCTGTCTGCTGTCCCAGTGTCAACTTTGCCGTCAACTGATCCTGCTGCCGCCTTGCTGCCTGCTGTTCCAGCGTCAACTTTGCCGTCAGCTGTTTCTGCTGCCGCCCGCTGTCTGCTGTTCCAACAGTAATCCCGCTGTCAACTGCTCCTGCTGCCACCTCGCTGTCTGCTGTCCCAGTGTCAACTTTGCCGTCAACTGATCCTGCTGCCGCCTTGCTGCCTGCTGTTCCAGCGTCAACTTTGCCGTCAGCTGTTTCTGCTGCCGCCCCGCTGTCTGCTGTTCCAACAGTAATCCCGCTGTCAACTGCTCCTGCTGCCACCTCGCTGTCTGCTGTCCCAGTGTCAACTTTGCCGTCAACTGATCCTGCTGCTGCCTTGCTGCCTGCTGTTCCAGCGTCAACTTTGCCGTCAGCTGTTTCTGCTGCCGCCCCGCTGTCTGCTGTTCCAACAGTAATCCCGCTGTCAACTGCTCCTGCTGCCACCTCGCTGTCTGCTGTCCCAGTGTCAACTTTGCCGTCAACAGATCCTGCTGCCGCCTTGCTGCCTGCTGTTCCAGCGTCAACTTTGCCGTCAGCTGTTTCTGCTGCCCCCCGCTGTCTGCTGTTCCAACAGTAATCCCGCTGTCAACTGCTCCTGCTGCCACCTCGCTGTCTGCTGTCCCAGTGTCAACTTTGCCGTCAACTGATCCTGCTGCCGCCTTGCTGCCTGCTGTTCCAGCGTCAACTTTGCCGTCAGCTGTTTCTGCTGCCGCCCGCTGTCTGCTGTTCCAACAGTAATCCCGCTGTCAACTGCTCCTGCTGCCACCTCGCTGTCTGCTGTCCCAGTGTCAACTTTGCCGTCAACTGATCCTGCTGCCGCCTTGCTGCCTGCTGTTCCAGCGTCAACTTTGCCGTCGGCTGTTTCTGCTGCCGCCCCGCTGTCTGCTGTTCCAACAGTAATCCCGCTGTCAACTGCTCCTGCTGCCACCTCGCTGTCTGCTGTCCCAGTGTCAACTTTGCCGTCAACTGATCCTGCTGCCGCCTTGCTGCCTGCTGTTCCAGCGTCAACTTTGCCGTCAGCTGTTTCTGCTGCCGCCCCGCTGTCTGCTGTTCCAACAGTAATCCCGCTGTCAACTGCTCCTGCTGCCACCTCGCTGTCTGCTGTCCCAGTGTCAACTTTGCCGTCAACTGATCCTGCTGCCGCCTTGCTGCCTGCTGTTCCAGCGTCAACTTTGCCGTCAGCTGTTTCTGCTGCCGCCCCGCTGTCTGCTGTTCCAACAGTAATCCCGCCGTCAACTGCTCCTGCTGCCACCTCGCTGTCTGCTGTCCCAGTGTCAACTTTGCCGTCAACTGATCCTGCTGCCGCCTTGCTGCCTGCTGTTCCAGCGTCAACTTTGCCGTCAGCTGTTTCTGCTGCCGCCCCGCTGTCTGCTGTTCCAACAGTAATCCCGCTGTCAACTGCTCCTGCTGCCACCTCGCTGTCTGCTGTCCCAGTGTCAACTTTGCCGTCAACTGATCCTGCTGCCGCCTTGCTGCCTGCTGTTCCAGCGTCAACTTTGCCGTCAGCTGTTTCTGCTGCCGCCCTGCTGTCTGCTGTTCCAGCAGTAATCTTGCCGTCAACTGCTCCTGCTGCCGCCCGCTGTCTGCTGTTCCAGTAATCTTGCTGTCAACTGTCCTGCCCTTGCTGTCTGCTGTCCCAGTGTCAACTTTGCCGTCAACTGATCCTGCTGCCGCCTTGCTGCCTGCTGTTCCAGCGTCAACTTTGCCGTCAGCTGTTTCTGCTGCCGCCCGCTGTCTGCTGTTCCAACAGTAATCCCGCTGTCAACTGCTCCTGCTGCCACCTCGCTGTCTGCTGTCCCAGTGTCAACTTTGCCGTCAACTGATCCTGCTGCCGCCTTGCTGCCTGCTGTTCCAGCGTCAACTTTGCCGTCAGCTGTTTCTGCTGCCGCCCCGCTGTCTGCTGTTCCAACAGTAATCCCGCTGTCAACTGCTCCTGCTGCCACCTCGCTGTCTGCTGTCCCAGTGTCAACTTTGCCGTCAACTGATCCTGCTGCCGCCTTGCTGCCTGCTGTTCCAGCGTCAACTTTGCCGTCAGCTGTTTCTGCTGCCGCCCGCTGTCTGCTGTTCCAACAGTAATCCCGCTGTCAACTGCTCCTGCTGCCACCTCGCTGTCTGCTGTCCCAGTGTCAACTTTGCCGTCAACTGATCCTGCTGCCGCCTTGCTGCCTGCTGTTCCAGCGTCAACTTTGCCGTCAGCTGTTTCTGCTGCCGCCCGCTGTCTGCTGTTCCAACAGTAATCCCGCTGTCAACTGCTCCTGCTGCCACCTCGCTGTCTGCTGTCCCAGTGTCAACTTTGCCGTCAACTGATCCTGCTGCCGCCTTGCTGCCTGCTGTTCCAGCGTCAACTTTGCCGTCAGCTGTTTCTGCTGCCGCCCGCTGTCTGCTGTTCCAACAGTAATCCCGCTGTCAACTGCTCCTGCTGCCACCTCGCTGTCTGCTGTCCCAGTGTCAACTTTGCCGTCAACTGATCCTGCTGCCGCCTTGCTGCCTGCTGTTCCAGCGTCAACTTTGCCGTCAGCTGTTTCTGCTGCCGCCCCGCTGTCTGCTGTTCCAACAGTAATCCCGCTGTCAACTGCTCCTGCTGCCACCTCGCTGTCTGCTGTCCCAGTGTCAACTTTGCCGTCAACTGATCCTGCTGCCGCCTTGCTGCCTGCTGTTCCAGCGTCAACTTTGCCGTCAGCTGTTTCTGCTGCCGCCCGCTGTCTGCTGTTCCAACAGTAATCCCGCCGTCAACTGCTCCTGCTGCCACCTCGCTGTCTGCTGTCCCAGTGTCAACTTTGCCGTCAACTGATCCTCTGCCGCCTTGCTGCCTGCTGTTCCAGCGTCAACTTTGCCGTCAGCTGTTTCTGCTGCCGCCCCGCTGTCTGCTGTTCCAACAGTAATCCCGCTGTCAACTGCTCCTGCTGCCACCTCGCTGTCTGCTGTCCCAGTGTCAACTTTGCCGTCAACTGATCCTGCTGCCGCCTTGCTGCCTGCTGTTCCAGCGTCAACTTTGCCGTCAGCTGTTTCTGCTGCCGCCCCGCTGTCTGCTGTTCCAACAGTAATCCCGCCGTCAACTGCTCCTGCTGCCACCTCGCTGTCTGCTGTCCCAGTGTCAACTTTGCCGTCAACTGATCCTGCTGCCGCCTTGCTGCCTGCTGTTCCAGCGTCAACTTTGCCGTCAGCTGTTTCTGCTGCCGCCCCGCTGTCTGCTGTTCCAACAGTAATCCCGCTGTCAACTGCTCCTGCTGCCACCTCGCTGTCTGCTGTCCCAGTGTCAACTTTGCCGTCAACTGATCCTGCCGCCTTGCTGCCTGCTGTTCCAGCGTCAACTTTGCCGTCAGCTGTTTCTGCTGCCGCCCCGCTGTCTGCTGTTCCAACAGTAATCCCGCTGTCAACTGCTCCTGCTGCCACCTCGCTGTCTGCTGTCCCAGTGTCAACTTTGCCGTCAACTGATCCTGCTGCCGCCTTGCTGCCTGCTGTTCCAGCGTCAACTTTGCCGTCGGCTGTTTCTGCTGCCGCCCGCTGTCTGCTGTTCCAACAGTAATCCCGCTGTCAACTGCTCCTGCTGCCACCTCGCTGTCTGCTGTCCCAGTGTCAACTTTGCCGTCAACTGATCCTGCTGCCGCCTTGCTGCCTGCTGTTCCAGCGTCAACTTTGCCGTCAGCTGTTTCTGCTGCCGCCCCGCTGTCTGCTGTTCCAACAGTAATCCCGCTGTCATCTGCTCCTGCTGCCACCTCGCTGTCTGCTGTCCCAGTGTCAACTTTGCCGTCAACTGATCCTGCTGCCGCCTTGCCTGCTGTTCCAGCGTCAACTTTGCCGTCGGCTGTTTCTGCTGCCGCCCCGCTGTCTGCTGTTCCAACAGTAATCCCGCTGTCAACTGCTCCTGCTGCCACCTCGCTGTCTGCTGTCCCAGTGTCAACTTTGCCGTCAACAGATCCTGCTGCCTCCCCGCTGTCTGCTGTTCCAACAGTAATTCCGCTGTCATCTGCTCCTGCTGCCACCTCGCTGTCTGCTGTCCCAGTGTCAACTTTGCCGTCAACTGATCCTGCTGCCGCCTTGCTGCCTGCTGTTCCAGCGTCAACTTTGCCGTCAGCTGTTTCTGCTGCCGCCCCGCTGTCTGCTGTTCCAACAGTAATCCCGCTGTCAACTGCTCCTGCTGCCACCTCGCTGTCTGCTGTCCCAGTGTCAACTTTGCCGTCAACAGATCCCTGTTCCTGCCTTGCTGCCTGCTGTTCCAGCGTCAACTTTGCCGTCAGCTATTTCTGCTGCCCCCCGCTGTCTGCTGTTCCAACAGTAATCCCGCTGTCAACTGCTCCTGCTGCCACCTCGCTGTCTGCTGTCCCAGTGTCAACTTTGCCGTCAACTGATCCTGCTGCCGCCTTGCCTGCTGTTCCAGCGTCAACTTTGCCGTCAGCTGTTTCTGCTGCCGCCCCGCTGTCTGCTGTTCCAACAGTAATCCGCCGTCCTTCGTTCGTTTCATGTACTTTGCCGTCAACTGCTCCTGCTGCCACCTCGCTGTCTGCTGTCCCAGTGTCAACTTTGCCGTCAACAGATCCTGCTGCCGCCTTGCTGCCTGCTGTTCCAGCGTCAACTTTGCCGTCAGCTGTTTCTGCTGCCGCCCCGCTGTCTGCTGTTCCAACAGTAATCCCGCTGTCAACTGCTCCTGCTGCCACCTCGCTGTCTGCTGTCCCAGTGTCAACTTTGCCGTCAACTGATCCTGCTGCCGCCTTGCTGCCTGCTGTTCCAGCTTCAACTTTGCCGTCAGCTGTTTCTGCTGCCGCCCCGCTGTCTGCTGTTCCAACAGTAATCCCTCTGTCAACTGCTCCTGCTGCTACCTCGCTGTCTGCTGTCCCAGTGTCAACTTTGCCGTCAACTGATCCTGCTGCCGCCTTGCTGCCTGCTGTTCCAGCGTCAACTTTGCCGTCAGCTGTTCTGCTGCCGCCCCGCTGTCTGCTGTTCCATCAGTAATCCCGCCGTCAACTGCTACTGCTGCCGCCCCGCTGTCTGCTGTCCCAGTGTCAACTTTGCCGTCAACTGATCCTGCTTGCTGCCTGCTGTTCCAGCGTCAACTTTGCCGTCAGCTGTTTCTGCTGCCGCCCCGCTGTCTGCTGTTCCAACAGTAATCCCGCTGTCAACTGCTCCTGCTGCCACCTCGCTGTCTGCTGTCCCAGTGTCAACTTTGCCGTCAACTGATCCTGCTGCCGCCTTGCTGCCTGCTGTTCCAGCGTCAACTTTGCCGTCAGCTGTTTCTGCTGCCGCCCCGCTGTCTGCTGTTCCAACAGTAATCCCGCTGTCAAATGCTCCTGCTGCCACCTCGCTGTCTGCTGTCCCAGTGTCAACTTTGCCGTCAACTGATCCTGCTGCCGCCTTGCTGCCTGCTGTTCCAGCGTCAACTTTGCCGTCAGCTGTTCTGCTGCCGCCCCGCTGTCTGCTGTTCCATCAGTAATCCCGCCGTCAACTGCTCCTGCTGCCGCCCCGCTGTCTGCTGTCCCAGTGTCAACTTTGCCGTCAACTGATCCTGCTGCCGCCTTGCTGCCTGCTGTTCCAGCGTCAACTTTGCCGTCAGCTGTTACTGCTGCCGCCCCGCTGTCTGCTGTTCCAACAGTAATCCGCTGTCAACTGCTCCTGCTGCCACCTCGCTGTCTGCTGTCCCAGTGTCAACTTTGCCGTCAACAGATCCTGCTGCCGCCTTGCTGCCTGCTGTTCCAGCGTCAACTTTGCCGTCAGCTGTTTCTGCTGCCGCCCCGCTGTCTGCTGTTCCAACAGTAATCCCGCTGTCAACTGCTCCTGCTGCCACCTCGCTGTCTGCTGTCCCAGTGTCAACTTTGCCGTCAACTGATCCTGCTGCCGCCTTGCTGCCTGCTGTTCCAGCGTCAACTTTGCCGTCAGCTGTTTCTGCTGCCGCCCCGCTGTCTGCTGTTCCAACAGTAATCCCGCTGTCAACTGCTCCTGCTGCCACCTCGCTGTCTGCTGTCCCAGTGTCAACTTTGCCGTCAACTGATCCTGCTGCCGCCTTGCTGCCTGCTGTTCCAGCGTCAACTTTGCCGTCAGCTGTTTCTGCTGCCGCCCCGCTGTCTGCTGTTCCAACAGTAATCCCGCTGTCAACTGCTCCTGCTGCCACCTCGCTGTCTGCTGTCCCAGTGTCAACTTTGCCGTCAACTGATCCTGCTCCGCCTTGCTGCCTGCTGTTCCAGCGTCAACTTTGCCGTCAGCTGTTTCTGCTGCCGCCCGCTGTCTGCTGTTCCAACAGTAATCCCGCTGCGTCAACTGCTCCTGCTGCCACCTCGCTGTCTGCTGTCCCAGTGTCAACTTTGCCGTCAACTGATCCTGCTGCCGCCTTGCTGCCTGCTGTTCCAGCGTCAACTTTGCCGTCAGCTGTTTCTGCTGCCGCCCCGCTGTCTGCTGTTCCAACAGTAATCCCGCTGTCAACTGCTCCTGCTGCCACCTCGCTGTCTGCTGTCCCAGTGTCAACTTTGCCGTCAACTGATCCTGCTGCCGCCTTGCTGCCTGCTGTTCCAGCGTCAACTTTGCCGTCAGCTGTTTCTGCTGCCGCCCCGCTGTCTGCTGTTCCAACAGTAATCCCGCCGTCAAATGCTCCTGCTGCCACCTCGCTGTCTGCTGTCCCAGTGTCAACTTTGCCGTCAACTGATCCTGCTGCCGCCTTGCTGCCTGCTGTTCCAGCGTCAACTTTGCCGTCAGCTGTTTCTGCTGCCGCCCCGCTGTCTGCTGTTCCAACAGTAATCCCGCCGTCAACTGCTCCTGCTGCCACCTCGCTGTCTGCTGTCCCAGTGTCAACTTTGCCGTCAACAGATCCTGCTTGCTGCCTGCTGTTCCAGCGTCAACTTTGCCGTCAGCTGTTTCTGCTGCCGCCCCGCTGTCTGCTGTTCCAACAGTAATCCCGCTGTCAACTGCTCCTGCTGCCACCTCGCTGTCTGCTGTCCCAGTGTCAACTTTGCCGTCAACTGATCCTGCTGCCGCCTTGCTGCCTGCTGTTCCAGCGTCAACATTGCCGTCTGCTGTTTCTGCTGCCTCCCCGCTGTCAACTGCTCCTGCTGCCACCTCGCTGTCTGCTGTCACAGTGTCAACTTTGCCGTCAACTGATCCTGCTGCCGCCTTGCTGCCTGCTGTTCCAGCGTCAACTTTGCCGTCAGCTGTTTCTGCTGCCGCCCCGCTGTCTGCTGTTCCAACAGTAATCCCGCCGTCAACTGCTCCTGCTGCCACCTCGCTGTCTGCTGTCCCAGTGTGAACTTTGCCGTCAACTGATCCTGCTGCCGCCTTGCTGCCTGCTGTTCCAGCGTCAACTTTGCCGTCAGCTGTTTCTGCTGCCGCCCCGCTGTCTGCTGTTCCAACAGTAATCCCGCTGTCAACTGCTCCTGCTGCCACCTCGCTGTCTGCTGTCCCAGTGTCAACTTTGCCGTCAACTGATCCTGCTCGCCTTGCTGCCTGCTGTTCCAGCGTCAACTTTGCCGTCAGCTGTTTCTGCTGCCGCCCGCTGTCTGCTGTTCCAACAGTAATCCCGCTGTCAACTGCTCCTGCTGCCACCTCGCTGTCTGCTGTCCCAGTGTCAACTTTGCCGTCAACTGATCCTGCTGCCGCCTTGCCTGCTGTTCCAGCGTCAACTTTGCCGTCAGCTGTTTCTGCTGCCGCCCCGCTGTCTGCTGTTCCAACAGTAATCCCGCTGTCAACTGCTCCTGCTGCCACCTCGCTGTCTGCTGTCCCAGTGTCAACTTTGCCGTCAACTGATCCTGCTGCCGCCTTGCTGCCTGCTGTTCCAGCGTCAACTTTGCCGTCAGCTGTTTCTGCTGCCGCCCCGCTGTCTGCTGTTCCAACAGTAATCCCGCTGTCAACTGCTCCTGCTGCCACCTCGCTGTCTGCTGTCCCAGTGTCAACTTTGCCGTCAACTGATCCTGCTGCCGCCTTGCTGCCTGCTGTTCCAGCGTCAACTTTGCCGTCAGCTGTTTCTGCTGCCGCCCCGCTGTCTGCTGTTCCAACAGTAATCCCGCTGTCAACTGCTCCTGCTGCCACCTCGCTGTCTGCTGTCCCAGTGTCAACTTTGCCGTCAACTGATCCTGCTGCCGCCTTGCTGCCTGCTGTTCCAGCGTCAACTTTGCCGTCAGCTGTTTCTGCTGCCGCCCCGCTGTCTGCTGTTCCAACAGTAATCCCGCTGTCAACTGCTCCTGCTGCCACCTCGCTGTCTGCTGTCCCAGTGTCAACTTTGCCGTCAACTGATCCTCTGCCGCCTTGCTGCCTGCTGTTCCAGCGTCAACTTTGCCGTCAGCTGTTTCTGCTGCCGCCCCGCTGTCTGCTGTTCCAACAGTAATCCCGCTGTCAACTGCTCCTGCTGCCACCTCGCTGTCTGCTGTCCCAGTGTCAACTTTGCCGTCAACTGATCCTGCTGCCGCCTTGCTGCCTGCTGTTCCAGCGTCAACTTTGCCGTCAGCTGTTTCTGCTGCCGCCCCGCTGTCTGCTGTTCCAACAGTTAATCCCGCTGTCAACTGCTCCTGCTCTGCCACCTCGCTGTCTGCTGTCCCAGTGTCAACTTTGCCGTCAACAGATCCTGCTTGCTGCCTGCTTTGCTGTTCCAGCGTCAACTTTGCCGTCAGCTGTTTCTGCTGCCGCCCCGCTGTCTGCTGTTCCAACAGTAATCCCGCTGTCAACTGCTCCTGCTGCCACCTCGCTGTCTGCTGTCCCAGTGTCAACTTTGCCGTCAACTGATCCTGCTGCCGCCTTGCTGCCTGCTGTTCCAGGTCAGCTTCTCTCCCTGCTTCTGCTGTCAACTTTGCCGTCAGCTGTTTCTGCTGCCCCCGCTGTCTGCTGTTCCAACAGTAATCCCGCTGTCAACTGCTCCTGCTGCCACCTCGCTGTCTGCTGTCCCAGTGTCAACTTTGCCGTCAACTGATCCTGCTGCCGCCATGCTGCCTGCTGTTCCAGCGTCAACTTTGCCGTCAGCTGTTTCTGCTGCCGCCCCGCTGTCTGCTGTTCCAACAGTAATCCCGCCGTCAACTGCTCCTGCTGCCACCTCGCTGTCTGCTGTCCCAGTGTCAACTTTGCCGTCAACTGATCCTGCTGCCGCCTTGCTGCCTGCTGTCCCAGTGTCAACTTTGCCGTCAACAGATCCTGCTGCCGCCTTGCTGCCTGCTGTTCCAGCGTCAACTTTGCCGTCAGCTGTTTCTGCTGCCGCCCCGCTGTCTGCTGTTCCAACAGTAATCCCGCTGTCAACTGCTCCTGCTGCCACCTCGCTGTCTGCTGTCCCAGTGTCAACTTTGCCGTCAACAGATCCTCTTGCTGCCTGCTGTTCCAGCGTCAACTTTGCCGTCAGCTGTTTCTGCTGCCGCCCCGCTGTCTGCTGTTCCAACAGTAATCCCGCCGTCAACTGCTCCTGCTGCCACCTCGCTGTCTGCTGTCCCAGTGTCAACTTTGCCGTCAACTGATCCTGCTGCCGCCTTGCTGCCTGCTGTCCCAGTGTCAACTTTGCCGTCAACAGATCCTGCTGCCGCCTTGCTGCCTGCTGTTCCAGCGTCAACTTTGCCGTCAGCTGTTTCTGCTGCCGCCCCGCTGTCTGCTGTTCCAACAGTAATCCCGCCGTCAACTGCTCCTGCTGCCACCTCGCTGTCTGCTGTCCCAGTGTCAACTTTGCCGTCAACAGATCCTCTTGCTGCCTGCTGTTCCAGCGTCAACTTTGCCGTCAGCTGTTTCTGCTGCCGCCCCGCTGTCTGCTGTTCCAACAGTAATCCCGCCGTCAACTGCTCCTGCTGCCACCTCGCTGTCTGCTGTCCCAGTGTCAACTTTGCCGTCAACAGATCCTCTTGCTGCCTGCTGTTCCAGCGTCAACTTTGCCGTCGGCTGTTTCTGCTGCCGCCCCGCTGTCTGCTGTTCCAACAGTAATCCCGCTGTCAACTGCTCCTGCTGCCACCTCGCTGTCTGCTGTCCCAGTGTCAACTTTGCCGTCAACTGATCCTGCTGCCGCCTTGCTGCCTGCTGTTCCAGCGTCAACTTTGCCGTCAGCTGTTTCTGCTGCCGCCCGCTGTCTGCTGTTCCAACAGTAATCCCGCTGTCAACTGCTCCTGCTGCCACCTCGCTGCCTGCTGTTCCAGTGTCAACTTTGCCGTCAGCTGTTTCTGCTGCCGCCCCGCTGTCTGCTGTTCCAACAGTAATCCCGCCGTCAACTGCTCCTGCTGCCACCTCGCTGTCTGCTGTCCCAGTGTCAACTTTGCCGTCAACTGATCCTCTTGCTGCCTGCTGTTCCAGCGTCAACTTTGCCGTCAGCTGTTTCTGCTGCCGCCCCGCTGTCTGCTGTTCCAACAGTAATCCCGCTGTCAACTGCTCCTGCTGCCACCTCGCTGTCTGCTGTTCCAGTGTCAACTTTGCCGTCAGCTGTTTCTGCTGCCGCCCGCTGTCTGCTGTTCCAACAGTAATCCCGCTGTCAACTGCTCCTGCTGCCACCTCGCTGTCTGCTGTCCCAGTGTCAACTTTGCCGTCAACTGATCCTGCTGCCGCCTTGCTGCCTGCTGTTCCAGCGTCAACTTTGCCGTCAGCTGTTTCTGCTGCCGCCCCGCTGTCTGCTGTTCCAACAGTAATCCCGCCGTCAACTGCTCCTGCTGCCACCTCGCTGTCTGCTGTCCCAGTGTCAACTTTGCCGTCAACTGATCCTGCTGCCGCCTTGCTGCCTGCTGTTCCAGCGTCAACTTTGCCGTCAGCTGTTTCTGCTGCCGCCCCGCTGTCTGCTGTTCCAACAGTAATCCCGCCGTCAACTGCTCCTGCTGCCACCTCGCTGTCTGCTGTCCCAGTGTCAACTTTGCCGTCAACTGATCCTGCTGCCGCCTTGCTGCCTGCTGTCCCAGTGTCAACTTTGCCGTCAACAGATCCTGCTGCCGCCTTGCTGCCTGCTGTTCCAGCGTCAACTTTGCCGTCAGCTGTTTCTGCTGCCGCCCCGCTGTCTGCTGTTCCAACAGTAATCCGCCGTCAACTGCTCCTGCTGCCACCTCGCTGTCTGCTGTCCCAGTGTCAACTTTGCCGTCAACTGATCCTGCTGCCGCCTTGCTGCCTGCTGTTCCAGCGTCAACTTTGCCGTCAGCTGTTTCTGCTGCCGCCCCGCTGTCTGCTGTCCCAGTGTCAACTTTGCCGTCAACTGATCCTGCTGCCGCCTTGCTGCCTGCTGTTCCAGCGTCAACTTTGCCGTCAGCTGTTTCTGCTGCCGCCCCGCTGTCTGCTGTCCCAGTGTCAACTTTGCCGTCAACAGATCCTGCTGCCGCCTTGCTGCCTGCTGTTCCAGCGTCAACTTTGCCGTCAGCTGTTTCTGCTGCCGCCCCGCTGTCTGCTGTTCCAACAGTAATCCCGCCGTCAACTGCTCCTGCTTCCACCTCGCTGTCTGCTGTCCCAGTGTCAACTTTGCCGTCAACTGATCCTGCTGCCGCCTTGCTGCCTGCTGTTCCAGCGTCAACTTTGCCGTCAGCTGTTTCTGCTGCCGCCCCGCTGTCTGCTGTTCCAACAGTAATCCCGCTGTCAACTGCTCCTGCTGCCACCTCGCTGTCTGCTGTCCCAGTGTCAACTTTGCCGTCAACAGATCCTGCTGCCGCCTTGCTGCCTGCTGTTCCAGCGTCAACTTTGCCGTCAGCTGTTTCTGCTGCCGCCCCGCTGTCTGCTGTTCCAACAGTAATCCCGCCGTCAACTGCTCCTGCTGCCACCTCGCTGTCTGCTGTCCCAGTGTGAACTTTGCCGTCAACTGATCCTGCTGCCGCCTTGCTGCCTGCTGTTCCAGCGTCAACTTTGCCGTCAGCTGTTTCTGCTGCCGCCCCGCTGTCTGCTGTTCCAACAGTAATCCCGCTGTCAACTGCTCCTGCTGCCACCTCGCTGTCTGCTGTCCCAGTGTCAACTTTGCCGTCAACTGATCCTGCTGCCGCCTTGCTGCCTGCTGTTCCAGCGTCAACTTTGCCGTCAGCTGTTTCTGCTGCCGCCTCGCTGTCTGCTGTTCACAAGTGTCAACTTTGCCGTCAACTGCTCCTGCTGCCACCTCGCTGTCTGCTGTCCCAGTGTCAACTTTGCCGTCAACTGATCCTGCTGCCGCCTTGCTGTCTGCTGTCCCAGTGTCAACTTTGCCGTCCTGATCCTGCTGTTCGTCAGCTGTTTCTGCTGCCGCCCGCTGTCTGCTGTTCCAACAGTAATCCCGCTGTCAACTGCTCCTGCTGCCACCTCGCTGTCTGCTGTCCCAGTGTCAACTTTGCCGTCAACTGATCCTCTGCCGTCTCTGCTGCCTGCTGTTCCAGCGTCAACTTTGCCGTCAGCTGTTTCTGCTGCCGCCCCGCTGTCTGCTGTTCCAACAGTAATCCCGCTGTCAACTGCTCCTGCTGCCACCTCGCTGTCTGCTGTCCCAGTGTCAACTTTGCCGTCAACTGATCCTGCTCGCCTTGCTGCCTGCTGTTCCAGCGTCAACTTTGCCGTCAGCTGTTTCTGCTGCCGCCCCGCTGTCTGCTGTTCCAACAGTAATCCCGCTGTCAACTGCTCCTGCTGCCACCTCGCTGTCTGCTGTCCCAGTGTCAACTTTGCCGTCAACTGATCCTGCTGCCGCCTTGCTGCCTGCTGTTCCAGCGTCAACTTTGCCGTCAGCTGTTTCTGCTGCCGCCCCGCTGTCTGCTGTTCCAACAGTAATCCCGCTGTCAACTGCTCCTGCTGCCACCTCGCTGTCTGCTGTCCCAGTGTCAACTTTGCCGTCAACTGATCCTGCTGCCTTGCTGCCTGCTGTTCCAGCGTCAACTTTGCCGTCAGCTGTTTCTGCTGCCGCCCCGCTGTCTGCTGTCCCAACAGTAATCCCGCCGTCAACTGCTCCTGCTGCCACCTCGCTGTCTGCTGTCCCAGTGTCAACTTTGCCGCCAACTGATCCTGCTGCCGCCTTGCTGCCTGCTGTTCCAGCGTCAACTTTGCCGTCAGCTGTTTCTGCTGCCGCCCCGCTGTCTGCTGTTCCAACAGTAATCCCGCTGTCAACTGCTCCTGCTGCCACCTCGCTGTCTGCTGTCCCAGTGTCAACTTTGCCGTCAACTGATCCTGCTGCCGCCTTGCTGCCTGCTGTTCCAGCGTCAACTTTGCCGTCTGCTGTTTCTGCTGCCGCCCCGCTGTCTGCTGTTCCAACAGTAATCCCGCCGTCAACTGCTCCTGCTGCCACCTCGCTGTCTGCTGTCCCAGTGTCAACTTTGCCGTCAACTGATCCTGCTGCCGCCTTGCTGCCTGCTGTTCCAGCGTCAACTTTGCCGTCAGCTGTTTCTGCTGCCGCCCCGCTGTCTGCTGTTCCAACAGTAATCCCGCCGTCAACTGCTCCTGCTGCCACCTCGCTGTCTGCTGTCCCAGTGTCAACTTTGCCGTCAACTGATCCTCTTGCCGCCTGCTGTTCCAGCGTCAACTTTGCCGTCAGCTGTTTCTGCTGCCGCCCCGCTGTCTGCTGTTCCAACAGTAATCCCGCTGTCAACTGCTCCTGCTGCCACCTCGCTGTCTGCTGTCCCAGTGTCAACTTTGCCGTCAACTGATCCTGCTGCCGCCTTGCTGCCTGCTGTTCCAGCGTCAACTTTGCCGTCAGCTGTTTCTGCTGCCGCCCCGCTGTCTGCTGTTCCAACAGTAATCCCGCCGCCAACTGCTCCTGCTGCCACCTCGCTGTCTGCTGTCCCAGTGTCAACTTTGCCGTCAACTGATCCTGCTGCCGCCTTGCTGCCTGCTGTCCCAGTGTCAACTTTGCCGTCAACAGATCCTCTTGCTGCCTGCTGTTCCAGCGTCAACTTTGCCGTCAGCTGTTTCTGCTGCCGCCCGCTGTCTGCTGTTCCAACAGTAATCCCGCTGTCAACTGCTCCTGCTGCCACCTCGCTGTCTGCTGTCCCAGTGTCAACTTTGCCGTCAACTGATCCTGCTGCCGCCTTGCTGCCTGCTGTTCCAGCGTCAACTTTGCCGTCGGCTGTTTCTGCTGCCGCCCCGCTGTCTGCTGTTCCAACAGTAATCCCGCTGTCAACTGCTCCTGCTGCCACCTCGCTGTCTGCTGTCCCAGTGTCAACTTTGCCGTCAGCTGTTCCTGCTGCCGCCCCGCTGGCTGCTGTTCCAAGCGTAATCCGCCGTCAACTGTTCCTGCTGCCGCCTCGCTGTCTGCTGTTCCACCAGTAATCTTGCCGTCAATGATCCTGCTCCTGCTGCCACCTCGCTGTCTGCTGTCCCAGTGTCAACTTTGCCGTCAACAGATCCTCTTGCTGCCTGCTGTTCCAGCGTCAACTTTGCCGTCAGCTGTTTCTGCTGCCGCCCCGCTGTCTGCTGTTCCAACAGTAATCCCGCTGTCATATTCTCCTGCTGCCACCTGGCTGTCTGCTGTCCCAGTGTCAACTTTGCCGTCAACAGATCAACTTTGTCCCAGTGTCAACTTTGCCGTCAACAGATCCGCTTGCTGCCTGCTGTTCCAGCGTCAATTTTGCCGTCGGCTGTTTCTGCTGCCGCCCCGCTGTCTGCTGTTCCAACAGTAATCCCGCTGTCATCTGCTCCTGCTGCCACCTCGCTGTCTGCTGTCCCAGTGTCAACTTTGCCGTCAACTGATCCTGCCGCCGCCTTGCTGCCTGCTGTTCCAGCGTCAACTTTGCCGTCAGCTGTTTCTGCTGCCGCCCCGCTGTCTGCTGTTCCAACAGTAATCCCGCTGTCAACTGCTCCTGCTGCCACCTCGCTGTCTGCTGTCCCAGTGTCAACTTTGCCGTCAACAGATCCTGCCGCCGCCTTGCTGCCTGCTGTTCCAGCGTCAACTTTGCCGTCAGCTGTTTCTGCTGCCGCCCCGCTGTCTGCTGTTCCAACAGTAATCCCGCTGTCAACTGCTCCTGCTGCCACCTCGCTGTCTGCTGTCCCAGTGTCAACTTTGCCGTCAACAGATCCTGCTGCCGCCTTGCTGCCTGCTGTTCCAGCGTCAACTTTGCCGTCAGCTGTTTTTGCTTCCGCCCGCTGTCTGCTGTTCCAACAGTAATCCCGCTGTCATCTGCTCCTGCTGCCACCTCGCTGTCTGCTGTCCCAGTGTCAACTTGGCCGTCAACTGATCCTGCTGCCGCCTTGCTGCCTGCTGTCTCTTCAGCGTCAACTTTGCCCTGCTGTTTCAGCCGCTGTTTCTTCTGCCGCCCGCCCGCTGTCTGCTGTTCCAACAGTAATCCCGCTGTCAACTGCTCCTGCTGCCACCTCGCTGTCTGCTGTCCCAGTGTCAACTTTGCCGTCAACTGATCCTGCTGCCGCCTTGCTGCCTGCTGTTCCAGCGTCAACTTTGCCGTCAGCTGTTTCTGCTGCCGCCCCGCTGTCTGCTGTTCCAACAGTAATCCCGCTGTCAACTGCTCCTGCTGCCACCTCGCTGTCTGCTGTCCCAGTGTCAACTTTGCCGTCAACTGATCCTGCTGCCGCCTTGCTGCCTGCTGTTCCAGCGTCAACTTTGCCGTCAGCTGTTTCTGCTGCCGCCCCGCTGTCTGCTGTTCCAACAGTAATCCCGCTGTCAACTGCTCCTGCTGCCACCTCGCTGTCTGCTGTCCCAGTGTCAACTTTGCCGTCAACTGATCCTGCTGCCGCCTTGCTGCCTGCTGTTCCAGCGTCAACTTTGCCGTCAGCTGTTTCTGCTGCCGCCCCGCTGTCTGCTGTTCCAACAGTAATCCCGCCGTCAACTGCTCCTGCTGCCACCTCGCTGTCTGCTGTCCCAGTGTCAACTTTGCCGTCAACTGATCCTGCTGCCGCCTTGCTGCCTGCTGTTCCAGCGTCAACTTTGCCGTCAGCTGTTTCTGCTGCCGCCCGCTGTCTGCTGTTCCAACAGTAATCCCGCCGTCAACTGCTCCTGCTGCCACCTCGCTGTCTGCTGTCCCAGTGTCAACTTTGCCGTCAACTGATCCTGCTGCCCTTCCTTGCTGCCTGCTGTTCCAGCGTCAACTTTGCCGTCAGCTGTTTCTGCTGCCGCCCCGCTGTCTGCTGTTCCAACAGTAATCCCGCCGTCAACTGCTCCTGCTGCCCCTCGCTGTCTGCTGTCCCAGTGTCAACTTTGCCGTCAACTGATCCTGCTGCCGCCTTGCTGCCTGCTGTCCCAGTGTCAACTTTGCCGTCAACAGATCCTCTTGCTGCCTGCTGTTCCAGCGTCAACTTTGCCGTCAGCTGTTTCTGCTGCCGCCCCGCTGTCTGCTGTCCCAACAGTAATCCCGCTGTCAACTGCTCCTGCTGCCACCTCGCTGTCTGCTGTCCCAGTGTCAACTTTGCCGTCAACTGATCCTGCTGCCGCCTTGCTGCCTGCTGTTCCAGCGTCAACTTTGCCGTCGGCTGTTTCTGCTGCCGCCCCGCTGTCTGCTGTTCCAAACAGTAATCCCGCTGTCAACTGCTCCTGCTGCCACCTCGCTGTCTGCTGTCCCAGTGTCAACTTTGCCGTCAACTGATCCTGCTGCCGCCTTGCTGCCTGCTGTTCCAGCGTCAACTTTGCCGTCAGCTGTTTCTGCTGCCGCCCCGCTGTCTGCTGTTCCAACAGTAATCCCGCCGTCAACTGCTCCTGCTGCCACCTCGCTGTCTGCTGTCCCAGTCGTCCAGCTTTGCCGTCAACTGATCCTGCTGCCGCCTTGCTGCCTGCTGTTCCAGCGTCAACTTTGCCGTCAACTGTTTTCTGCCGCCCGCTGTCTGCTGTTCCAGTGTAATCCTGCTGTCCTGCTGCCACCTCGCTGTCTGCTGTTCCAGTCGTCAACTTTGCCGTCAGCTGTTTCTGCCGCCCCGCTGTCTGCTGTTCCAACAGTAATCCCGCTGTCAACTGCTCCTGCTGCCACCTCGCTGTCTGCTGTCCCAGTGTCAACTTTGCCGTCAACTGATCCTGCTGCCGCCTTGCTGCCTGCTGTTCCAGCGTCAACTTTGCCGTCGGCTGTTTCTGCTGCCGCCCCGCTGTCTGCTGTTCCAACAGTAATCCCGCTGTCAACTGCTCCTGCTGCCACCTCGCTGTCTGCTGTCCCAGTGTCAACTTTGCCGTCAACTGATCCTGCTGCCGCCTTGCTGCCTGCTGTTCCAGCGTCAACTTTGCCGTCAGCTGTTTCTGCTGCCGCCCCGCTGTCTGCTGTTCCAACAGTAATCCCGCCGCCAACTGCTCCTGCTGCCACCTCGCTGTCTGCTGTCCCAGTGTCAACTTTGCCGTCAACTGATCCTGCTGCCGCCTTGCTGCCTGCTGTCCCAGTGTCAACTTTGCCGTCAACAGATCCTCTTGCTGCCTGCTGTTCCAGTGTCAACTTTGCCGTCAGCTGTTTCTGCTGCCGCCCCGCTGTCTGCTGTCCCAACAGTAATCCCGCTGTCAACTGCTCCTGCTGCCACCTCGCTGTCTGCTGTCCCAGTGTCAACTTTGCCGTCAACTGATCCTGCTGCCGCCTTGCTGCCTGCTGTTCCAGCGTCAACTTTGCCATCGGCTGTTTCTGCTGCCGCCCGCTGTCTGCTGTTCCAACAGTAATCCCGCTGTCAACTGCTCCTGCTGCCACCTCGCTGTCTGCTGTCCCAGTGTCAACTTTGCCGTCAACTGATCCTGCTGCCGCCTTGCTGCCTGCTGTTCCAGCGTCAACTTTGCCTGTCGGCTGTTTCTGCTGCCGCCCCGCTGTCTGCTGTTCCAACAGTAATCCCGCCGTCAACTGCTCCTGCTGCCACCTCGCTGTCTGCTGTCCCAGTGTCAACTTTGCCGTCAACTGATCCTGCTGCCGCCTTGCTGCCTGCTGTTCCAGCGTCAACTTTGCCGTCAGCTGTTTCTGCTGCCGCCTCGCTGTCTGCTGTCCCAGTGTCAACTTTGCCGTCAACTGATCCTGCTGCCGCCTTGCTGCCTGCTGTTCCCAGTTTTGCTCAACTTTGCCGTCAGCTGTTTCTGCTGCCGCCCCGCTGTCTGCTGTTCCAACAGTAATCCCGCTGTCAACTGCTCCTGCTGCCACCTCGCTGTCCTGCTGTCCCAGTGTCAACTTTGCCGTCAACAGATCCTGCTTGCTGCCTGCTGTTCCAGCGTCAACTTTGCCGTCAGCTGTTTCTGCTGCCGCCCCGCTGTCTGCTGTTCCAACAGTAATCCCGCCGTCAACTGCTCCTGCTGCCACCTCGCTGTCTGCTGTCCCAGTGTCAACTTTGCCGTCAACTGATCCTGCTGCCGCCTTGCTGCCTGCTGTTCCAGCGTCAACTTTGCCGTCAGCTGTTTCTGCTGCCGCCCCGCTGTCTGCTGTTCCAACAGTAATCCCGCTGTCAACTGCTCCTGCTGCCACCGCACTGTCTGCTGTCCCAGTGTCAACTTTGCCGTCAACTGATCCTGCTGCCGCCTTGCTGCCTGCTGTTCCAGCGTCAACTTTGCCGTCAGCTGTTTCTGCTTGCCGCCCGCTGTCTGCTGTTCCAACAGTAATCCCGCCGTCAACTGCTCCTGCTGCCGCCTCGCTGTCTGCTGTCCCAGTGTCAACTTTGCCGTCAACTGATCCTGCTGCCGCCTTGCTGTCTGCTGTCCCAGTGTCAACTTTGCCGTCAACAGATCCTCTTGCTGCCTGCTGTTCCAGCGTCAACTTTGCCGTCGGCTGTTTCTGCTGCCGCCCCGCTGTCTGCTGTTCCAACAGTAATCCCGCCGTCAACTGCTCCTGCTGCCACCTCGCTGTCTGCTGTCCCAGTGTCAACTTTGCCGTCAACTGATCCTGCTGCCGCCTTGCTGCCTGCTGTTCCAGCGTCAACTTTGCCGTCGGCTGTTTCTGCTGCCGCCCGCTGTCTGCTGTTCCAACAGTAATCCCGCTGTCAACTGCTCCTGCTGCCACCTCGCTGTCTGCTGTCCCAGTGTCAACTTTGCCGTCAACTGATCCTGCTTGCTGCCTGCTGTTCCAGTGTCAACTTTGCCGTCAGCTGTTTCTGCTTGCTGTCTGCTGTTCCAGTGTCAATCCCGCCGTCAGCTGTTTCTCCTGCTGCCACCTTTCAGTAATCAACTTTGCCGTCAACTGCTCCTGCTGCCACCTCGCTGTCTGCTGTCCCAGTGTCAACTTTGCCGTCAACTGATCCTGCTGCCGCCTTGCTGCCTGCTGTTCCAGCGTCAACTTTGCCGTCAGCTGTTTCTGCTGCCGCCCCGCTGTCTGCTGTTCCAACAGTAATCCCGCCGTCAACTGCTCCTGCTGCCACCTCGCTGTCTGCTGTTCCCAGTGTCAACTTTGCGTCAACTGTCCTGCTGCCGCCTTGCTGTCTGCTGTCCCAGTGTCAACTTTGCCGTCAACTGATCCTGCTGCCGCCTTGCTGCCTGCTGTTCCAGCGTCAACTTTGCCGTCAGCTGTTTCTGCTGCCGCCCCGCTGTCTGCTGTTCCAACAGTAATCCCGCTGTCAACTGCTCCTGCTGCCACCTCGCTGTCTGCTGTCCCAGTGTCAACTTTGCCGTCAACTGATCCTGCTGCCGCCTTGCTGCCTGCTGTTCCAGCGTCAACTTTGCCGTCAGCTGTTTCTGCTGCCGCCCGCTGTCTGCTGTTCCAACAGTAATCCCGCCGTCAACTGCTCCTGCTGCCACCTCGCTGTCTGCTGTCCCAGTGTCAACTTTGCCGTCAACTGATCCTGCTGCCGCCTTGCTGCCTGCTGTTCCAGCGTCAACTTTGCCGTCAGCTGTTTCTGCTGCCGCCCGCTGTCTGCTGTTCCAACAGTAATCCCGCTGTCAACTGCTCCTGCTGCCACCTCGCTGTCTGCTGTCCCAGTGTCAACTTTGCCGTCAACTGATCCTGCTTGCTGCTCCTGCTGTTCCAGCGTCAACTTTGCTGTCGGCTGTTTCTCTGCCGCCCCGCTGTCTGCTGTTCCAACAGTAATCCCGCTGTCAACTGCTCCTGCTGCCACCTCGCTTTCTGCTGTCCCAGTGTCAACTTTGCCGTCAACTGATCCTGCTGCCGCCTTGCTGCCTGCTGTTCCAGCGTCAACTTTGCCGTCAGCTGTTTCTGCTGCCGCCCCGCTGTCTGCTGTTCCAACAGTAATCCCGCTGTCAACTGCTCCTGCTGCCACCTCGCTGTCTGCTGTCCCAGTGTCAACTTTGCCGTCAACTGATCCTGCTGCCGCCTTGCTGCCTGCTGTTCCAGCGTCAACTTTGCCGTCGGCTGTTTCTGCTGCCGCCCCGCTGTCTGCTGTTCCAACAGTAATCCCGCTGTCAACTGCTCCTGCTGCCACCTCGCTGTCTGCTGTCCCAGTGTCAACTTTGCCGTCAACTGATCCTGCTGCCGCCTGCTGTCTCGTTCCAGCTGTTTCTGATCCTCTTGCTGCCTGCTGTTCCAGCGTCAACTTTGCCGTCAGCTGTTTCTGCTGCCGCCCCGCTGTCTGCTGTCCCAACAGTAATCCCGCTGTCAACTGCTCCTGCTGCCACCTCGCTGTCTGCTGTCCCAGTGTCAACTTTGCCGTCAACTGATCCTGCTGCCGCCTTGCTGCCTGCTGTTCCAGCGTCAACTTTGCCGTCGGCTGTTTCTGCTGCCGCCCGCTGTCTGCTGTTCCAACAGTAATCCGCCGTCAACTGCTCCTGCTGCCCACCTCGCTGTCTGCTGTCCCAGTGTCAACTTTGCCGTCAACTGATCCTGCTGCCGCCTTGCTGTTCCGCTGTTCTGCTGTTCGTCAACTTTGCTGCCTGCTGTTCTGTCTGCTGTTCCAACATGATCCGTCAGCTGTTTCTGCTGCCCCCCGCTGTCTGCTGTCTCCAGTGTCAACTTTCCCGTCAGCTGCTCCTGCTGCTCTGCTGTCCCAGTGTCAACTTTGCCGTCAACAGATCCTGCTGCCGCCTTGCTGCCTGCTGTTCCAGCGTCAACTTTGCCGTCAGCTGTTTCTGCTGCCGCCCCGCTGTCTGCTGTTCCAACAGTAATCCCGCCGTCAACTGCTCCTGCTGCCACCTCGCTGTCTGCTGTCCCAGTGTCAACTTTTGCCGTCAACTGATCCTGCTGCCGCCTTGCTGCCTGTCCCAGTGTTCCATTGCCGTCAAATCCTCTTGCTGCTCTGTTCCAGTGTCAACTTTGCTGTCAGCTGTTTCTGCTGCCGCCCCGCTGTCTGCTGTTCCAACAGTAATCCCGCTGTCAACTGCTCCTGCTGCCACCTCGCTGTCTGCTGTCCCAGTGTCAACTTTGCCGTCAACTGATCCTGTCTTGCTTGCCTGCTGTTCCAGCGTCAACTTTGCCGTCAGCTGTTTCTGCTGCCGCCCCGCTGTCTGCTGTTCCAACAGTAATCCCGCCGTCAATCTGCTCCTGCTGCCACCTCGCTGTCTGCTGTCCCAGTGTCAACTTTGCCGTCAACTGATCCTGCCTTGCTGCCTGCTGTTTCGCGTCACTTTGCTGCCTGCTGTTTCTGCAGCCTCAACTTTGCCGTCAGCTGTTTCTGCTGCCGCTGCTCCGCTGTCTGCTGTTCCAACAGTGTCAATCTTGCCGTCAACTGCTCCTGCTGCCCACCTCGCTGTCTGCTGTCCCAGTGTCAACTTTGCCGTCAACAGATCCTGCCCTTGCTGCCTGCTGTTCCAGCGTCAACTTTGCCGTCAGCTGTTTCTGCTGCCGCCCGCTGTCTGCTGTTCCAACAGTAATCCCGCCGTCAACTGCTCCTGCTGCCACCTCGCTGTCTGCTGTCCCAGTGTCAACTTTGCCGTCAACTGATCCTGCTGCCGCCTTGCTGCCTGCTGTTCCAGCGTCAACTTTGCCGTCAGCTGTTTCTGCTGCCGCCCCGCTGTCTGCTGTTCCAACAGTAATCCCGCCGTCAACTGCTCCTGCTGCCACCTCGCTGTCTGCTGTCCCAGTTAGTCAACTTTGCCGTCAACAGATCCTGCTCCTTGCTGCCTGCTGTTCCAGCGTCAACTTTGCCGTCAGCTGTTTCTGCTGCCGCCCGCTGTCTGCTGTTCCAACAGTAATCCCGCCGTCAACTGCTCCTGCTGCCACCTCGCTGTCTGCTGTCCCAGTGTCAACTTTGCCGTCAACTGATCCTGCTGCTGCCGCCTTGCTGCCTGCTGTCCCCGCCTGCTTCGTGTCAATCTTTGCCGTCAACGATCCTCTTGCTGCCTGCTGTTCCAGCGTCAACTTTGCCGTCAGCTGTTTCTGCTGCCGCCCCGCTGTCTGCTGTTCCAACAGTAATCCCGCTGTCAACTGCTCCTGCTGCCACCTCGCTGTCTGCTGTCCCAGTGTCAACTTTGCCGTCAACTGATCCTGCTGCCGCCTTGCTGCCTGCTGTTCCAGCGTCAACTTTGCCGTCAGCTGTTTCTGCTGCCGCCCCGCTGTCTGCTGTTCCAACAGTAATCCCGCTGTCAACTGCTCCTGCTGCCACCTCGCTGTCTGCTGTCCCAGTGTCAACTTTGCCGTCAACTGATCCTGCTGCCGCCTTGCTGCCTGCTGTTCCAGCGTCAACTTTGCCGTCAGCTGTTTCTGCTGCCGCCCGCTGTCTGCTGTTCCAACAGTAATCCCGCTGTCAACTGCTCCTGCTGCCACCTCGCTGTCTGCTGTCCCAGTGTCAACTTTGCCGTCAACTGATCCTGCTGCCGCCTTGCTGCCTGCTGTTCCAGCGTCAACTTTGCCGTCAGCTGTTTCTGCTGCCGCCCCGCTGTCTGCTGTTCCAACAGTAATCCCGCCGTCAACTGCTCCTGCTGCCACCTCGCTGTCTGCTGTCCCAGTGTCAACTTTGCCGTCAACAGATCCTCTTGCTGCCTGCTGTTCCAGCGTCAACTTTGCCGTCAGCTGTTTCTGCTGCCGCCCCGCTGTCTGCTGTCCCAACAGTAATCCCGCCGTCAACTGCTCCTGCTGCCACCTCGCTGTCTGCTGTCCCAGTGTCAACTTTGCCGTCAACTGATCCTGCTGCCGCCTTGCTGCCTGCTGTTCCAGCGTCATTTTGCCATCTGCTGCTGTCAACTTTGCCGTGCTGTTTCTGCTGCCGCCCGCTGTCTGCTGTTCCAACAGTAATCCCGCCGTCAACTGCTCCTGCTGCCACCTCGCTGTCTGCTGTCCCAGTGTCAACTTTGCCGTCAACTGATCCTGCTGCCGCCTTGCTGCCTGCTGTTCCAGCGTCAACTTTGCCGTCAGCTGTTTCTGCTGCCGCCCCGCTGTCTGCTGTTCCAACAGTAATCCCGCTGTCAACTGCTCCTGCTGCCACCTCGCTGTCTGCTGTCCCAGTGTCAACTTTGCCGTCAACTGATCCTGCTGCCGCCTTGCTGCCTGCTGTTCCAGCGTCAACTTTGCCGTCAGCTGTTTCTGCTGCCGCCCCGCTGTCTGCTGTTCCAACAGTAATCCCGCCGTCAACTGCTCCTGCTGCCACCTCGCTGTCTGCTGTCCCAGTGTCAACTTTGCCGTCAACTGATCCTGCTGCCGCCTTGCTGCCTGCTGTTCCAGCGTCAACTTTGCCGTCGGCTGTTTCTGCTGCCGCCCCGCTGTCTGCTGTTCCAACAGTAATCCCGCTGTCAACTGCTCCTGCTGCCACCTCGCTGTCTGCTGTCCCAGTGTCAACTTTGCCGTCAACTGATCCTGCTGCCGCCTTGCTGCCTGCTGTTCCATGCGTCAACTGTTTCTGCTTGCTGCCTGCTGTTCCCGTCAGCTGTTTCTGCTGCCGCCCCGCTGTCTGCTGTCCCAACAGTAATCCCGCTGTCAACTGCTCCTGCTGCCACCTCGCTGTCTGCTGTCCCAGTGTCAACTTTGCCGTCAACTGATCCTGCTGCCGTCTTGCTGCCTGCTGTTCCAGCGTCAACTTTGCCGTCAGCTGTTTCTGCTGCCGCCCGCTGTCTGCTGTTCCAACAGTAATCCCGCTGTCAACTGCTCCTGCTGCCACCTCGCTGTCTGCTGTCCCAGTGTCAACTTTGCCGTCAACTGATCCTGCTGCCGCCTTGCTGCCTGCTGTTCCAGCGTCAACTTTGCCGTCAGCTGTTTCTGCTGCCGCCCCGCTGTCTGCTGTTCCAACAGTAATCCCGCTGTCAACTGCTCCTGCTGCCACCTCGCTGTCTGCTGTCCCAGTGTCAACTTTGCCGTCAACTGATCCTGCTGCCGCCTTGCTGCCTGCTGTTCCAGCGTCAACTTTGCCGTCAGCTGTTTCTGCTGCCGCCCCGCTGTCTGCTGTTCCAACAGTAATCCCGCCGTCAACTGCTCCTGCTGCCACCTCGCTGTCTGCTGTCCCAGTGTCAACTTTGCCGTCAACTGATCCTGCTGCCGCCTTGCTGCCTGCTGTCCCAGTGTCAACTTTGCCGTCAACAGATCCTCTTGCTGCCTGCTGTTCCAGCGTCAACTTTGCCGTCAGCTGTTTCTGCTGCCGCCCGCTGTCTGCTGTTCCAACAGTAATCCCGCTGTCAACTGCTCCTGCTGCCACCTCGCTGTCTGCTGTCCCAGTGTCATTCATTTTTGCCGTCAACTGATCCTCCGATCCTGCTGCCGCCTTGCTGCCTGCTGTTCCAGCGTCAACTTTGCCGTCAGCTGTTTCTGCTGCCGCCCCGCTGTCTGCTGTTCCAACAGTAATCCCGCTGTCAACTGCTCCTGCTGCCACCTCGCTGTCTGCTGTCCCAGTGTCAACTTTGCCGTCAACTGATCCTGCTTGCCGCCTTGCTGCCTGCTGTTCCAGCGTCAACTTTGCCGTCAGCTGTTTCTGCTGCCGCCCCGCTGTCTGCTGTTCCAACAGTAATCCCGCCGTCAACTGCTCCTGCTGCCACCTCGCTGTCTGCTGTCCCAGTGTCAACTTTGCCGTCAACTGATCCTGCTGCCGCCTTGCTGCCTGCTGTCCCAGCGTCAACTTTGCCGTCAACAGATCCTCTTGCTGCCTGCTGTTCCAGCGTCAACTTTTCCGTCAGCTGTTTCTGCTGCCGCCCCGCTGTCTGCTGTTCCAACAGTAATCCCGCCGTCAACTGCTCCTGCTGCCACCTCGCTGTCTGCTGTCCCAGTGTCAACTTTGCCGATCCTGCTGCCTTACTTCCTGCTGTTCCTGCTGCCGCCTTGCTGCCTGCTGTTCCAGCGTCAACTTTGCCGTCAGCTGTTTCTGCTGCCGCCCCGCTGTCTGCTGTTCCAACAGTAATCCGCCGTCAACTGCTCCTGCTGCCACCTCGCTGTCTGCTGTCCCAGTGTCAACTTTGCCGTCAACTGATCCTGCTGCCGCCTTGCTGCCTGCTGTTCCAGCGTCAACTTTGCCGTCAGCTGTTTCTGCTGCCGCCCCGCTGTCTGCTGTTCCAACAGTAATCCCGCTGTCAACTGCTCCTGCTGCCACCTCGCTGTCTGCTGTCCCAGTGTCAACTTTGCCGTCAACTGATCCTGCTGCCGCCTTGCTGCCTGCTGTTCCAGCGTCAACTTTGCCGTCAGCTGTTTCTGCTGCCCCTTGCTGCCTGCTGTTGCTGTTCAACGTATCTGCCGTCAGCTGTTTCTGCTGCCGCCCGCTGTCTGCTGTTCCAGCAGTAATCCCGCTGTCAACTGCTCCTGCTGCCACCTCGCTGTCTGCTGTCCCAGTGTCAACTTTGCCGTCAACTGATCCTGCTGCCGCCTTGCTGCCTGCTGTTCCAGCGTCAACTTTGCCGTCAGCTGTTTCTGCTGCCGCCCCGCTGTCTGCTGTTCCAACAGTAATCCCGCCGTCAACTGCTCCTGCTGCCACCTCGCTGTCTGCTGTCCCAGTGTCAACTTTGCCGTCAACTGATCCTGCTGCCGCCTTCTGCCTGCTGTCCCAGTGTCAACTTTGCCGTCAACAGATCCTCTTGCTGCCTGCTGTTCCAGTGTCAACTTTGCCGTCAGCTGTTTCTGCTGCCGCCCCGCTGTCTGCTGTTCCAACAGTAATCCCGCCGTCAACTGCTCCTGCTGCCACCTCGCTGTCTGCTGTCCCAGTGTCAACTTTGCCGTCAACTGATCCTGCTGCCGCCTTGCTGCCTGCTGTTCCAGCGTCAACTTTGCCGTCAGCTGTTTCTGCTGCCGCCCCGCTGTCTGCTGTTCCAACAGTAATCCCGCTGTCAACTGCTCCTGCTGCCACCTCGCTGTCTGCTGTCCCAGTGTCAACTTTGCCGTCAACTGATCCTGCTGCCGCCTTGCTGCCTGCTGTTCCAGCGTCAACTTTGCCGTCAGCTGTTTCTGCTGCCGCCCCGCTGTCTGCTGTTCCAACAGTAATCCCGCCGTCAACTGCTCCTGCTGCCACCTCGCTGTCTGCTGTCCCAGTGTCAACTTTGCCGTCAACTGATCCTGCTGCCGCCTTGCTGCCTGCTGTTCCAGCGTCAACTTTGCCGTCAGCTGTTTCTGCTGCCGCCCCGCTGTCTGCTGTTCCAACAGTAATCCCCGCTGCTCCCTGCCACCTCGCTGTCTGCTGTCCCAGTGTCAACTTTGCCGTCAACAGATCTCTGCCGCCTTGCTGCCTGCTGTTCCAGCGTCAACTTTGCCGTCAGCTGTTTCTGCTGCCGCCCCGCTGTCTGCTGTTCCAACAGTAATCCCGCCGTCAACTGCTCCTGCTGCCACCTCGCTGTCTGCTGTCCCAGTGTCAACTTTGCCGTCAACTGATCCTGCTGCCGCCTTGCTGCCTGCTGTTCCAGCGTCAACTTTGCCGTTCTCGCTGCTGTTTCTGCTGCCTGCCCCCGCTGTCTGCTGTTCCAACAGTAATCCCGCTGTCAACTGCTCCTGCTGCCACCTCGCTGTCTGCTGTCCCAGTGTCAACTTTGCCGTCAACTGATCCTGCTGCCGCCTTGCTGCCTGCTGTTCCAGCGTCAACTTTGCCGTCAGCTGTTTCTGCTGCCGCCCGCTGTCTGCTGTTCCAACAGTAATCCCGCTGTCAACTGCTCCTGCTGCCACCTCGCTGTCTGCTGTCCCAGTGTCAACTTTGCCGTCAACTGATCCTGCTGCCGCCTTGCTGCCTGCTGTTCCAGCGTCAACTTTGCCGTCAGCTGTTTCTGCTGCCGCCCCGCTGTCTGCTGTTCCAACAGTAATCCCGCCGTCAACTGCTCCTGCTGCCACCTCGCTGTCTGCTGTCCCAGTGTCAACTTTGCCGTCAACTGATCCTGCTGCCGCCTTGCTGCCTGCTGTCCCAGCGTCAACTTTGCCGTCAACTGTTTCTGCTGCCGCCTTGCTGTCTGCTGTTCCAGTGTCAACTTTGCCGTCAACTGTTCCTGCTGCCGCCTTGCTGTCTGCTGTTCCAGCGTCAACTTTGCCGTCAGCTGTTTCTGCTGCCGCCCGCTGTCTGCTGTGTTCAAAAGTAATCCCGCCGTCAACTGCTCCTGCTGCCACCTCGCTGTCTGCTGTCCCAGTGTCAACTTTGCCGTCAACTGATCCTGCTGCCGCCTTGCTGCCTGCTGTTCCAGCGTCAACTTTGCCGTCAGCTGTTTCTGCTGCCGCCCCGCTGTCTGCTGTTCCAACAGTAATCCCGCTGTCAACTGCTCCTGCTGCCACCTCGCTGTCTGCTGTCCCAGTGTCAACTTTGCCGTCAACTGATCCTGCTGTCGCCTTGCTGCCTGCTGTTCCAGCGTCTACTTTGCCGTCAGCTGTTTCTGCTGCCACCTCGCTGTCTGCTTTCCCAGTGTCAACTTTGCCGTCAACTGATCCTGCTGCCGCCTTGCTGCCTGCTGTCCCAGTGTCAACTTTGCCGTCAACAGATCCTGCTGCCGCCTGCTGTTCCAGCGTCAACTTTTGCCGTCAGCTGTTTCTGCTGCCGCCCCGCTGTCTGCTGTTCCAACAGTAATCCCGCCTGTCAACTGCTCCTGCTGCCACCTCGCTGTCTGCTGTCCCAGTGTCAACTTTGCCGTCAACAGATCCTGCTGCCGCCTTGCTGCCTGCTGTTCCAACAGTAATCCCGCCGTCAACTGCTCCTGCTGCCACCTCGCTGTCTGCTGTCCCAGTGTCAACTTTGCCGTCAACTGATCCTGCTGCCGCCTTGCTGCCTGCTGTTCCAGCGTCAACTTTGCCGTCAGCTGTTTCTGCTGCCGCCCCGCTGTCTGCTGTTCCAACAGTAATCCCGCTGTCAACTGCTCCTGCTGCCACCTCGCTGTCTGCTGTCCCAGTGTCAACTTTGCCGTCAACTGATCCTGCTGCCGCCTTGCTGCCTGCTGTCCCAGTGTCAACTTTGCCGTCAACAGATCCTCTTGCTGCCTGCTGTTCCAGCGTCAACTTTGCCGTCAGCTGTTTCTGCTGCCGCCCCGCTGTCTGCTGTTCCAACAGTAATCCCGCTGTCAACTGCTCCTGCTGCCACCTCGCTGTCTGCTGTCCCAGTGTCAACTTTGCCGTCAACAGATCCTCTTGCTGCCTGCTGTTCCAGCGTCAACTTTGCCGTCAGCTGTTTCTGCTGCCGCCCCGCTGTCTGCTGTTCCAACAGTAATCCCGCCGTCAACTGCTCCTGCTGCCACCTCGCTGTCTGCTGTCCCAGTGTCCGTCAGCTGTCTCTGCCGCCTTGCCTGCTGTCCCAGTGTCAACTTTGCCGTCAACAGATCCTCTTGCTGCCTGCTGTTCCAGCGTCAACTTTGCCGTCAGCTGTTTCTGCTGCCGCCCGCTGTCTGCTGTTCCAACAGTAATCCCGCTGTCAACTGCTCCTGCTGCCACCTCGCTGTCTGCTGTCCCAGTGTCAACTTTGCCGTCAACTGATCCTGCTGCCGCCTTGCTGCCTGCTGTTCCAGCGTCAACTTTGCCGTCAGCTGTTTCTGCTGCCGCCCGCTGTCTGCTGTTCCAACAGTAATCCCGCTGTCAACTGCTCCTGCTGCCACCTCGCTGTCTGCTGTCCCAGTGTCAACTTTGCCGTCAACTGATCCTGCTGCTGCCTTGCTGCCTGCTGTTCCAGCGTCAACTTTGCCGTCAGCTGTTTCTGCTGCCGCCCCGCTGTCTGCTGTTCCAACAGTAATCCCGCCGTCAACTGCTCCTGCTGCCACCTCGCTGTCTGCTGTCCCAGTGTCAACTTTGCCGTCAACTGATCCTGCTGCCGCCTTGCTGTCTGCTGTCCCAGTGTCAACTTTGCCGTCAACAGATCCTCTCCTTGCTGCCTGCTGTTCCAGTGTCAACTTTGCCGTCAGCTGTTTCTGCTGCCGCCCGCTGTCTGCTGTTCCAACAGTAATCCTGCTGTCAACTGCTCCTGCTGCCACCTCGCTGTCTGCTGTCCCAGTGTCAACTTTGCCGTCAACTGATCCTGCTGCCGCCTTGCTGCCTGCTGTTCCAGCGTCAACTTTGCCGTCAGCTGTTTCTGCTGCTGTTTGCTGTTCCAACAGTAATCTTGCCGTCAACTGCTCCTGCTGCCACCTCGCTGTCTGCTGTCCCAGTGTCAATCTTTGCCGTCAACTGCTCCTGCTGCCGCCACCTGCTTTCCACTTTGCCGTCTGCTGTTTCCCCGCTGTCTGCTTTCAACTTTGCCGTCAACTGATCCTGCTGCCGCCTTGCTGCCTGCTGTTCCAGCGTCAACTTTGCCGTCAGCTGTTTCTGCTGCCGCCCGCTGTCTGCTGTTCCAACAGTAATCCCGCTGTCATCTGCTCCTGCTGCCACCTCGCTGTCTGCTGTCCCAGTGTCAACTTTGCCGTCAACTGATCCTGCTGCCGCCTTGCTGCCTGCTGTTCCAGCGTCAACTTTGCCGTCAGCTGTTTCTGCTGCCGCCCCGCTGTCTGCTGTTCCAACAGTAATCCCGCTGTCAACTGCTCCTGCTGCCACCTCGCTGTCTGCTGTCCCAGTGTCAACTTTGCCGTCAACTGATCCTGCTGCCGCCTTGCTGCCTGCTGTTCCAGCGTCAACTTTGCCGTCAGCTGTTTCTGCTGCCGCCCGCTGTCTGCTGTTCCAACAGTAATCCCGCCGTCAACTGCTCCTGCTGCCACCTCGCTGTCTGCTGTCCCAGTGTCAACTTTGCCGTCACAGATTCTGCTCCTGCTGCCGCCTTGCTGCCTGCTGTCCCAGTGTCAACTTTGCCGTCAACAGATCCTCCTGCTGCCTGCTGTTCCAGCGTCAACTTTGCCGTCAGCTGTTTCTGCTGCCGCCCCGCTGTCTGCTGTTCCAACAGTAATCCCGCTGTCAACTGCTCCTGCTGCCACCTCGCTGTCTGCTGTCCCAGTGTCAACTTTGCCGTCAACTGATCCTGCTGCCGCCTTGCTGCCTGCTGTTCCAGCGTCAACTTTGCCGTCAGCTGTTTCTCTGCCGCCCCGCTGTCTGCTGTTCCAACAGTAATCCCGCTGTCAACTGCTCCTGCTGCCACCTCGCTGTCTGCTGTCCCAGTGTCAACTTTGCCGTCAACTGATCCTGCTGCCGCCTTGCTGCCTGCTGTTCCAGCGTCAACTTTGCCGTCAGCTGTTTCTGCTGCCGCCCCGCTGTCTGCTGTTCCAACAGTAATCCCGCTGTCAACTGCTCCTGCTGCCACCTCGCTGTCTGCTGTCCCAGTGTCAACTTTGCCGTCAACTGATCCTGCTGCCGCCTTGCTGCCTGCTGCCTGCTGTTCCAGCGTCAACTTTGCCGTCAGCTGTTTCTGCTGCCGCCCCGCTGTCTGCTGTTCCAACAGTAATCCCGCTGTCAACTGCTCCTGCTGCCACCTCGCTGTCTGCTGTCCCAGTGTCAACTTTGCCGTCAACTGATCCTGCTGCCGCCTTGCTGCCTGCTGTTCCAGCGTCAACTTTGCCGTCAGCTGTTTCTGCTGCCGCCCCGCTGTCTGCTGTTCCAACAGTAATCCCGCCGTCAACTGCTCCTGCTGCCACCTCGCTGTCTGCTGTCCCAGTGTCAACTTTCCCGTCAACTGATCCTGCTGCCGCCTTGCTGCCTGCTGTTCCAGCGTCAACTTTGCCGTCAGCTGTTTCTGCTGCCGCCCCGCTGTCTGCTGTTCCAACAGTAATCCCGCTGTCAACTGCTCCTGCTGCCACCTCGCTGTCTGCTGTCCCAGTGTCAACTTTGCCGTCAACTGATCCTGCTGCCGCCTTGCTGCCTGCTGTTCCAGCGTCAACTTTGCCGTCAGCTGTTTCTGCTGCCGCCCCGCTGTCTGCTGTTCCAACAGTAATCCCTGCCGTCAACTGCTCCTGCTGCCACCTCGCTGTCTGCTGTCCCAGTGTCAACTTTGCTTTTCTGATTCCTGCTGTCCGCCTTGCTGCCTGCTGTCCCAGTGTCAACTTTGCCGTCAACAGATCCTCTCTTGCTGCCTGCTGTTCCAGCCTCAACTTTGCCGTCAGCTGTTTCTGCTGCCGCCCCGCTGTCTGCTGTTCCAACAGTAATCCCGCCGTCAACTGCTCCTGCTGCCACCTCGCTGTCTGCTGTCCCAGTGTCAACTTTGCCGTCAACTGATCCTGCTGCCGCCTTGCTGCCTGCTGTTCCAGCGTCAACTTTGCCGTCAGCTGTTTCTGCTGCCGCCCGCTGTCTGCTGTTCCAACAGTAATCCCGCTGTCAACTGCTCCTGCTGCCACCTCGCTGTCTGCTGTCCCAGTGTCAACTTTGCCGTCAACTGATCCTGCTGCCGCCTTGCTGCCTGCTGTTCCAGCGTCAACTTTGCCGTCAGCTGTTTCTGCTGCCGCCCCGCTGTCTGCTGTTCCAACAGTAATCCCGCCGTCAACTGCTCCTGCTGCCACCTCGCTGTCTGCTGTCCCAGTGTCAACTTTGCCGTCAACAGATCCTGCTGCCGCCTTGCTGCCTGCTGTTCCAGCGTCAACTTTGCCGTCAGCTGTTTCTGCTGCCGCCCCGCTGTCTGCTGTTCCAACAGTAATCCCGCCGTCAACTGCTCCTGCTGCCACCTGCTGTCTGCTGTCCCAGTGTCAACTTTTGCTGTCATCTGATCCTGCTCCTGCCGCCTTGCTGTCTGCTGTCCCAGTGTCAACTTTGCCGTCAACAGATCCTCTTGCTGCCTGCTGCTGTTCCAGCGTCAACTTTGCCGTCAGCTGTTTCTGCTGCCGCCCCGCTGTCTGCTGTTCCAACAGTAATCCCGCTGTCAACTGCTCCTGCTGCCACCTCGCTGTCTGCTGTCCCAGTGTCAACTTTGCCGTCAACTGATCCTGCTGCCGCCTTGCTGCCTGCTGTTCCAGCGTCAACTTTGCCGTCAGCTGTTTCTGCTGCCGCCCGCTGTCTGCTGTTCCAACAGTAATCCCGCTGTCATCTGCTCCTGCTGCCACCTCGCTGTCTGCTGTCCCAGTGTCAACTTTGCCGTCAACAGATCCTCTTGCTGCCTGCTGTTCCAGCGTCAACTTTGCTGTCAGCTGTTTCTGCTGCCGCCCCGCTGTCTGCTGTTCCAACAGTAATCCCGCCGTCAACTGCTCCTGCTGCCACCTCGCTGTCTGCTGTCCCAGTGTCAACTTTGCCGTCAACTGATCCTGCTGCCGCCTTGCTGCCTGCTGTCCCAGCGTCAACTTTGCCGTCAGCAGTTTCTCTCGCCTTGCTGCCTGCTGTTCCAGTGTCAACTTTGCCGTCAGCTGTTTCTGCTGCCGCCCCGCTGTCTGCTGTTCCAACAGTAATCCCGCCGTCAACTGCTCCTGCTGCCACCTCGCTGTCTGCTGTCCCAGTGTCAACTTTGCCGTCAACTGATCCTCTTGCTGCCCTGCTGTTCCAGATCCTCGTCTGTTCCAGCGTCAACTTTGCCGTCAGCTGTTTCTGCTGCCGCCCCGCTGTCTGCTGTTCCAACAGTAATCCCGCCGTCAACTGCTCCTGCTGCCACCTCGCTGTCTGCTGTCCCAGTGTCAACTTTGCCGTCAACCTGATCCTGCTGCCGCCTTGCTGCCTGCTGTTCCAGCGTCAACTTTGCCGTCAGCTGTTTCTGCTGCCGCCCCGCTGTCTGCTGTTCCAACAGTAATCCCGCCGTCAACTGCTCCTGCTGCCACCTCGCTGTCTGCTGTCCCAGTGTCAACTTTGCCGTCAACTGATCCTGCTGCCGCCTTGCTGCCTGCTGTCCCAGTGTCAACTTTGCCGTCAACAGATCGTCTTGCTGCCTGCTGTTCCAGCGTCAACTTTGCCGTCAGCTGTTTCTGCTGCCGCCCCGCTGTCTGCTGTCCCAACAGTAATCCCGCCGTCAACTGCTCCTGCTGCCACCTCGCTGTCTGCTGTTCCAGCGTCAACTTTGCCGTCAGCTGTTTCTGATGCCGCCCGCTGTCTGCTGTTCCAACAGTAATCCCGCTGTCATCTGCTCCTGCTGCCACCTCGCTGTCTGCTGTCCCAGTGTCAACTTTGCCGTCAACAGATCCTCTTGCTGCCTGCTGTTCCAGCGTCAACTTTGCTGTCAGCTGTTTCTGCTGCCGCCCCGCTGTCTGCTGTTCCAACAGTAATCCCGCCGTCAACTGCTCCTGCTGCCACCTCGCTGTCTGCTGTCCCAGTGTCAACTTTGCCGTCATCTGATCCTGCTGCCGCCTTGCTGCCTGCTGTCCCAGTGTCAACTTTGCCGTCAACAGATCCTCTTGCTGCCTGCTGTTCCAGCGTCAACTTTGCCGTCAGCTGTTTCTGCTGCCGCCCCGCTGTCTGCTGTTCCAACAGTAATCCCGCTGTCATCTGCTCCTGCTGCCACCTCGCTGTCTGCTGTCCCAGTGTCAACTTTGCCGTCAACAGATCCTCTTGCTGCCTGCTGTTCCAGCGTCAACTTTGCCGTCAGCTGTTTCTGCTGCCGCCCCGCTGTCTGCTGTTCCAACAGTAATCCCGCCGTCAACTGCTCCTGCTGCCACCTCGCTGTCTGCTGTCCCAGTGTCAACTTTGCCGTCAACTGATCCTGCTGCCGCCTTGCTGCCTGCTGTTCCAGCGTCAACTTTGCCGTCAGCTGTTTCTGCTGCCGCCCGCTGTCTGCTGTTCCAACAGTAATCACGCCGTCAACTGCTCCTGCTGCCACCTAGCTGTCTGCTGTCCCAGTGTCAACTTTGCCGTCAACAGATCCTCTTGCTGCCTGCTGTTCCAGCGTCAACTTTGCCGTCAGCTGTTTCTGCTGCCGCCCCGCTGTCTG
The DNA here is from genome assembly GCA_018152825.1 of Scaptomyza hsui. Lineage (NCBI taxonomy): Eukaryota > Metazoa > Arthropoda > Insecta > Diptera > Drosophilidae > Scaptomyza > Scaptomyza hsui. Next base: position 139,681 of record JAECXO010000285.1, read on the forward strand.
CTGTTCCAACAGTAATCCCGCCGTCAACTGCTCCTGCTGCCACCTCGCTGTCTGCTGTCCCAGTGTCAACTTTGCCGTCACTGATCCTGCTGCCGCCTTGCTGCCTGCTGTTCCAGCGTCAACTTTGCCGTCAGCTGTTTCTGCTGCCGCCCCGCTGTCTGCTGTTCCAACAGTAATCCCGCTGTCATCTGCTCCTGCTGCCACCTCGCTGTCTGCTGTCCCAGTGTCAACTTTGCCGTCAACAGATCCTCTTGCTGCCTGCTGTTCCAGCGTCAACTTTGCTGTCAGCTGTTTCTGCTGCCGCCCCGCTGTCTGCTGTTCCAACAGTAATCCCGCCGTCAACTGCTCCTGCTGCCACCTCGCTGTCTGCTGTCCCAGTGTCAACTTTGCCGTCATCTGATCCTGCTGCCGCCTTGCTGCCTGCTGTCCCAGTGTCAACTTTGCCGTCAACAGATCCTCTTGCTGCCTGCTGTTCCAGCGTCAACTTTGCCGTCAGCTGTTTCTGATGCCGCCCGCTGTTTGCTGTTCCAACAGTAATCCCGCTGTCATCTGCTCCTGCTGCCACCTCGCTGTCTGCTGTCCCAGTGTCAACTTTGCCGTCAACAGATCCTGCTCCCGCCTTGCTGCCTGCTGTTCCAGCGTCAACTTTGCCGTCAGCTGTTTCTGCTGCCGCCCGCTGTCTGCTGTTCCAACAGTAATCCCGCCGTCAACTGCTCCTGCTGCCACCTCGCTGTCTGCTGTCCCAGTGTCAACTTTGCCGTCAACTGATCCTGCTGCCGCCTTGCTGCCTGCTGTTCCAGCGTCAACTTTGCCGTCAGCTGTTTCTGCTGCCGCCCCGCTGTCTGCTGTTCCAACAGTAATCCCGCCGTCAACTGCTCCTGCTGCCACCTCGCTGTCTGCTGTCCCAGTGTCAACTTTGCCGTCAACAGATCCTCTTGCTGCCTGCTGTTCCAGCGTCAACTTTGCCGTCAGCTGTTTCTGCTGCCGCCCCGCTGTCTGCTGTTCCAACAGTAATCCCGCCGTCAACTGCTCCTGCTGCCACCTCGCTGTCTGCTGTCCCAGTGTCAACTTTGCCGTCAACTGATCCTGCTGCCGCCTTGCTGCCTGCTGTTCCAGCGTCAACTTTGCCGTCAGCTGTTTCTGATGACGCCCGCTGTTTGCTGTTCCAACAGTAATCCCGCTGTCATCTGCTCCTGCTGCCACCTCGCTGTCTGCTGTCCCAGTGTCAACTTTGCCGTCAACAGATCCTCTTGCTGCCTGCTGTTCCAGCGTCAACTTTGCCGTCAGCTGTTTCTGCTGCCGCCCCGCTGTCTGCTGTTCCAACAGTAATCCCGCCGTCAACTGCTCCTGCTGCCACCTCGCTGTCTGCTGTCCCAGTGTCAACTTTGCCGTCATCTGATCCTGCTGCCGCCTTGCTGCCTGCTGTCCCAGTGTCAACTTTGCCGTCAACAGATCCTCTTGCTGCCTGCTGTTCCAGCGTCAACTTTGCTGTCAGCTGTTTCTGCTGCCGCCCCGCTGTCTGCTGTTCCAACAGTAATCCCGCCGTCAACTGCTCCTGCTGCCACCTCGCTGTCTGCTGTCCCAGTGTCAACTTTGCCGTCAACTGATTCTGCTGCCGCCTTGCTGCCTGCTGTTCCAGCGTCAACTTTGCCGTCAGCTGTTTCCTGCTGCCACCTCGCTGTCTGCTGTCACCAGTGTCCACTTTGCCTTCAGCTGTCCTGCTGCCTCTGCTGCCTGCTGTTCCAGCGTCAACTTTGCCGTCAGCTGTTTCTGCTGCCGCCCCGCTGTCTGCTGTTCCAACAGTAATCCCGCCGTCAACTGCTCCTGCTGCCACCTCGCTGTCTGCTGTCCCAGTGTCAACTTTGCCGTCATCTGATCCTGCTGCCGCCTTGCTGCCTGCTGTCCCAGTGTCAACTTTGCCGTCAACAGATCCTCTTGCTGCCTGCTGTTCCAGCGTCAACTTTGCCGTCAGCTGTTTCTGCTGCCGCCCCGCTGTCTGCTGTTCCAACAGTAATCCCGCCGTCAACTGCTCCTGCTGCCACCTCGCTGTCTGCTGTCCCAGTGTCAACTTTGCCGTCAACTGATCCTGCTGCCGCCTTGCTGCCTGCTGTTCCAGCGTCAACTTTGCCGTCAGCTGTTTCTCTTGCTGCCCCGCTGTCTGCTGTTCCAACAGTTTGCCGTCAACTGCTCCTGCTGCCACCTTGCTGTCTGCTGTCCCAGCGTCAACTTTGCCGTCAGCTGTTTCTGCTGCCGCCGCGCTGTCTGCTGTTCCAACAGTAATCCCGTTCGCCAACTGCTTTTCTGCTGCCGCCTCGCTGTCTGCTGTCCCAGTGTCAACTTTGCCGTCATCTGATCCTGCTGCCGCCTTGCTGTCTGCTGTCCCAGTGTCAACTTTGCCGTCAACAGATCCTTCCTCTTGCTGCCTGCTGTTCCAGCGTCAACTTTGCCGTCAGCTGTTTCTGCTGCCGCCCCGCTGTCTGCTGTTCCAACAGTAATCCCGCCGTCAACTGCTCCTGCTGCCACCTCGCTGTCTGCTGTCCCAGTGTCAACTTTGCCGTCAACTGATCCTGCTGCCGCCTTGCTGCCTGCTGTTCCAGCGTCAACTTTGCTGTTTCTTTGCTTTTTGCCGTCAGCTGTTTCTGCTGCCGCCCCGCTGTCTGCTGTTCCAACAGTAATCCCGCTGTCAACTGCTCCTGCTGCCACCTCGCTGTCTGCTGTCCCAGTGTCAACTTTGCCGTCAACTGATCCTGCTGCCGCCTTGCTGCCTGCTGTTCCAGCGTCAACTTTGCCGTCAGCTGTTTCTGCTGCCGCCCCGCTGTCTGCTGTTCCAACAGTAATCCCGCCGTCAACTGCTCCTGCTGCCACCTCGCTGTCTGCTGTCCCAGTGTCAACTTTGCCGTCAACAGATCCTGCTGCCGCCTTGCTGCCTGCTGTTCCAGCGTCAACTTTGCCGTCAGCTGTTTCTGCTGCCCCCCGCTGTCTGTCTGCTGTTCCAACAGTAATCCCGCCGTCAACTGCTCCTGCTGCCACCTCGCTGTCTGCTGTCCCAGTGTCAACTTTGCCGTCAACTGATCCTGCTGCCGCCTTGCTGCCTGCTGTTCCAGCGTCAACTTTGCCGTCAGCTGTTTCTGCTGCCGCCCCGCTGTCTGCTGTTCCAACAGTAATCCCGCTGTCAACTGCTCCTGCTGCCACCTCGCTGTCTGCTGTCCCAGTGTCAACTTTGCCGTCAACTGATCCTGCTGCCGCCTTGCTGCCTGCTGTTCCAGCGTCAACTTTGCCGTCAGCTGTTTCTGCTGCCGCCCCGCTGTCTGCTGTTCCAACAGTAATCTCGCCGTCAACTGCTCCTGCTGCCACCTCGCTGTCTGCTGTCCCAGTGTCAACTTTGCCGTCAACTGATCCTGCTGCCGCCTTGCTGTTCTGCTGTCCCTGTCCTTTTGCCGTCAACCCCGCTGTCTGCTTTCCCAGTGTCAACTTCTGCCGTCCAGATCCTCTTGCTGCCTGCTGTTCCAGCGTCAACTTTGCTGTCAGCTGTTTCTGCTGCCGCCCCGCTGTCTGCTGTTCCAACAGTAATCCCGCCGTCAACTGCTCCTGCTGCCACCTCGCTGTCTGCTGTCCCAGTGTCAACTTTGCCGTCAACTGATCCTGCTGCCGCCTTGCTGCCTGCTGTCCCAGTGTCAACTTTGCCGTCAACAGATCTCTCCGCCTTGCTGCCTGCTGTTCCAGCGTCAACTTTGCCGTCAGCTGTTTCTGCTGCCGCCCCGCTGTCTGCTGTTCCAACAGTAATCCGCTGTCAACTGCTCCTGCTGCCACCTCGCTGTCTGCTGTCCCAGTGTCAACTTTGCCGTCAACAGATCCTGCTGCCGCCTTGCTGCCTGCTGTTCCAGCGTCAACTTTGCCGTCAGCTGTTTCTGCTGCCGCCCCGCTGTCTGCTGTTCCAACAGTAATCCCGCTGTCAACTGCTCCTGCTGCCACCTCGCTGTCTGCTGTCCCAGTGTCAACTTTGCCGTCAACTGATCCTGCTGCCGCCTTGCTGCCTGCTGTTCCAGCGTCAACTTTGCCGTCAGCTGTTTCTGCTGCCGCCCCGCTGTCTGCTGTTCCAACAGTAATCCCGCCGTCAACTGCTCCTGCTGCCACCTCGCTGTCTGCTGTCCCAGTGTCAACTTTGCCGTCAACTGATCCTGCTGCCGCCTTGCTGCCTGCTGTTCCAGCGTCAACTTTGCCGTCAGCTGTTTCTGCTGCCGCCCCGCTGTCTGCTGTTCCAACAGTAACTTCGCTGTCAACTGCTCCTGCTGCCACCTCGCTGTCTGCTGTCCCAGTGTCAACTTTGCCGTCAACAGATCCTCTTGCTGCCTGCTGTTCCAGCGTCAACTTTGCTGTCAGCTGTTTCTGCTGCCGCCCCGCTGTCTGCTGTTCCAACAGTAATCCCGCCGTCAACTGCTCCTGCTGCCACCTCGCTGTCTGCTGTCCCAGTGTCAACTTTGCCGTCATCTGATCCTGCTGCCGCCTTGCTGCCTGCTGTTCCAGCGTCAACTTTGCCGTCAGCTGTTTCTGCTGCCGCCCCGCTGTCTGCTGTTCCAACAGTAATCCCGCCGTCAACTGCTCCTGCTGCCACCTTGCTGTCTGCTGTCCCAGTGTCAACTTTGCCGTCAACAGATCCTGCTGCCGCCTTGCTGCCTGCTGTTCCAGCGTCAACTTTGCCGTCAGCTGTTTCTGCTGCCGCCCCGCTGTCTGCTGTTCCAACAGTAATCCCGCCGTCAACTGCTCCTGCTGCCACCTCGCTGTCTGCTGTCCCAGTGTCAACTTTGCCGTCAACTGATCCTGCTGCCGCCTTGCTGCCTGCTGTTCCAGCGTCAACTTTGCCGTCAGCTGTCGCTGTTTCTGCTGCCACCTTGCTGTCTGCTGTTCCAGCGTCAACTTTGCCGTCAGCTGTTTCTGCTGCCGCCCGCTGTCTGCTGTTCCAACAGTAATCCTGCCGTCAACTGCTCCTGCTGCCACCTCGCTGTCTGCTGTCCCAGTGTCAACTTTGCCGTCAACAGATCCTGCTGCCGCCTTGCTGCCTGCTGTTCCAGCGTCAACTTTGCCGTCAGCTGTTTCTGCTGCCGCCCCGCTGTCTGCTGTTCCAACAGTAATCCCGCCGTCAACTGCTCCTGCTGCCACCTCGCTGTCTGCTGTCCCAGTGTCAACTTTGCCGTCAACTGATCCTGCTGCCGCCTTGCTGCCTGCTGTTCCAGCGTCAACTTTGCCGTCAGCTGTTTCTGCTGCCGCCCCGCTGTCTGCTGTTCCAACAGTAATCCCGCCGTCAACTGCTCCTGCTGCCACCTCGCTGTCTGCTGTCCCAGTGTCAACTTTGCCGTCAACTGATCCTGCTGCCGTCTTGCTGCCTGCTGTTCCAGCGTCAACTTTGCCGTCAGCTGTTTCTGCTGCCGCCCCGCTGTCTGCTGTTCCAACAGTAATCCCGCTGTCAACTGCTCCTGCTGCCACCTCGCTGTCTGCTGTCCCAGTGTCAACTTTGCCGTCAACTGATCCTGCTGCCGCCTTGCTTCCTGCTGTTCCAGCGTCAACTTTGCCGTCAGCTGTTTCTGCTGCCGCCCCGCTGTCTGCTGTTCCAACAGTAATCCCGCTGTCAACTGCTCCTGCTGCCACCTCGCTGTCTGCTGTCCCAGTGTCAACTTTGCCGTCAACAGATCCTCTTGCTGCCTGCTGTTCCAGCGTCAACTTTGCTGTCAGCTGTTTCTGCTGCCGCCCCGCTGTCTGCTGTTCCAACAGTAATCCCGCCGTCAACTGCTCCTGCTGCCACCTCGCTGTCTGCTGTCCCAGTGTCAACTTTGCCGTCAACTGATCCTGCTGCCGCCTTGCTGCCTGCTGTCCCAGTGTCAACTTTGCCGTCAACAGATCCTCTTGCTGCCTGCTGTTCCAGCGTCAACTTTGCCGTCGGCTGTTTCTGCTGCCGCCCCGCTGTCTGCTGTTCCAACAGTAATCCCGCCGTCAACTGCTCCTGCTGCCACCTCGCTGTCTGCTGTCCCAGTGTCAACTTTGCCGTCAACTGATCCTGCTGCCGCCTTGCTGCCTGCTGTTCCAGCGTCAACTTTGCCGTCAGCTGTTTCTGCTGCCGCCCCGCTGTCTGCTGTTCCAACAGTAATCCCGCTGTCAACTGCTCCTGCTGCCACCTCGCTGTCTGCTGTCCCAGTGTCAACTTTGCCGTCAACTGATCCTGCTGCCGCCTTGCTGCCTGCTGTTCCAGCGTCAACTTTGCCGTCAGCTGTTTCTGCTGCCGCCCGCTGTCTGCTGTTCCAACAGTAATCCCGCTGTCATCTGCTCCTGCTGCCACCTCGCTGTCTGCTGTCCCAGTGTCAACTTTGCCGTCAACAGATCCTCTTGCTGCCTGCTGTTCCAGCGTCAACTTTGCCGTCAGCTGTTTCTGCTGCCGCCCCGCTGTCTGCTGTTCCAACAGTAATCCCGCCGTCAACTGCTCCTGCTGCCACCTCGCTGTCTGCTGTCCCAGTGTCAACTTTGCCGTCAACTGATCCTGCTGCCGCCTTGCTGCCTGCTGTTCCAGCGTCAACTTTGCCGTCAGCTGTTTCTGCTGCCGCCCCGCTGTCTGCTGTTCCAACAGTAATCCCGCCGTCAACTGCTCCTGCTGCCACCTCGCTGTCTGCTGTCCCAGTGTCAACTTTGCCGTCAACTGATCCTGCTGCCGCCTTGCTGCCTGCTGTTCCAGCGTCAACTTTGCCGTCAGCTGTTTCTGCTGCCGCCCCGCTGTCTGCTGTTCCAACAGTAATCCCGCCGTCAACTGCTCCTGCTGCCACCTCGCTGTCTGCTGTCCCAGTGTCAACTTTGCCGTCAACAGATCCTCTTGCTGCCTGCTGTTCCAGCGTCAACTTTGCTGTCAGCTGTTTCTGCTGCCGCCCCGCTGTCTGCTGTTCCAACAGTAATCCCGCCGTCAACTGCTCCTGCTGCCACCTCGCTGTCTGCTGTCCCAGTGTCAACTTTGCCGTCAACTGATCCTGCTGCCGCCTTGCTGCCTGCTGTCCCAGTGTCAACTTTGCCGTCAACAGATCCTGCTGCCGCCTTGCTGCCTGCTGTTCCAGTGTCAACTTTGCCGTCAGCTGTTTCTGCTGCCGCCCCGCTGTCTGCTGTTCCAACAGTTATCCCGCCGTCAACTGCTCCTGCTGCCACCTCGCTGTCTGCTGTCCCAGTGTCAACTTTGCCGTCAACAGATCCTCTTGCTGCCTGCTGTTCCAGCGTCAACTTTGCCGTCAGCTGTTTCTGCTGCCGCCCCGCTGTCTGCTGTTCCAACAGTAATCCCGCCGTCAACTGCTCCTGCTGCCACCTTGCTGCCTGCTGTTCCAGCGTCAACTTTGCCGTCAGCTGTTTCTGATGACGCCCGCTGTTTGCTGTTCCAACAGTAATCCCGCTGTCATCTGCTCCTGCTGCCACCTCGCTGTCTGCTGTCCCAGTGTCAACTTTGCCGTCAACAGATCCTCTTGCTGCCTGCTGTTCCAGCGTCAACTTTGCTGTCAGCTGTTTCTGCTGCCGCCCCGCTGTCTGCTGTTCCAACAGTAATCCCGCCGCCAACTGCTCCTGCTGCCACCTCGCTGTCTGCTGTCCCAGTGTCAACTTTTCCGTCATCTGATCCTGCTGCCGCCTTGCTGCCTGCTGTCCCAGTGTCAACTTTGCCGTCAACAGATCCTCTTGCTGCCTGCTGTTCCAGTGTCAACTTTGCCGTCAGCTGTTTCTGCTGCCGCCCCGCTGTCTGCTGTCCCAACAGTAATCCCTCTGTCAACTGCTCCTGCTGCCACCTCGCTGTCTGCTGTCCCAGTGTCAACTTTGCCGTCAACTGATCCTGCTGCTGCCTTGCTGCTGCCTGCTGTCCCAGTGTCAACTTTGCCGTCAACAGATCCTCTTGCTGTCTGCTGTCCCAGTGTCAACTTTGCCGTCAACAGATCCTCTTGCTGCCTGCTGTTCCAGCGTCAACTTTGCTGTCAGCTGTTTCTGCTGCCGCCGCGCTGTCTGCTGTTCCAACAGTAATCCCGCCGCCAACTGCTCCTGCTGCCACCTCGCTGTCTGCTGTCCCAGTGTCAACTTTGCCGTCATCTGATCCTGCTGCCGCCTTGCTGCCTGCTGTCCCAGTATCAACTTTGCCGTCAACAGATCCTCTTGCTGCCTGCTGTTCCAGCCTCAACTTTGCCGTCAGCTGTTTCTGCTGCCGCCCCGCTGTCTGCTGTTCCAACAGAAATCCCGCCGTCAACTGCTCCTGCCACCTCGCTGTCTGCTGTACTAGTGTCAACTTTGCCGTCAACTGATCCTGCTGCCGCCTTGCTGCCTGCTGTTCCAGCGTCAACTTTGCCGTCGGCTGTTTCTGCTGCCCCCCGCTGTCTGCTGTTCCAACAGAAATCCCGCTGTCAACTGCTCCTGCTGCCACCTCGCTGTCTGCTGTCCCAGTGTCAACTTTGCCGTCAACTGATCCTGCTGCCGCCTTGCTGCCTGCTGTTCCAGCGTCAACTTTGCCGTCAGCTGTTTCTGCTGCCGCCCCGCTGTCTGCTGTTCCAACAGTAATCCCGCCGTCAACTGCTCCTGCTGCCACCTCGCTGTCTGCTGTCCCAGTGTCAACTTTGCCGTCAACAGATCCTGCTGCCGCCTTGCTGCCTGCTGTTCCAGCGTCAACTTTGCCGTCAGCTGTTTCTGCTGCCGCCCCGCTGTCTGCTGTTCCAACAGTAATCCCGCCGTCAACTGCTCCTGCTGCCACCTCGCTGTCTGCTGTCCCAGTGTCAACTTTGCCGTCAACTGATCCTGCTGCCGCCTTGCTGCCTGCTGTTCCAGCGTCAACTTTTTGTCATTCTCTTCTGTCAGCTGTTTCTGCTGCCGCCCCGCTGTCTGCTGTTCCAACAGTAATCCCGCTGTCAACTGCTCCTGCTGCCACCTCGCTGTCTGCTGTCCCAGTGTCAACTTTGCCGTCAACTGATCCTGCTGCCGCCTTGCTGCCTGCTGTTCCAGCGTCAACTTTGCCGTCAGCTGTTTCTGCTGCCGCCCCGCTGTCTGCTGTTCCAACAGTAATCCCGCTGTCATCTGCTCCTGCTGCCACCTCGCTGTCTGCTGTCCCAGTGTCAACTTTGCCGTCAACAGATCCTGCTGCCGCCTTGCTGCCTGCTGTTCCAGCGTCAACTTTGCCGTCAGCTGTTTCTGCTGCCGCCCCGCTGTCTGCTGTTCCAACAGTAATCCACGCCGTCAACTGCTCCTGCTGCCACCTCGCTGTCTGCTGTCCCAGTGTCAACTTTGCCGTCAACAGATCCTCTTGCTGCCTGCTGTTCCAGCGTCAACTTTGCTGTCAGCTGTTTCTGCTGCCGCCCCGCTGTCTGCTGTTCCAACAGTAATCCCGCCGCCAACTGCTCCTGCTGCCACCTCGCTGTCTGCTGTCCCAGTGTCAACTTTGCCGTCATCTGATCCTGCTGCCGCCTTGCTGCCTGCTGTCCCAGTGTCAACTTTGCCGTCAACAGATCCTCTTGCTGCCTGCTGTTCCAGCGTCAACTTTGCCGTCAGCTGTTTCTGCTGCCGCCCCGCTGTCTGCTGTTCCAACAGTAATCCCGCCGTCAACTGCTCCTGCTGCCACCTCGCTGTCTGCTGTCCCAGTGTCAACTTTGCCGTCAACTGATCCTGCTGCCGCCTTGCTGCCTGCTGTTCCAGCGTCAACTTTGCCGTCAGCTGTTTCTGCTGCCGCCCCGCTGTCTGCTGTTCCAACAGTAATCCCGCCGTCAACTGCTCCTGCTGCCACCTTGCTGCCTGCTGTTCCAGCGTCAACTTTGCCGTCAGCTGTTTCTGATGCCGCCCGCTGTTTGCTGTTCCAACAGTAATCCCGCTGTCATCTGCTCCTGCTGCCACCTCGCTGTCTGCTGTCCCAGTGTCAACTTTGCCGTCAACAGATCCTGCTGCCGCCTTGCTGCCTGCTGTTCCAGCGTCAACTTTGCTGTCAGCTGTTTCTGCTGCCGCCCCGCTGTCTGCTGTTCCAACAGTAATCCCGCCGCCAACTGCTCCTGCTGCCACCTCGCTGTCTGCTGTCCCAGTGTCAACTTTTCCGTCATCTGATCCTGCTGCCGCCTTGCTGCCTGCTGTCCCAGTGTCAACTTTGCCGTCAACAGATCCTCTTGCTGCCTGCTGTTCCAGTGTCAACTTTGCCGTCAGCTGTTTCTGCTGCCGCCCCGCTGTCTGCTGTCCCAACAGTAATCCCTCTGTCAACTGCTCCTGCTGCCACCTCGCTGTCTGCTGTCCCAGTGTCAACTTTTCCGTCATCTGATCCTGCTGCCGCCTTGCTGCCTGCTGTCCCAGTGTCAACTTTGCCGTCAACAGATCCTCTTGCTGTCTGCTGTCCCAGTGTCAACTTTGCCGTCAACAGATCCTCTTGTTGCCTGCTGTTCCAGCGTCAACTTTGCTGTCAGCTGTTTCTGCTGCCGCCGCGCTGTCTGCTGTTCCAACAGTAATCCCGCCGCCAACTGCTCCTGCTGCTACCTCGCTGTCTGCTGTCCCAGTGTCAACTTTGCCGTCATCTGATCCTGCTGCCGCCTTGCTGCCTGCTGTCCCAGTGTCAACTTTGCCGTCAACAGATCCTCTGGCTGCCTGCTGTTCCAGCCTCAACTTTGCCGTCAGCTGTTTCTGCTGCCGCCCCGCTGTCTGCTGTTCCAACAGTAATCCCGCCGTCAACTGCTCCTGCTGCCACCTCGCTGTCTGCTGTCCCAGTGTCAACTTTGCCGTCAACTGATCCTGCTGCCGCCTTGCTGCCTGCTGTTCCAGCGTCAACTTTGCCGTCGGCTGTTTCTGCTGCCCCCCGCTGTCTGCTGTTCCAACAGAAATCCCGCTGTCAACTGCTCCTGCTGCCACCTCGCTGTCTGCTGTCCCAGTGTCAACTTTGCCGTCAACTGATCCTGCTGCCGCCTTGCTGCCTGCTGTTCCAGCGTCAACTTTGCCGTCAGCTGTTTCTGCTGCCGCCCCGCTGTCTGCTGTTCCAACAGTAATCCCGCCGTCAACTGCTCCTGCTGCCACCTCGCTGTCTGCTGTCCCAGTGTCAACTTTGCCGTCAACAGATCCTGCTGCCGCCTTGCTGCCTGCTGTTCCAGCGTCAACTTTGCCGTCAGCTGTTTCTGCTGCCGCCCCGCTGTCTGCTGTTCCAACAGTAATCACGCCGTCAACTGCTCCTGCTGCCACCTCGCTGTCTGCTGTCCCAGTGTCAACTTTGCCGTCAACTGATCCTGCTGCCGCCTTGCTGCCTGCTGTTCCAGCGTCAACTTTGCCGTCAGCTGTTTCTGCTGCCGCCCCGTTCTGCTGTCTGCTGTTCCAACAGTAATCCCGCTGTCAACTGCTCCTGCTGCCACCTCGCTGTCTGCTGTCCCAGTGTCAACTTTGCCGTCAACTGATCCTGCTGCCGCCTTGCTGCCTGCTGTTCCAGCGTCAACTTTGCCGTCAGCTGTTTCTGCTGCCGCCCGCTGTCTGCTGTTCCAACAGTAATCCCGCTGTCATCTGCTCCTGCTGCCACCTCGCTGTCTGCTGTCCCAGTGTCAACTTTGCCGTCAACAGATCCTCTTGCTGCCTGCTGTTCCAGCGTCAACTTTGCTGTCAGCTGTTTCTGCTGCCGCCCCGCTGTCTGCTGTTCCAACAGTAATCACGCCGTCAACTGCTCCTGCTGCCACCTCGCTGTCTGCTGTCCCAGTGTCAACTTTGCCGTCAACAGATCCTGCTGCCGCCTTGCTGCCTGCTGTTCCAGCGTCAACTTTGCTGTCAGCTGTTTCTGCTGCCGCCCCGCTGTCTGCTGTTCCAACAGTAATCCCGCTGTCAACTGCTCCTGCTGCCCCCTCGCTGTCTGCTGTCCCAGTGTCAACTTTATCTGATCTGCTGTTGCTGTCTGCTGTCCCAGTGTCAACTTTGCCTGATCCTCTTGCCTGCTGTTCCAGCGTCAACTTTGCCGTCAGCTGTTTCTGCTGCCCCCCCGCTGTCTGCTGTTCCAACAGTAATCCCGCCGTCAACTGCTCCTGCTGCCACCTCGCTGTCTGCTGTCCCAGTGTCAACTTTGCCGTCAACAGATCTGCTCCTTGCTGCCTGCTGTTCCAGCGTCAACTTTGCCGTCAGCTGTTTCTGCTGCCGCCCCGCTGTCTGCTGTTCCAACAGTAATCCCGCCGTCAACTGCTCCTGCTGCCACCTCGCTGTCTGCTGTCCCAGTGTCAACTTTGCCGTCAACAGATCCTGCTCCCTTGCTGCCTGCTGTTCCAGCGTCAACTTTGCCGTCAGCTGTTTCTGCTGCCGCCCCGCTGTCTGCTGTTCCAACAGTAATCCCGCCGTCAACTGCTCCTGCTGCCACCTCGCTGTCTGCTGTCCCAGTGTCAACTTTGCCGTCAACAGATCTCTGCCGCCTTGCTGCCTGCTGTTCCAGCGTCAACTTTGCCGTCAGCTGTTTCTGCTGCCGCCCCGCTGTCTGCTGTTCCAACAGTAATCCCGCCGTCAACTGCTCCTGCTGCCAGCTCGCTGTCTGCTGTCCCAGTATCAACTTTACCGTACACATCTTCTCTCTGACTGCTGTTCCAGCGTCAACTTTGCCGTCAGCTGTTTCTGCTGCCGCCCCGCTGTCTGCTGTTCCAACAGTAATCCCGCCGTCAACTGCTCCTGCTGCCACCTCGCTGTCTGCTGTCCCAGTGTCAACTTTGCCGTCAACTGATCCTGCTGCCGCCTTGCTGCCTGCTGTTCCAGCGTCAACTTTGCCGTCAGCTGTTTCTGCTGCCGCCCCGCTGTCTGCTGTTCCAACAGTAATCCCGCTGTCAACTGCTCCTGCTGCCACCTCGCTGTCTGCTGTCCCAGTGTCAACTTTGCCGTCAACAGATCCTGCTGCCTCCTTGCTGCCTGCTGTTCCAGCGTCAACTTTGCCGTCAGCTGTTTCTGCTGCCGCCCCGCTGTCTGCTGTTCCAACAGTAATCCCGCCGTCAACTGCTCCTGCTGCCACCTCGCTGTCTGCTGTCCCAGTGTCAACTTTGCCGTCAACAGATCCCCTTGCTGCCTGCTGTTCCAGCGTCAACTTTGCCGTCAGCTGTTTCTGCTGCCGCCCCGCTGTCTGCTGTTCCAACAGTAATCCCGCCGTCAACTGCTCCTGCTGCCACCTCGCTGTCTGCTGTCCCAGTGTCAACTTTGCCGTCAACAGATCCTCTTGCTGCCTGCTGTTCCAGCGTCAACTTTGCTGTCAGCTGTTTCTGCTGCCGCCCCGCTGTCTGCTGTTCCAACAGTAATCCCGCTGTCAACTGCTCCTGCTGCCACCTCGCTGTCTGCTGTCCCAGTGTCAACTTTGCCGTCAACTGATCCTGCTGCCGCCTTGCTGCCTGCTGTTCCAGCGTCAACTTTGCCGTCAGCTGTTTCTGCTGCCGCCCGGCTGTCTGCTGTTCCAACAGTAATCCCGCTGTCAACTGCTCCTGCTGCCACCTCGCTGTCTGCTGTCCCAGTGTCAACTTTGCTGTCAACTGATCCTGCTGCCGCCTTGCTGCCTGCTGTTCCAGCGTCAACTTTGCCGTCAGCTGTTTCTGCTGCCGCCCCGCTGTCTGCTGTTCCAACAGTAATCCCGCCGTCAACTGCTCCTGCTGCCACCTCGCTGTCTGCTGTCCCAGTGTCAACTTTGCCGTCAACTGATCCTGCTGCCGCCTTGCTGCCTGCTGTTCCAGCGTCAACTTTGCCGTCAGCTGTTTCTGCTGCCGCCCCGCTGTCTGCTGTTCCAACAGTAATCCCGCCGTCAACTGCTCCTGCTGCCACCTCGCTGTCTGCTGTCCCAGTGTCAACTTTGCCGTCAACTGATCCTGCTGCCGCTTTGCTGCCTGCTGTTCCAGCGTCAACTTTGCCGTCAGCTGTTTCTGCTGCCGCCCCGCTGTCTGCTGTTCCAACAGTAATCCCGCCGTCAACTGCTCCTGCTGCCACCTCGCTGTCTGCTGTCCCAGTGTCAACTTTGCCGTCAACTGATCCTGCTGCCGCCTTGCTGCCTGCTGTTCCAGCGTCAACTTTGCCGTCAGCTGTTTCTGCTGCCGCCCCGCTGTCTGCTGTTCCAACAGTAATCCCGCCGTCAACTGCTCCTGCTGCCACCTCGCTGTCTGCTGTCCCAGTGTCAACTTTGCCGTCAACAGATCCTCTTGCTGCCTGCTGTTCCAGCGTCAACTTTGCCGTCAGCTGTTTCTGCTGCCGCCCCGCTGTCTGCTGTTCCAACAGTAATCCCGCCGTCAACTGCTCCTGCTGCCACCTCGCTGTCTGCTGTCCCAGTGTCAACTTTGCCGTCAACTGATCCTGCTGCCGCCTTGTGCCTGCTGTTCCAGTGTTCGTCAACTTTGCCGTCAGCTGTTTCTGCTGCCGCCCCGCTGTCTGCTGTTCCAACAGTAATCCTTGCTGTCAACTGCTCCTGCTGCCACCTCGCTGTCTGCTGTCCCAGTGTCAACTTTGCCGTCAACAGATCCTCCTGCCGCCTTGCTGCCTGCTGTTCCAGCCTCAACTTTGCCGTCAGCTGTTTCTGCTGCCGCCCCGCTGTCTGCTGTTCCAACAGTAATCCCGCTGTCAACTGCTCCTGCTGCCACCTCGCTGTCTGCTGTCCCAGTGTCAACTTTGCCGTCAACAGATCTTGCCGTCTTGCTGCCTGCTGTTCCAGCGTCAACTTTGCCGTCAGCTGTTTCTGCTGCCGCCCCGCTGTCTGCTGTTCCAACAGTAATCCCGCCGTCAACTGCTCCTGCTGCCACCTCGCTGTCTGCTGTCCCAGTGTCAACTTTGCCGTCAACTGATCCTGCTGCCGCTTGCCTGCTGCTGTTCCAGCGTCAACTTTGCCGTCAGCTGTTTCTGCTGCCGCCCCGCTGTCTGCTGTTCCAACAGTAATCCCGCCGTCAACTGCTCCTGCTGCCACCTCGCTGTCTGCTGTCCCAGTGTCAACTTTGCCGTCAACAGATCCTGCTGCCGCCTTGCTGCCTGCTGTTCCAGCGTCAACTTTGCCGTCAGCTGTTTCTGCTGCCGCCCCGCTGTCTGCTGTTCCAACAGTAATCCCGCTGTCAACTGCTCCTGCTGCCACCTCGCTGTCTGCTGTCCCAGTGTCAACTTTGCCGTCAACTGATCCTGCTGGCCTTGCTGCCTGCTGTTCCAGCGTCAACTTTGCCGTCAGCTGTTTCTGCTGCCGCCCCGCTGTCTGCTGTTCCAACAGTAATCCCGCTGTCAACTGCTCCTGCTGCCACCTCGCTGTCTGCTGTCCCAGTGTCAACTTTGCCGTCAACTGATCCTGCTGCCGCCTTGCTGCCTGCTGTTCCAGCGTCAACTTTGCCGTCAGCTGTTTCTGCTGCCGCCCGCTGTCTGCTGTTCCAACAGTAATCCACGCTGTCAACTGCTCCTGCTGCCACCTCGCTGTCTGCTGTCCCAGTGTCAACTTTGCCGTCAACTGATCCTGCTGCCGCCTTGCTGCCTGCTGTTCCAGCGTCAACTTTGCCGTCAGCTGTTTCTGCTGCCGCCCGCTGTCTGCTGTTCCAACAGTAATCCCGCCGTCAACTGCTCCTGCTGCCACCTCGCTGTCTGCTGTCCCAGTGTCAACTTTGCCGTCAACTGATCCTGCTGCCGCCTTGCTGCCGCCTTGCTGCCTGCTGTTCCAGCGTCAACTTTGCCGTCAGCTGTTTCTGCTGCCGCCCCGCTGTCTGCTGTTCCAACAGTAATCCCGCCGTCAACTGCTCCTGCTGCCACCTCGCTGTCTGCTGTCCCAGTGTCAACTTTGCCGTCAACTGATCCTGCTGCCGCCTTGCTGCCTGCTGTTCCAGCGTCAACTTTGCCGTCAGCTGTTTCTGCTGCCGCCCCGCTGTCTGCTGTTCCAACAGTAATCCCGCTGTCAACTGCTCCTGCTGCCACCTCGCTGTCTGCTGTCCCAGTGTCAACTTTGCCGTCAACAGATCCTCGCCTTGCTGCCTGCTGTTCCAGCGTCAACTTTGCCGTCAGCTGTTTCTGCTGCCGCCCCGCTGTCTGCTGTTCCAACAGTAATCTCGCCGTCAACTGCTCCTGCTGCCACCTCGCTGTCTGCTGTCCCAGTGTCAACTTTGCCGTCAACTGATCCTGCTGGCCTTGCTGCCTGCTGTTCCAGCGTCAACTTTGCCGTCAGCTGTTTCTGCTGCCGCCCCGCTGTCTGCTGTTCCAACAGTAATCCCGCCGTCAACTGCTCCTGCTGCCACCTCGCTGTCTGCTGTCCCAGTGTCAACTTTGCCGTCAACTGATCCTGCTGCCGCCTTGCTGCCTGCTGTTCCAGCGTCAACTTTGCCGTCAGCTGTTTCTGCTGCCGCCCCGCTGTCTGCTGTTCCAACAGTAATCACGCCGTCAACTGCTCCTGCTGCCACCTCGCTGTCTGCTGTCCCAGTGTCAACTTTGCCGTCAACAGATCCTCTTGCTGCCTGCTGTTCCAGCGTCAACTTTGCCGTCAGCTGTTTCTGCTGCCGCCCCGCTGTCTGCTGTTCCAACAGTTATCCCGCCGTCAACTGCTCCTGCTGCCACCTCGCTGTCTGCTGTCCCAGTGTCAACTTTGCCGTCAACTGATCCTGCTGCCGCCTTGCTGCCTGCTGTCCCAGTGTCAACTTTGCCGTTAACAGATCCTCTTGCTGCCTGCTGTTCCAGTGTCAACTTTGCCGTCAGCTGTTTCTGCTGCCGCCCCGCTGTCTGCTGTTCCAACAGTAATCCCGCTGTCAACTGCTCCTGCTGCCACCTCGCTGTCTGCTGTCCCAGTGTCAACTTTGCCGTCAACAGATCCTGCTGCCGCCTTGCTGCCTGCTGTTCCAGCGTCAACTTTGCCGTCAGCTGTTTCTGCTGCCGCCCCGCTGTCTGCTGTTCCAACAGTAATCCCGCTGTCAACTGCTCCTGCTGCCACCTCGCTGTCTGCTGTCCCAGTGTCAACTTTGCCGTCAACAGATCCTGCTCCTTGCTGCCTGCTGTTCCAGCGTCAACTTTGTCGTCAGCTGTTTCTGCTGCCGCCCCGCTGTCTGCTGTTCCAACAGTAATCCCGCCGTCAACTGCTCCTGCTGCCACCTCGCTGTCTGCTGTCCCAGTGTCAACTTTGCCGTCAACTGATCCTCTGGCTGCCTGCTGTTCCAGCGTCAACTTTGCCGTCGGCTGTTTCTGCTGCCGCCCCGCTGTCTGCTGTTCCAACAGTAATCCCGCCGTCAACTGCTCCTGCTGCCACCTCGCTGTCTGCTGTCCCAGTGTCAACTTTGCCGTCAACTGATCCTGCTGCCGCCTTGCTGCCTGCTGTTCCAGCGTCAACTTTGCCGTCAGCTGTTTCTGCTGCCGCCCGCTGTCTGCTGTTCCAACAGTAATCCCGCTGTCAACTGCTCCTGCTGCCACCTCGCTGTCTGCTGTCCCAGTGTCAACTTTGCCGTCAACAGATCCTCTGCCTTGCTGCCTGCTGTTCCAGCGTCAACTTTGCCGTCAGCTGTTTCTGCTGCCGCCCGCTGTCTGCTGTTCCAACAGTAATCCCGCTGTCAACTGCTCCTGCTGCCACCTCGCTGTCTGCTGTCCCAGTGTCAACTTTGCCGTCAACTGATCCTGCTGCCGCCTTGCTGCCTGCTGTTCCAGCGTCAACTTTGCCGTCAGCTGTTTCTGCTGCCGCCCCGCTGTCTGCTGTTCCAACAGTAATCCCGCTGTCAACTGCTCCTGCTGCCACCTCGCTGTCTGCTGTCCCAGTGTCAACTTTGCCGTCAACAGATCCTTCTTGCTGCCTGCTGTTCCAGCGTCAACTTTGCCGTCAGCTGTTTCTGCTGCCGCCCCGCTGTCTGCTGTTCCAACAGTAATCCCGCCGTCAACTGCTCCTGCTGCCACCTTGCTTTCTGCTGTCCCAGTGTCAACTTTGACGTAAACTTATCCTGCTGCCGTCAACTGATCCTGCTGTTTCTGCTGCCGCCCCGCTGTTTGCTGTTCTAACAGTAATCCCGCCGTCAACTGCTCCTGCTGCCACCTCGCTGTCTGCTGTCCCAGTGTCAACTTTGCCGTCAACTGATCCTGCTGCCGCCTTGCTGCCTGCTGTTCCAGCGTCAACTTTGCCGTCAGCTGTTTCTGCTGCCGCCCCGCTGTCTGCTGTTCCAACAGTAATCCCGCCGTCAACTGCTCCTGCTGCCACCTCGCTGTCTGCTGTCCCAGTGTCAACTTTGCCGTCAACTGATCCTGCTGCCGCCTTGCTGCCTGCTGTTCCAGCGTCAACTTTGCCGTCAGCTGTTTCTGCTGCCGCCCGCTGTCTGCTGTTCCAACAGTAATCCCGCTGTCAACTGCTCCTGCTGCCACCTCGCTGTCTGCTGTCCCAGTGTCAACTTTGCCGTCAACTGATCCTCTGCCGCCTTGCTGCCTGCTGTTCCAGCGTCAACTTTGCCGTCAGCTGTTTCTGCTGCCGCCCCGCTGTCTGCTGTTCCAACAGTAATCCCGCTGTCAACTGCTCCTGCTGCCACCTCGCTGTCTGCTGTCCCAGTGTCAACTTTGCCGTCAACAGATCCTCTCTTGCTGCCTGCTGTTCCAGCGTCAACTTTGCCGTCAGCTGTTTCTGCTGCCGCCCCGCTGTCTGCTGTTCCAACAGTAATCCCGCCGTCAACTGCTCCTGCTGCCACCTCGCTGTCTGCTGTCCCAGTGTCAACTTTGCCGTCAACTGATCCTGCTGCCGCCTTGCTGCCTGCTGTTCCAGCGTCAACTTTGCCGTCAGCTGTTTCTGCTGCCGCCCCGCTGTCTGCTGTTCCAACAGTAATCCCGCTGTCAACTGCTCCTGCTGCCACCTCGCTGTCTGCTGTCCCAGTGTCAACTTTGCCGTCAACTGATCCTCTCGCCTTGCTGCCTGCTGTTCCAGCGTCAACTTTGCCGTCAGCTGTTTCTGCTGCCGCCCCGCTGTCTGCTGTTCCAACAGTAATCCCGCTGTCAACTGCTCCTGCTGCCACCTCGCTGTCTGCTGTCCCAGTGTCAACTTTGCCGTCAACTGATCCTTCCTTGCTGCCTGCTGTTCCAGCGTCAACTTTGCCGTCAGCTGTTTCTGCTGCCGCCCCGCTGTCTGCTGTTCCAACAGTAATCCCGCCGTCAACTGCTCCTGCTGCCACCTCGCTGTCTGCTGTCCCAGTGTCAACTTTGCCGTCAACTGATCCTGTCCTGCTGCTGCCTTGCTGCCTTGCTGCCTGCTGTTCCAGCGTCAACTTTGCCGTCAGCTGTTTCTGCTGCCCCCCGCTGTCTGCTGTTCCAACAGTAATCCCGCTGTCAACTGCTCCTGCTGCCACCTCGCTGTCTGCTGTCCCAGTGTCAACTTTGCCGTCAACTGATCCTCTGCCGCCTTGCTGCCTGCTGTTCCAGCGTCAACTTTGCCGTCAGCTGTTTCTGCTGCCGCCCCGCTGTCTGCTGTTCCAACAGTAATCCCGCTGTCAACTGCTCCTGCTGCCACCTCGCTGTCTGCTGTCCCAGTGTCAACTTTGCCGTCAACTGATCCTGCTGCCGCCTTGCTGCCTGCTGTTCCAGCGTCAACTTTGCCGTCAGCTGTTTCTGCTGCCGCCCCGCTGTCTGCTGTTCCAACAGTAATCCCGCTGTCAACTGCTCCTGCTGCCACCTCGCTGTCTGCTGTCCCAGTGTCAACTTTGCCGTCAACTGATCCTGCTGCCGCCTTGCTGCCTGCTGTTCCAGCGTCAACTTTGCCGTCAGCTGTTTCTGCTGCCGCCCCGCTGTCTGCTGTTCCAACAGTAATCCCGCCGTCAACTGCTCCTGCTGCCACCTCGCTGTCTGCTGTCCCAGTGTCAACTTTGCCGTCAACTGATCCTGCTGCCGCCTTGCTGCCTGCTGTTCCAGCGTCAACTTTGCCGTCAGCTGTTTCTGCTGCCGCCCCGCTGTCTGCTGTTCCAACAGTAATCCCGCCGTCAACTGCTCCTGCTGCCACCTCGCTGTCTGCTGTCCCAGTGTCAACTTTGCCGTCAACTGATCCTGCTGCCGCCTTGCTGCCTGCTGTTCCAGCGTCAACTTTGCCGTCAGCTGTTTCTGCTGCCGCCCCGCTGTCTGCTGTTCCAACAGTAATCCCGCTGTCAACTGCTCCTGCTGCCACCTCGCTGTCTGCTGTCCCAGTGTCAACTTTGCCGTCAACAGATCCTCTTGCTGCCTGCTGTTCCAGCGTCAACTTTGCCGTCAGCTGTTTCTGCTGCCGCCCCGCTGTCTGCTGTTCCAACAGTAATCCCGCCGTCAACTGCTCCTGCTGCCACCTCGCTGTCTGCTGTCCCAGTGTCAACTTTGCCGTCAACAGATCCTCTTGCTGCCTGCTGTTCCAGCGTCAACTTTGCTGTCAGCTGTTTCTGCTGCCGCCCCGCTGTCTGCTGTTCCAACAGTAATCCCGCCGTCAACTGCTCCTGCTGCCACCTCGCTGTCTGCTGTCCCAGTGTCAACTTTGCCGTCAACTGATCCTGCTGCCGCCTTGCTGCCTGCTGTTCCAGCGTCAACTTTGCCGTCGCTGCTGTTTCTGCTGCCGCCCCGCTGTCTGCTGTTCCAACAGTAATCCCGCTGTCAACTGCTCCTGCTGCCACCTCGCTGTCTGCTGTCCCAGTGTCAACTTTGCCGTCAACTGATCCTCTGCCGCCTTGCTGCCTGCTGTTCCAGCGTCAACTTTGCCGTCAGCTGTTTCTGCTGCCGCCCCGCTGTCTGCTGTTCCAACAGTAATCCCGCTGTCAACTGCTCCTGCTGCCACCTCGCTGTCTGCTGTCCCAGTGTCAACTTTGCCGTCAACTGATCCTGCTGCCGCCTTGCTGCCTGCTGTTCCAGCGTCAACTTTGCCGTCAGCTGTTTCTGCTGCCGCCCGCTGTCTGCTGTTCCAACAGTAATCCCGCTGTCAACTGCTCCTGCTGCCACCTCGCTGTCTGCTGTCCCAGTGTCAACTTTGCCGTCAACAGATCCTCCCCTTGCTGCCTGCTGTTCCAGCGTCAACTTTGCCGTCAGCTGTTTCTGCTGCCGCCCCGCTGTCTGCTGTTCCAACAGTAATCCCGCCGTCAACTGCTCCTGCTGCCACCTCGCTGTCTGCTGTCCCAGTGTCAACTTTGCTGTCAACTGATCCTGCTGCCGCCTTGCTGCCTGCTGTTCCAGCGTCAACTTTGCCGTCAGCTGTTTCTGCTGCCGCCCCGCTGTCTGCTGTTCCAACAGTAATCCCGCCGTCAACTGCTCCTGCTGCCACCTCGCTGTCTGCTGTCCCAGTGTCAACTTTGCCGTCAACAGATCCTGCTGCCGCCTTGCTGCCTGCTGTTCCAGCGTCAACTTTGCCGTCAGCTGTTTCTGCTGCCGCCCCGCTGTCTGCTGTTCCAACAGTAATCCCGCCGTCAACTGCTCCTGCTGCCACCTCGCTGTCTGCTGTCCCAGTGTCAACTTTGCCGTCAACAGATCCTCTTGCTGCCTGCTGTTCCAGCGTCAACTTTGCCGTCAGCTGTTTCTGCTGCCGCCCCGCTGTCTGCTGTTCCAACAGTAATCCCGCCGTCAACTGCTCCTGCTGCCACCTCGCTGTCTGCTGTCCCAGTGTCAACTTTGCCGTCAACTGATCCTGCTGCCGCCTTGCTGCCTGCTGTTCCAGCGTCAACTTTGCCGTCAGCTGTTTCTGCTGCCGCCCCGCTGTCTGCTGTTCCAACAGTAATCCCGCTGTCAACTGCTCCTGCTGCCACCTCGCTGTCTGCTGTCCCAGTGTCAACTTTGCCGTCAACAGATCCTCTTGCCTGCCTGCTGTTCCAGCGTCAACTTTGCCGTCAGCTGTTTCTGCTGCCGCCCCGCTGTCTGCTGTTCCAACAGTAATCCGCCGTCAACTGCTCCTGCTGCCACCTCGCTGTCTGCTGTCCCAGTGTCAACTTTGCCGTCAACTGATCCTGCGTCGCCTTGCTGCCTGCTGTTCCAGCGTCAACTTTGCCTGTCATCGCTGTTTCTGCTGCCGCCCCGCTGTCTGCTGTTCCAACAGTAATCCCGCTGTCAACTGCTCCTGCTGCCACCTCGCTGTCTGCTGTCCCAGTGTCAACTTTGCCGTCAACTGATCCTGCTGCCGCCTTGCTGCCTGCTGTTCCAGCGTCAACTTTGCCGTCAGCTGTTTCTGCTGCCGCCCCGCTGTCTGCTGTTCCAACAGTAATCCCGCCGTCAACTGCTCCTGCTGCCACCTCGCTGTCTGCTGTCCCAGTGTCAACTTTGCCGTCAACAGATCCCTCCTTGCTGCCTGCTGTTCCAGCGTCAACTTTGCCGTCAGCTGTTTCTGCTGCCGCCCCGCTGTCTGCTGTTCCAACAGTAATCTCGCCGTCAACTGCTCCTGCTGCCACCTCGCTGTCTGCTGTCCCAGTGTCAACTTTGCCGTCAACTGATCCTGCTGCCGCCTTGCTGCCTGCTGTTCCAGCGTCAACTTTGCCGTCAGCTGTTTCTGCTGCCGCCCCGCTGTCTGCTGTTCCAACAGTAATCCCGCTGTCAACTGCTCCTGCTGCCACCTCGCTGTCTGCTGTCCCAGTGTCAACTTTGCCGTCAACAGATCCTCTCTTGCTGCCTGCTGTTCCAGCGTCAACTTTGCCGTCAGCTGTTTCTGCTGCCGCCCCGCTGTCTGCTGTTCCAACAGTAATCCCGCCGTCAACTGCTCCTGCTGCCGCCTCGCTGTCTGCTGTCCCAGTGTCAACTTTGCCGTCAACTGATCCTGCTGCCTTGCCGGCTGCTGTTCCAGCGTCAAGTCTGCCGTCAGCTGTTTCTGTGTCGCCCAGCTGTCTGCTGTTCCAACAGTAATCCCGCCGTCAAGTGCTCCTGCTGCCACCTCGCTGTCTGCTGTGCCAGTGTCAACTTTTCCGTCAACAGATCCTGCTGCCTTGCCGCCTGCTGTTCCAGCGTCAAGTCTGCCGTCAGCTGTTTCTGTGTCGCCCAGCTGTCTGCTGTTCCAACAGTAATCCCGCTGTCAACTGCTCCTGCTGCCACCTCGCTGTCTGCTGTCCCAGTGTCAACTTTGCCGTCAACAGATCCTCTTGCTGCCTGCTGTTCCAGCGTCAACTTTGCCGTCAGCTGTTTCTGCTGCCGCCCCGCTGTCTGCTGTTCCAACAGTAATCCCGCCGTCAACTGCTCCTGCTGCCACCTCGCTGTCTGCTGTCCCAGTGTCAACTTTGCCGTCAACTGATCCTGCTGCCGCCTTGCTGCCTGCTGTTCCAGCGTCAACTTTGCCGTCAGCTGTTTCTGCTGCCGCCCCGCTGTCTGCTGTTCCAACAGTAATCCCGCTGTCAACTGCTCCTGCTGCCACCTCGCTGTCTGCTGTCCCAGTGTCAACTTTGCCGTCAACAGATCCTCCCTTGCTGCCTGCTGTTCCAGCGTCAACTTTGCCGTCAGCTGTTTCTGCTGCCGCCCCGCTGTCTGCTGTTCCAACAGTAATCCCGCCGTCAACTGCTCCTGCTGCCACCTCGCTGTCTGCTGTCCCAGTGTCAACTTTGCCGTCAACAGATCCTGCTGCCGCCTTGCTGCCTGCTGTTCCAGCGTCAACTTTGCCGTCAGCTGTTTCTGCTGCCGCCCCGCTGTCTGCTGTTCCAACAGTAATCCCGCCGTCAACTGCTCCTGCTGCCACCTCGCTGTCTGCTGTCCCAGTGTAACTTTGTCTTGTCTGCTGCCCTTCTGCTTTCTTCCAGTGTCAACTTTGCCGTCAACAGATCCTCTTGCTGCCTGCTGTTCCAGCGTCAACTTTGCCGTCAGCTGTTTCTGCTGCCGCCCGCTGTCTGCTGTTCCAACAGTAATCCCGCTGTCAACTGCTCCTGCTGCCACCTCGCTGTCTGCTGTCCCAGTGTCAACTTTGCCGTCAACAGATCCTGCTGCCGCCTTGCTGCCTGCTGTTCCAGCGTCAACTTTGCCGTCAGCTGTTTCTGCTGCCGCCCCGCTGTCTGCTGTTCCAACAGTAATCCCGCTGTCAACTGCTCCTGCTGCCACCTCGCTGTCTGCTGTCCCAGTGTCAACTTTGCCGTCAACTGATCCTGCTGCCGCCTTGCTGCCTGCTGTTCCAGCGTCAACTTTGCCGTCGGCTGTTTCTGCTGCCGCCCGCTGTCTGCTGTTCCAACAGTAATCCCGCTGTCAACTGCTCCTGCTGCCACCTCGCTGTCTGCTGTCCCAGTGTCAACTTTGCCGTCAACAGATCCTCTTGCTGCCTGCTGTTCCAGCGTCAACTTTGCCATCAGCTGTTTCTGCTGCCGCCCCGCTGTCTGCTGTTCCAACAGTAATCCTCGCCGTCAACTGCTCCTGCTGCCACCTCGCTGTCTGCTGTCCCAGTGTCAACTTTGCCGTCAACTGATCCTGCTGCCGCCTTGCTGCCTGCTGTTCCAGCGTCAACTTTGCCGTCAGCTGTTTCTGCTGCCGCCCCGCTGTCTGCTGTTCCAACAGTAATCCCGCCGTCAACTGCTCCTGCTGCCACCTCGCTGTCTGCTGTCCCAGTGTCAACTTTGCTGTCAACAGATCCTGCTGCCGCCTTGCTGCCTGCTGTTCCAGCGTCAACTTTGCCGTCAGCTGTTTCTGCTGCCGCCCGCTGTCTGCTGTTCCAACAGTAATCCCGCTGTCAACTGCTCCTGCTGCCACCTCGCTGTCTGCTGTCCCAGTGTCAACTTTGCCGTCAACAGATCCTCTTGCTGCCTGCTGTTCCAGCGTCAACTTTGCCGTCAGCTGTTTCTGCTGCCGCCCCGCTGTCTGCTGTTCCAACAGTAATCCCGCCGTCAACTGCTCCTGCTGCCACCTCGCTGTCTGCTGTCCCAGTGTCAACTTTGCCGTCAACAGATCCTGCTGCCGCCTTGCTGCCTGCTGTTCCAGCGTCAACTTTGCCGTCAGCTGTTTCTGCTGCCGCCCCGCTGTCTGCTGTTCCAACAGTAATCCCGCCGTCAACTGCTCCTGCTGCCACCTCGCTGTCTGCTGTCCCAGTGTCAACTTTGCCGTCAACAGATCCTGCGCCGCCTTGCTGCCTGCTGTTCCAGCGTCAACTTTGCCGTCAGCTGTTTCTGCTGCCGCCCCGCTGTCTGCTGTTCCAACAGTAATCCCGCTGTCAACTGCTCCTGCTGCCACCTCGCTGTCTGCTGTCCCAGTGTCAACTTTGCCGTCAACAGATCTCTGCCGCCTTGCTGCCTGCTGTTCCAGCGTCAACTTTGCCGTCAGCTGTTTCTGCTGCCGCCCCGCTGTCTGCTGTTCCAACAGTAATCCCGCTGTCAACTGCTCCTGCTGCCACCTCGCTGTCTGCTGTCCCAGTGTCAACTTTGCCGTCAACAGATCCTCTGCCGCCTTGCTGCCTGCTGTTCCAGCGTCAACTTTGCCGTCAGCTGTTTCTGCTGCCGCCCCGCTGTCTGCTGTTCCAACAGTAATCCCGCCGTCAACTGCTCCTGCTGCCACCTCGCTGTCTGCTGTCCCAGTGTCAACTTTGCCGTCAACAGATCCGCTTGCTGCCTGCTGTTCCAGCGTCAACTTTGCCGTCAGCTGTTTCTGCTGCCGCCCCGCTGTCTGCTGTTCCAACAGTAATCCCGCCGTCAACTGCTCCTGCTGCCACCTCGCTGTCTGCTGTCCCAGTGTCAACTTTGCCGTCAACTGATCCTGCTGCCGCCTTGCTGCCTGCTGTTCCAGCGTCAACTTTGCCGTCAGCTGTTTCTGCTGCCGCCCGCTGTCTGCTGTTCCAACAGTAATCCCGCCTGTCAACTGCTCCTGCTGCCACCTCGCTGTCTGCTGTCCCAGTGTCAACTTTGCCGTCAACAGATCCTGCTGCCGCCTTGCTGCCTGCTGTTCCAGCGTCAACTTTGCCGTCAGCTGTTTCTGCTGCCGCCCCGCTGTCTGCTGTTCCAACAGTAATCCCGCCGTCAACTGCTCCTGCTGCCACCTCGCTGTCTGCTGTCCCAGTGTCAACTTTGCCGTCAACAGATCCTGCTGCCGCCTTGCTGCCTGCTGTTCCAGCGTCAACTTTGCCGTCAGCTGTTTCTGCTGCCGCCCCGCTGTCTGCTGTTCCAACAGTAATCCCGCCGTCAACTGCTCCTGCTGCCACCTCGCTGTCTGCTGTCCCAGTGTCAACTTTGCCGTCAACAGATCCTCTTGCTGCCTGCTGTTCCAGCGTCAACTTTGCCGTCAGCTGTTTCTGCTGCCGCCCGCTGTCTGCTGTTCCAACAGTAATCCCGCCGTCAACTGCTCCTGCTGCCACCTCGCTGTCTGCTGTCCCAGTGTCAACTTTGCCGTCAACTGATCCTGCTGCCGCCTTGCTGCCTGCTGTTCCAGCGTCAACTTTGCCGTCAGCTGTTTCTGCTGCCGCCTTGCTGTCTGCTGTTCCAAGTGTCAATTTTGCCGTCAACTGCTCCTGCTGCCACCTCGCTGTCTGCTGTCCCAGTGTCAACTTTGCCGTCAGCTGTTCCTCTTGCTGCCTGCTGTTCCAGCGTCAACTTTGCCGTCAGCTGTTTCTGCTGCCCGCCCTGTCTGCTGTTCCAACAGTAATCCCTCTGTCAACTGCTCCTGCTGCCACCTTGCTGTCTGCTGTCCCAGTGTCAACTTTGCCGTCAACAGATCCTCCTGCCGCCTTGCTGCCTGCTGTTCCAGCCTCAACTTTGCCGTCAGCTGTTTCTGCTGCCGCCCCGCTGTCTGCTGTTCCAACAGTCATCCCGCTGTCAACTGCTCCTGCTGCCACCTCGCTGTCAGCTGTCCCAGTGTCAACTTTGCCGTCAACAGATCCTCTTGCTGCTTGCTGTTCCAGCCTCAACTTTATCGTCAGCTGTTTCTGCTGCCGCCCCGCTGTCTGCTGTTCCAACAGTAATCCCGCCGCCAACTGCTCCTGCTGCCACCTCGCTGTCTGCTGTCCCAGTGTCAACTTTGCCGTCAACTGATCCTCTTGCTGCCTGCTGTTCCAGCGTCAACTTTGCCGTCGTCTGTTTCTGCTGCCGCCCCGCTGTCTGCTGTTCCAACAGTAATCCCGCCGCCAACTGCTCCTGCTGCCACCTCGCTGTCTGCTGTCCCAGTGTCAACTTTGCCGTCAACTGATCCTGCTGCCGCCTTGCTGGCTGCTGTTCCAGCGTCAACTTTGCCGTCGGCTGTTTCTGCTGCCCCCCGCTGTCTGCTGTTCCAACAGTAATCCCGCTGTCAACTGCTCCTGCTGCCACCTCGCTGTCTGCTGTCCCAGTGTCAACTTTGCCGTCAACAGATCCTCTTACTGCCTGCTGTTCCAGCGTCAACTTTGCCATCGGCTGTTTCTGCTGCCGCCCCGCTGTCTGCTGTTCCACCGTCAACTGTCTGCTGTTGCTGTCCCATTTTTGCCGTCAACAGTCCTCCTGTTCCGCTCAACTTTGCCGTCACCTCGCTGTCTGCTGTCCCAGTGTCAACTTTGCCGTCAACAGATCCTGCTGCTGCCTTGCTGCCTGCTGTTCCAGCGTCAACTTTGCTGTCAGCTGTTTCTGCTGCCGCCCCGCTGTCTGCTGTTCCAACAGTAATCCCGCCATCAACTGCTCCTGCTGCCACCTCGCTGTCTGCTGTCCCAGTGTCAACTTTGCCGTCATCTGATCCTGCTGCCGCCTTGCTGCCTGCTTTCCAAGTGTCAACTTTGCCGTCAACAGTTCCTCTTGCTGCCTGCTGTTCCAGCGTCAACTTTGCCGTCAGCTGTTTCTGCTGCCGCCCCGCTGTCTGCTGTTCCAACAGTAATCCCGCTGTCAACTGCTCCTGCTGCCACCTCGCTGTCTGCTGTCCCAGTGTCAACTTTGCCGTCAACTGATCCTGCTGCCGCCTTGCTGCCTGCTGTTCCAGCGTCAACTTTGCCGTCAGCTGTTTCTGATGCCGCCCGCTGTCTGCTGTTCCAACAGTAATCCCGCTGTCAACTGCTCCTGCTGCCACCTCGCTGTCTGCTGTCCCAGTGTCAACTTTGCCGTCAACTGATCCTGCTGCCGCCTTGCTGCCTGCTGTTCCAGCGTCAACTTTGCCATCGGCTGTTTCTGCTGCCGCCCGCTGTCTGCTGTTCCAAAAGTAATCCCGCTGTCAACTGCTCCTGCTGCCACCTAGCTGTCTGCTGTCCCAGTGTCAACTTTGCCGACAACAGATCCTCTTGCTGCCTGCTGTTCCAGCGTCAACTTTGCCATCAGCTGTTTCTGCTGCCGCCCCGCTGTCTGCTGTTCCAACAGTAATCTCGCCGTCAACTGCTCCTGCTGGCACCTCGCTGTCTGCTGTCCCAGTGTCAACTTTGCTGTCAACTGATCCTGCTGCCGCCTTGGTGCCTGCTGTTCCAACGTCAACTTTGCCGTCAGCTGTTTCTGCTGCCGCCCCGCTGTCTGCTGTTCCAACAGTAATCCCGCCGTCAACTGCTCCTGCTGCCACTTCGCTGTCTGCTGTCCCAGTGTCAACTTTGCTGTCAACAGATCCTGCCGCCGCCTTGCTGCCTGCTGTTCCAGCGTCAACTTTGCCGTCAGCTGTTTCTGCTGCCGCCCCGCTGTCTGGTGTTCCAACAGTAATCACGCCGTCAACTGCTCCTGCTGCCACCTCGCTGTCTGCTGTCCCAGTGTCAACTTTGCCGACAACAGATCCTCTTGCTGCCTGCTGTTCCAGCGTCAACTTTGCCGTCAGCTGTTTCCGCTGCCGCCCAGCTGTCTGCTGTTCCAACAGCTATCTCGCCTTCAACTGCTCCTGCTGCCACCTCGCTGTCTTCTGTCCCAGTGTCAACTTTGCTGTCAACTGATCCAGCTGCCGCCTTGGTGCCTGCTGTTCCAGCGTCAACTTTGCCGTCAGCTGTTTCTGCTGCCGCCCCGCTGTCAGGTGTTCCAACAGTAATCACGCCGTCAACTGCTCCTGCTGCCACCTAGCTGTCTACTGTCCCAGTGTCAACTTTGCCGACAACAGATCCTCTTGCTGCCTGCTGTTCCAGCGTCAACTTTGCCGTCAGCTGTTTCTGCTGCCGCCCCGCTGTCTGCTGTTCCAACAGTTATCTCGCCGTCAACTGCACCTGCTGCCACCTCGCTGTCTGCTGTCCCAGTGTCAACTTTGCCGTCAACTGATCCTGCTGCCGCCTTGCTGCCTGCTGTCCTAGTGTCAATTATGCCGTTAACAGATCCTCTTGCTGCCTGCTGTTCCAGTGTCTACTTTGCCGTCAGCTGTTTCTGCTGCCGCCCCGCTGTCTGCTGTCCCAACAGTAATCCCTCTGTCAACAGCTCCTGCTGCCGCCTTGCTGTCTGCTGTCCCAGTGTCAACTTTGCCGTCAACAGATCCTCCTGCCGCCTTGCTGCCTGCTGTTCCAGCCTCAACTTTGCCGTCAGCTGTTTCTGCTGCCGCCCCGCTGTCTGCTGTTCCAACAGTAATCCCGCTGTCAACTGCTCCTGCTGCCACCTCGCTGTCTGCTGTCCCAGTGTCAACTTTGCCGTCAACAGATCCTCTTGCTGCCTGCTGTTCCAGCGTCAACTTTGCCGTCAGCTGTTTCTGCTGCCGCCCCGCTGTCTGCTGTTCCAACAGTAATCCCGCCGCCAACTGCTCCTGCTGCCACCTCGCTGTCTGCTGTCCCAGTGTCAACTTTGCCGTCAACTGATCCTGCTGCCGCCTTGCTGCCTGCTGTTCCAGCGTCAACTTTGCCGTCAGCTGTTTCTGCTGCCGCCCCGCTGTCTGCTGTTCCAACAGTAATCCCGCCGTCAACTGCTCCTGCTGCCACCTCGCTGTCTGCTGTCCCAGTGTCAACTTTGCCGTCAACTGATCCTGCTGCCGCCTTGCTGCCTGCTGTTCCAGCGTCAACTTTGCCGTCGGCTGTTTCTGCTGCCCCCGCTGTGTGCTGTTCCAACAGTAATCCCGCCGTCAACTGTTCCTGCTGCCACCTCGCTGTCTGCTGTCCCAGTGTCAACTTTGCCGTCAACAGATCCTCCCTTGCTGCCTGCTGTTCCAGCGTCAACTTTGCCGTCAGCTGTTTCTGCTGCCGCCCCGCTGTCTGCTGTTCCAACAGTAATCCCGCTGTCAACTGCTCCTGCTGCCACCTCGCTGTCTGCTGTCCCAGTGTCAACTTTGCCGTCAACAGATCCTCTTACTGCCTGCTGTTCCAGCGTCAACTTTGCCATTGGCTGTTTCTGCTGCCGCCCCCCTCTGTCTGCTGTTCCAACAGTTATCCCGCCGTCAACTGCTCCTGCTGCCACTCCGCTGTCTGCTGTCCCAGTGTCAACTTTGCCGTCAACAGATCCTCTTGCTGCTTGCTGTTCCAGCCTCAACTTTATCGTCAGCTGTTTCTGCTGCCGCCACGCTGTCTGCTGTTCCAACAGTAATCCCGCCGTCAACTGCTCCTGCTGCCACTCCGCTGTCTGCTGTCCCAGTGTCAACTTTGCCGTCATCCGATCCTGCTGCCGCCTTGCTGCCTGCTGTCCTAGTGTCAATTTTGCCGTTAACAGATCCTCTTGCTGCCTGCTGTTCCAGTGTCTACTTTGCCGTCAGCTGTTTCTGCTGCCGCCCCGCTGTCTGCTGTCCCAACAGTAATCCCTCTGTCAACAGCTCCTGCTGCCGCCTTGCTGTCTGCTGTCCCAGTGTCAACTTTGCCGTCAACAGATCCTCCTGCCGCCTTGCTGCCTGCTGTTCCAGCCTCAACTTTGCCGTCAGCTGTTTCTGCTGCCGCCCCGCTGTCTGCTGTTGCAACAGTCATCCCGCTGTCAACTGCTCCTGCTGCCACCTCGCTGTCAGCTGTCCCAGTGTCAACTTTGCCGTCAACAGATCCTCTTGCTGCTTGCTGTTCCAGCCTCAACTTTATCGTCAGCTGTTTCTGCTGCCGCCACGCTGTCTGCTGTTCCAACAGTAATCCCGCCGCCAACTGCTCCTGCTGCCACCTCGCTGTCTGCTGTCCCAGTGTCAACTTTGCCGTCAACTGATCCTCTTGCTGCCTGCTTTTCCAGCGTCAACTTTGCCGTCGTCAGTTTCTGCTGCCGCCCCGCTGTCTGCTGTTCCAACAGTAATCCCGCCGCCAACTGCTCCTGCTGCCACCTCGCTGTCTGCTGTCCCAGTGTCAACTTTGCCGTCAACTGATCCTGCTGCCGCCTTGCTGGCTGCTGTTCCAGCGTCAACTTTGCCGTCGGCTGTTTCTGCTGCCCCCGCTGTCTGCTGTTCCAACAGTAATCCCGCTGTCAACTGCTCCTGCTGCCACCTCGCTGTCTGCTGTCCCAGTGTCAACTTTGCCGTCAACAGATCCTCTTACTGCCTGCTGTTCCAGCGTCAACTTTGCCATCGGCTGTTTCTGCTGCCGCCCCGCTGTCTGCTGTTCCAACAGTTATCCCGCCGTCAACTGCTCCTGCTGCCACCTCGCTGTCTGCTGTCCCAGTGTCAACTTTGCCGTCAACAGATCCTGCCGCCGCCTTGCTGCATGCTGTTCCAGCGTCAACTTTGCTGTCAGCTGTTTCTGCTGCCGCCCCGCTGTCTGCTGTTCCAACAGTAATCCCGCCATCAACTGCTCCTGCTGCCACCTCGCTGTCTGCTGTCCCAGTGTCAACTTTGCCGTCAACTGATCCTCTCTTGCTGCCTGCTGTTCCAGCGTCAACTTTGCCTTCTTTTCTGCTGTTCCGCCCGCTGTCTGCTGTTCCCAGTAGTCATCTTGCTGTCAACTGTCTGCCCCTCGCTGTCTGCTGTCCCAGTGTCCTGTCAACAGATCCTCCTTGCTGCCTGCTGTTCCAGCGTCAACTTTGCCGTCAGCTGTTTCTGATGCCGCCCGCTGTTTGCTGTTCCAACAGTAATCCCGCTGTCAACTGCTCCTGCTGCCACCTCGCTGTCTGCTGTCCCAGTGTCAACTTTGCCGTCAACTGATCCTGCTGCCGCCTTGCTGCCTGCTGTTCCAGCGTCAACTTTGCCGTCAGCTGTTTCTGCTGCCGCCCGCTGTCTGCTGTTCCAACAGTAATCCCGCTGTCAACTGCTCCTGCTGCCACCTCGCTGTCTGCTGTCCCAGTGTCAACTTTGCCGTCAACAGATCCTGCTGCCGCCTTGCTGCCTGCTGTTCCAGCGTCAACTTTGCCATCGGCTGTTTCTGCTGCCGCCCCGCTGTCTGCTGTTCCAACAGTAATCCCGCCGTCAACTGCTCCTGCTGCCACCTCGCTGTCTGCTGTCCCAGTGTCAACTTTGCCGTCAACAGATCCTGCTGCCGCCTTGCTGCCTGCTGTTCCAGCGTCAACTTTGCCGTCAGCTGTTTCTGCTGCCGCCCCGCTGTCTGCTGTTCCAACAGTAATCCCGCCGTCAACTGCTCCTGCTGCCACCTCGCTGTCTGCTGTCCCAGTGTCAACTTTGCTGTCAACAGATCCTGCTGCCGCCTTGCTGCCTGCTGTTCCAGCGTCAACTTTGCCGTCAGCTGTTTCTGCTGCCGCCCCGCTGTCTGCTGTTCCAACAGTAATCCCGCCGTCAACTGCTCCTGCTGCCACCTCGCTGTCTGCTGTCCCAGTGTCAACTTTGCCGTCAACAGATCCGCTTGCTGCCTGCTGTTCCAGCGTCAACTTTGCCGTCAGCTGTTTCTGCTGCCGCCCCGCTGTCTGCTGTTCCAACAGTTATCTCGCCGTCAACTGCTCCTGCTGCCACCTCGCTGTCTGCTGTCCCAGTGTCAACTTTGCTGTCAACTGATCCTGCCGCCTTGCTGCCTGCTGTTCCAGCGTCAACTTTGCCGTCAGCTGTTTCTGCTGCCGCCCCGCTGTCTGCTGTTCCAACAGTAATCCCGCCGTCAACTGCTCCTGCTGCCACCTCGCTGTCTACTGTCCCAGTGTCAACTTTGCCGTCAACAGATCCTCTTGCTGCCTGCTGTTCCAGCGTCAACTTTGCCGTCAGCTGTTTCTGCTGCCGCCCCGCTGTCTGCTGTTCCAACAGTTATCTCGCCGTCAACTGCTCCTGCTGCCACCTCGCTGTCTGCTGTCCCAGTGTCAACTTTGCCGTCAACTGATCCTGCTGCCGCCTTGCTGCCTGCTGTCCTAGTGTCAATTATGCCGTTAACAGATCCTCTTGCTGCCTGCTGTTCCAGTGTCAACTTTGCCGTCAGCTGTTTCTGCTGCCGCCCCGCTGTCTGCTGTCCCAACAGTAATCCCTCTGTCAACTGCTCCTGCTGCCGCCTTGCTGTCTGCTGTCCCAGTGTCAACTTTGCCGTCAACAGATCCTCCTGCCGCCTTGCTGCCTGCTGTTCCAGCCTCAACTTTGCCGTCAGCTGTTTCTGCTGCCGCCCCGCTGTCTGCTGTTCCAACAGTCATCCCGCTGTCAACTGCTCCTGCTGCCACCTCGCTGTCTGCTGTCCCAGTGTCAACTTTGCCGTCAACAGATCCTCTTGCTGCCTGCTGTTCCAGCCTCAACTTTGCCGTCAGCTGTTTCTGCTGCCGCCCCGCTGTCTGCTGTTCCAACAGTAATCCCGCCGCCAACTGCTCCTGCTGCCACCTCGCTGTCTGCTGTCCCAGTGTCAACTTTGCCGTCAACAGATCCTCTTGCTGCCTGCTGTTCCAGCGTCAACTTTGCCGTCGGCTGTTTCTGCTGCCGCCCCGCTGTCTGCTGTTCCAACAGTAATCCCGCCGTCAACTGCTCCTGCTGCCACCTCGCTGTCTGCTGTCCCAGTGTCAACTTTGCCGTCAACTGATCCTGCTGCCGCCTTGCTGCTGTGTTTTTGCTGCTGTTCCAGCGTCAACTTTGCCGTCGGCTGTTTCTGCTGCCCCCGCTGTCTGCTGTTCCAACAGTAATCCCGCCGTCAACTGCTCCTGCTGCCACCTCGCTGTCTGCTGTCCCAGTGTCAACTTTGCCGTCAACAGATCCTGCTGCCGCCTTGCTGCCTGCTGTTCCAGCGTCAACTTTGCCGTCAGCTGTTTCTGCTGCCGCCCCGCTGTCTGCTGTTCCAACAGTAATCCCGCTGTCAACTGCTCCTGCTGCCACCTCGCTGTCTGCTGTCCCAGTGTCAACTTTGCCGTCAACAGATCCTCTTGCTGCCTGCTGTTCCAGCGTCAACTTTGCCGTCGGCTGTTTCTGCTGCCGCCCCGCTGTCTGCTGTTCCAACAGTAATCCCGCCGTCAACTGCTCCTGCTGCCACCTCGCTGTCTGCTGTCCCAGTGTCAACTTTGCCGTCAACAGATCCTGCTGCCGCCTTGCTGCCTGCTGTTCCAGCGTCAACTTTGCCGTCAGCTGTTTCTGCTGCCGCCCCGCTGTCTGCTGTTCCAACAGTAATCCCGCCGTCAACTGCTCCTGCTGCCACCTCGCTGTCTGCTGTCCCAGTGTCAACTTTGCCGTCAACTGATCCTGCTGCCGCCTTGCTGCCTGCTGTTCCAGCGTCAACTTTGCCGTCAGCTGTTTCTGCTGCCGCCCGCTGTCTGCTGTTCCAACAGTAATCCCTGTCAACTGCTCTCCCTCGCTGTCTGCTGTTTTGCCGGTCAACAGTTCCTCTCCTTGCTGCCTGCTGTTCCAGCGTCAACTTTGCCGTCAGCTGTTTCTGCTGCCGCCCCGCTGTCTGCTGTTTCAACAGTAATCCCGCCGTCAACTGCTCCTGCTGCCACCTCGCTGTCTGCTGTCCCAGTGTCAACTTTGCCGTCAACTGATCCTGCTGCCACCTTGCTGCCTGCTGTTCCAGCGTCAACTTTGCCGTCGGCTGTTTCTGCTGCCGCCCCGCTGTCTGCTGTTCCAACAGTAATCCCGCCGTCAACTGCTCCTGCTGCCACCTCGCTGTCTGCTGTCCCAGTGTCAACTTTGCTGTCAACTGATCCTGCTGCCGCCTTGCTGCCTGCTGTTCCAGCGTCAACTTTGCCGTCAGCTGTTTCTGCTGCCGCCCCGCTGTCTGCTGTTCCAACAGTAATCCCGCCGTCAACTGCTCCTGCTGCCACCTCGCTGTCTGCTGTCCCAGTGTCAACTTTGCCGTCAACAGATCCTGCCGCCGCCTTGCTGCCTGCTGTTCCAGCGTCAACTTTGCCGTCAGCTGTTTCTGCTGCCGCCCCGCTGTCTGCTGTTCCAACAGTAATCCCGCCGTCAACTGCTCCTGCTGCCACCTCGCTGTCTGCTGTCCCAGTGTCAACTTTGCCGTCAACTGATCCTGCTGCCGCCTTGCTGCCTGCTGTCCCAGTGTCAACTTTGCCGTTATGAGATCCTCTTGCTGCCTGCTGTTCCAGTGTCAACTTTGCCGTCAGCTGTTTCTGCTGCCGCCCCGCTGTCTGCTGTCCCAACAGTAATCCCTCTGTCAACTGCTCCTGCTGCCGCCTTGCTGTCTGCTGTCCCAGTGTCAACTTTGCCGTCAACAGATCCTGCTGCCGCCTTGCTGCCTGCTGTTCCAGCGTCAACTTTGCCGTCAGCTGTTTCTGCTGCCGCCCCGCTGTCTGCTGTTCCAACAGTAATCCCGCTGTCAACTGCTCCTGCTGCCACCTCGCTGTCTGCTGTCCCAGTGTCAACTTTGCCGTCAACAGATCCTCTTGCTGCCTGCTGTTCCAGCCTCAACTTTGCCGTCAGCTGTTTCTGCTGCCGCCCCGCTGTCTGCTGTTCCAACAGTAATCCCGCCGTCAACTGCTCCTGCTGCCACCTCGCTGTCTGCTGTCCCAGTGTCAACTTTGCCGTCAACAGATCCTCTTGCTGCCTGCTGTTCCAGCGTCAACTTTGCCGTCAGCTGTTTCTGCTGCCGCCCCGCTGTCTGCTGTTCCAACAGTAATCCCGCCGTCAACTGCTCCTGCTGCCACCTCGCTGTCTGCTGTCCCAGTGTCAACTTTGCCGTCAACTGATCCTGCTGCCGCCTTGCTGCCTGCTGTTCCAGCGTCAACTTTGCCGTCAGCTGTTTCTTCTGCCGCCCCGCTGTCTGCTGTTCCAACAGTAATCCCGCCGTCAACTGCTCCTGCTGCCACCTCGCTGTCTGCTGTCCCAGTGTCAACTTTGCCGTCAACAGATCCTGCCGCCGCCTTGCTGCCTGCTGTTCCAGCGTCAACTTTGCCGTCAGCTGTTTCTGCTGCCGCCCCGCTGTCTGCTGTTCCAACAGTAATCACGCCGTCAACTGCTCCTGCTGCCACCTCGCTGTCTGCTGTCCCAGTGTCAACTTTGCCGTCAACAGATCCTCTTGCCGCCTGCTGTTCCTGCTGTTCCAGCTGTCAACTTTGCCGTCAGCTGTTTCTGCTGCCGCCCCGCTGTCTGCTGTTCCAACAGTAATCCCGCCGTCAACTGCTCCTGCTGCCACCTCGCTGTCTGCTGTCCCAGTGTCAACTTTGCCGTCAACTGATCCTGCTGCCGCCTTGCTGCCTGCTGTTCCAGCGTCAACTTTGCCGTCAGCTGTTTCTGCTGCCGCCCCGCTGTCTGCTGTTCCAACAGTAATCCCGCCGTCAACTGCTCCTGCTGCCACCTCGCTGTCTGCTGTCCCAGTGTCAACTTTGCCGTCAACAGATCCTCTTGCTTGCCTGCTGTTCCAGCCTCAACTTTGCCGTCAGCTGTTTCTGCTGCCGCCCCGCTGTCTGCTGTTCCAACAGTAATCCCGCCGTCAACTGCTCCTGCTGCCACCTCGCTGTCTGCTGTCCCAGTGTCAACTTTGCCGTCAACAGATCCTGCTGCCGCCTTGCTGCCTGCTGTTCCAGCGTCAACTTTGCCGTCGGCTGTTTCTGCTGCCGCCCCGCTGTCTGCTGTTCCAACGGTAATCCCGCTGTCAACTGCTCCTGCTGCCACCTCGCTGTCTGCTGTCCCAGTGTCAACTTTGCCGTCAACTGATCCTGCTGCCGCCTTGCTGCCTGCTGTTCCAGCGTCAACTTTGCCGTCAGCTGTTTCTGCTACCGCCCCGCTGTCTGCTGTTCCAACAGTAATCCCGCAGCCAACTGCTACTGCTGCCACCTCGCTGTCTGCTGTCCCAGTGTCAACTTTGCCGTCAACAGATCCTCTTGCTGCCTGCTGTTCCAGCGTCAACTTTGCCATCGGCTGCTGTCCCAGTATAAACTTTGCCGTCAACTGATCCTGCTGCCGCCTTGCTGCCTGCTGTCCCAGTGTCAACTTTGCCGTTATGAGATCCACTTGCTGCCTGCTGTTCCAGTGTCAACTTTGCCGTCAGCTGTTTCTGCTGCCGCCCCGCTGTCTGCTGTTCCAACAGTTATCCCGCTGTCAACTGCTCCTGCTGCCACCTCGCTGTCTGCTGTCCCAGTGTCAACTTTGCCGTCAACAGATCCTCTTGCTGCCTGCTGTTCCAGCGTCAACTTTGCCGTCAGCTGTTTCTGCTGCCGCCCCGCTGTCTGCTGTCCCAACAGTAATCCCGCTGTCAACTGCTCCTGCTGCCACCTCGCTGTCTGCTGTCCCAGTGTCAACTTTGCCGTCAACAGATCCTGCTGCCGCCTTGCTGCCTGCTGTTCCAGCCTCAACTTTGCCGTCAGCTGTTTCTGCTGCCGCCCCGCTGTCTGCTGTTCCAACAGTAATCCCGCTGTCAACTGCTCCTGCTGCCACCTCGCTGTCTGCTGTCCCAGTGTCAACTTTGCCGTCAACAGATCCTCTTGCTGCCTGCTGTTCCAGCGTCAACTTTGCCATCGGCTGCTGTCCCAGTATAAACTTTGCCGTCAACTGATCCTGCTGCCGCCTTGCTGCCTGCTGTCCCAGTGTCAACTTTGCCGTTATGAGATCCACTTGCTGCCTGCTGTTCCAGTGTCAACTTTGCCGTCAGCTGTTTCTGCTGCCGCCCCGCTGTCTGCTGTTCCAACAGTTATCCCGCCGTCAACTGCTCCTGCTGCCACTCCGCTGTCTGCTGTCCCAGTGTCAACTTTGCCGTCAACAGATCCTGCCGCTGCCTTGCTGCATGCTGTTCCAGCGTCAACTTTGCTGTCAGCTGTTTCTGCTGCCGCCCCGCTGTCTGCTGTTCCAACAGTAATCCCGCCATCAACTGCTCCTGCTGCCACCTCGCTGTCTGCTGTCCCAGTGTCAACTTTGCCGTCAACTGATCCTGCTGCCGCCTTGCTGCCTGCTGTTCCAGTGTCAACTTTGCCGTCAGCTGTTTCCTTTTGCTGTCTGCCTTATTGTTCCAGTGTCGCTTGCTGTCAGCTGTTTTGCTTTCTGCTTTTTGCCGTCGCTGTTTCTGCTGTTCCAACAGTAATCCCGCCGTCAACTGCTCCTGCTGCCACCTCGCTGTCTGCTGTCCCAGTGTCAACTTTGCCGTCAACAGATCCTGCTGCCGCCTTGCTGCCTGCTGTTCCAGCGTCAACTTTGCCGTCAGCTGTTTCTGCTGCCGCCCCGCTGTCTGCTGTTCCAACAGTAATCCCGCCGTCAACTGCTCCTGCTGCCACCTCGCTGTCTGCTGTCCCAGTGTCAACTTTGCCGTCAACTGATCCTGCTGCCGCCTTGCTGCCTGCTGTTCCAGCGTCAACTTTGCCGTCAGCTGTTTCTTTTGCTGCCTGTTGTTCGTATCTTGCCGTCAGCTGTTTCTGCTGCCGCCCCGCTGTCTGCTGTTCCAACAGTAATCCGCCCTCAACTGCTCCTGCTGCCACCTCGCTGTCTGCTGTCCCAGTGTCAACTTTGCCGTCAACTGATCCTGCTGCCGACTTGCTGCCTGCTGTTCCAGCGTCAACTTTGCCGTCAGCTGTTTCTGCTGCCGCCCCGCTGTCTGCTGTCCCAACAGTAATCCCTCTGTCAACTGCTCCTGCTGCCACCTCGCTGTCTGCTGTCCCAGTGTCAACTTTGCCGTCAACTGATCCTGCTGCCGCCTTGCTGCCTGCTGTTCCAGCGTCAACTTTGCCGTCAGCTGTTTCTGCTGCCGCCCCGCTGTCTGCTGTTCCAACAGTAATCCCGCCGTCAACTGCTCCTGCTGCCACCTCGCTGTCTGCTGTCCCAGTGTCAACTTTGCCGTCAACAGATCCTGACGCCGCCTTGCTGCCTGCTGTTCCAGCGTCAACTTTGCCGTCAGCTGTTTCTGCTGCCGCCCCGCTGTCTGCTGTTCCAACAGTAATCACGCCGTCAACTGCTCCTGCTGCCACCTCGCTGTCTGCTGTCCCAGTGTCAACTTTGCCGTCAACAGATCCTCTTGCTGCCTGCTGTTCCAGTGTCAACTTTGCCGTCAGCTGTTTCTGCTGCCGCCGCTGTCTGCTGTTCCAACAGTAATCTCCGTCAACTGCTCCTGCTGCCACCTTGCTGTCTGCTGTCCCAGTGTCAACTTTGCCGTCAACAGATCCTCTTGCTGCCTGCTGTTCCAGCGTCAACTTTGCCGTCAGCTGTTTCTGCTGCCGCCCCGCTGTCTGCTGTTCCAACAGTAATCCCGCTGTCAACTGCTCCTGCTGCCACCTCGCTGTCTGCTGTCCCAGTGTCAACTTTGCCGTCAACAGATCCTGCTACCGCCTTGCTGCCTGCTGTTCCAGCGTCAACTTTGCCGTCAGCTGTTTCTGCTGCCGCCCCGCTGTCTGCTGTTCCAACAGTAATCCCGCCGTCAACTGCTCCTGCTGCCACCTCGCTGTCTGCTGTCCCAGTGTCAACTTTGCCGTCAACAGATCCTCTTGCTGCCTGCTGTTCCAGCGTCAACTTTGCCGTCAGCTGTTTCTGCTGCCGCCCCGCTGTCTGCTGTTCCAACAGTAATCCCGCCGCCAACTGCTCCTGCTGCCACCTCGCTGTCTGCTGTCCCAGTGTCAACTTTGCCGTCAACAGATCCTGCTGCCGCCTTGCTGCCTGCTGTTCCAGCGTCAACTTTGCCGTCAGCTGTTTCTGCTGCCGCCCCGCTGTCTGCTGTTCCAACAGTTATCCCGCCGTCAACTGCTCCTGCTGCCACCTCGCTGTCTGCTGTCCCAGTGTCAACTTTGCCGTCAACAGATCCTGCCGCCGCCTTGCTGCCTGCTGTTCCAGCGTCAACTTTGCTGTCAGCTGTTTCTGCTGCCGCCCCGCTGTCTGCTGTTCCAACAGTAATCCCGCCGTCAACTGCTCCTGCTGCCACCTCGCTGTCTGCTGTCTCAGTGTCAACTTTGCCGTCAACAGATCCTCTTGCTGCCTGCTGTTCCAGCGTCAACTTAGCTGTCAACTTAGCTGTCAGCTGTTGCTGCTGCTGCCCCGCTGTCTGCTGTTCCAACAGTAATCCCGCCGCCAACTGCTCCTGCTGCCACCTCGCTGTCTGCTGTCCCAGTGTCAACTTTGCCGTCAACTGATCCTGCTGCCGCCTTGCTGCCTGCTGTTCCAGCGTCAACTTTGCCGTCAGCTGTTTCTGCTGCCGCCCCGCTGTCTGCTGTTCCAACAGTAATCCCGCCGTCAACTGCTCCTGCTGCCACCTCGCTGTCTGCTGTCCCAGTGTCAACTTTGCCGTCAACTGATCCTGCTGCCGCCTTGCTGCCTGCTGTTCCAGCGTCAACTTTGCCGTCAGCTGTTTCTGCTGCCGCCCCGCTGTCTGCTGTTCCAACAGTAATCCCGCCGTCAACTGCTCCTGCTGCCACCTCGCTGTCTGCTGTCCCAGTGTCAACTTTGCCGTCAACAGATCCTCTTGCCTGCTCCTGCTGTTCCAGCGTCAACTTTGCCGTCAGCTGTTTCTGCTGCCCGCTGTCTGCTTTTCCAACAGTAATCTTGCCGTCAACTGCTCCTGCTGCCACCTCGCTGTCTGCTGTCCCAGTGTCAACTTTGCCGTCAACAGATCCTGCCTTGCTGCCTGCTGTTCCAGCGTCAACTTTGCCGTCAGCTGTTTCTGCTGCCGCCCCGCTGTCTGCTGTTCCAACAGTAATCCCGCCGTCAACTGCTCCTGCTGCCACCTCGCTGTCTGCTGTCCCAGTGTCAACTTTGCCGTCAACTGATCCTGCTGCCGCCTTGCTGCCTGCTGTTCCAGCGTCAACTTTGCCGTCAGCTGTTTCTGCTGCCGCCCCGCTGTCTGCTGTTCCAACAGTAATCCCGCCGTCAACTGCTCCTGCTGCCACCTCGCTGTCTGCTGTCCCAGTGTCAACTTTGCCGTCAACAGATCCTGCTGCCGCCTTGCTGCCTGCTGTTCCAGCGTCAACTTTGCCGTTATGTCCTCTTGCTGTCTGCTGTTCCAGTTTCCTTTGCGTCGCTCTGTCACTTTGCCTTTCTTCTGCCGCCCTGTTTCTGCTGCTGCCCGCTGTCTGCTGTTCCAACAGTTATCCCGCCGTCAACTGCTCCTGCTGCCACCTCGCTGTCTGCTGTCCCAGTGTCAACTTTGCCGTCAACAGATCCTCTTGCTGCCTGCTGTTCCAGCGTCAACTTTGCTGTCAGCTGTTTCTGCTGCCGCCCCGCTGTCTGCTGTTCCAACAGTAATCCCGCCGTCAACTGCTCCTGCTGCCACCTCGCTGTCTGCTGTCCCAGTGTCAACTTTGCCGTCAACAGATCCTGCTGCCCCTTGCTGCCTGCTGTTCCAGCGTCAACTTTGCCGTCAGCTGTTTCTGCTGCCGCCCCGCTGTCTGCTGTTCCAACAGTTATCCCGCTGTCAACTGCTCCTGCTGCCACCTCGCTGTCTGCTGTCCCAGTGTCAACTTTGCCGTCAACAGATCCTGCTGCCCTTGCTGCCTGCTGTTCCAGCCTCAACTTTGCCGTCAGCTGTTTCTGCTGCCGCCCCGCTGTCTGCTGTTCCAACAGTAATCCCGCTGTCAACTGCTCCTGCTGCCACCTTGCTGTCTGCTGTCCCAGTGTCAACTTTGCCGTCAACAGATCCTGCTGCCGCCTTGCTGCCTGCTGTTCCAGCCGTCAACTTTGCCGTCAGCTGTTTCTGCTGCCGCCCCGCTGTCTGCTGTTCCAACAGTAATCCCGCTGTCAACTGCTCCTGCTGCCACCTCGCTGTCTGCTGTCCCAGTGTCAACTTTGCCGTCAACAGATCCTGCTTGCTTGCCTGCTGTTCCAGCCTCAACTTTGCCGTCAGCTGTTTCTGCTGCCGCCCCGCTGTCTGCTGTTCCAACAGTAATCCCGCCGTCAACTGCTCCTGCTGCCACCTCGCTGTCTGCTGTCCCAGTGTCAACTTTGCCGTCAACTGATCCTGCTGCCGCCTTGCTGCCTGCTGTTCCAGCGTCAACTTTGCCGTCAGCTGTTTCTGCTGCCGCCCCGCTGTCTGCTGTTCCAACAGTAATCCCGCTGTCAACTGCTCCTGCTGCCACCTCGCTGTCTGCTGTCCCAGTGTCAACTTTGCCGTCAACTGATCCTGCTTCTGCTGCCTGCTGTTCCAGCGTCAACTTTGCTCGTTCTGCTGTCCCTTCTGTGTTGCCGTCAACTGCTCTTGCCGCCTCGCTGCCTGCTGTCCCAGTGTCAACTTTGCCGTCAACAGATCCTCTTGCTGCCTGCTGTTCCAGCGTCAACTTTGCCGTCAGCTGTTTCTGCTGCCGCCCCGCTGTCTGCTGTCCCAACAGTAATCCCTCTGTCAACTGCTCCTGCTGCCACCTTGCTGTCTGCTGTCCCAGTGTCAACTTTGCCGTCAACAGATCCTGCTGCCGCCTTGCTGCCTGCTGTTCCAGCCTCAACTTTGCCGTCAGCTGTTTCTGCTGCCGCCCCGCTGTCTGCTGTTCCAACAGTTATCCCGCTGTCAACTGCTCCTGCTGCCACCTCGCTGTCTGCTGTCCCAGTGTCAACTTTGCCGTCAACAGATCCTCTTGCTGCCTGCTGTTCCAGCCTCAACTTTGCCGTCAGCTGTTTCTGCTGCCGCCCCGCTGTCTGCTGTTCCAACAGTAATCCCGCCGCCAACTGCTCCTGCTGCCACCTCGCTGTCTGCTGTCCCAGTGTCAACTTTGCCGTCAACAGATCCTCTTGCTGCCTGCTGCTGTTCCAGCGTCAACTTTGCCGTCAGCTGTTTCTGCTGCCGCCCCGCTGTCTGCTGTTCCAACAGTAATCCCGCCGTCAACTGCTCCTGCTGCCACCTCGCTGTCTGCTGTCCCAGTGTCAACTTTGCCGTCAACAGATCCTCTTGCTGCCTGCTTTTCCAGCGTCAACTTTGCCGTCGGCTGTTTCTGCTGCCGCCCCGCTGTCTGCTGTTCCAACAGTAATCCCGCCGTCAACTGCTCCTGCTGCCACCTCGCTGTCTGCTGTCCCAGTGTCAACTTTGCCGTCAACTGATCCTGCTGCCGCCTTGCTGCCTGCTGTTTCAGCGTCAACTTTGCCGTCAGCTGTTTCTGATGCCGCCCGCTGTTTGCTGTTCCAACAGCAATCCCGCTGTCATCTGCTCCTGCTGCCACCTCGCTGTCTGCTGTCCCAGTGTCAACTTTGCCGTCAACTGATCCTGTTGCCGCCATGCTGCCTGCTGTTCCAGCATCAACTTTGCCGTCAGCTGTTTCTGCTGCCGCCCCGCTGTCTGCTGTTCCAACAGTTATCCCGCCGTCAACTGCTCCTGCTGCCACCTCGCTGTCTGCTGTCC
The DNA here is from genome assembly GCA_018152825.1 of Scaptomyza hsui. Lineage (NCBI taxonomy): Eukaryota > Metazoa > Arthropoda > Insecta > Diptera > Drosophilidae > Scaptomyza > Scaptomyza hsui. The sequence goes on from JAECXO010000285.1 coordinate 182,849, forward strand.
CAGTGTCAACTTTGCCGTCAACAGATCCTGCCGCCGCCTTGCTGCATGCTGTTCCAGCGTCAACTTTGCCGTCAGCTGTTTCTGCTGCCGCCCCGCTGTCTGCTGTTCCAACAGTAATCACGCCGTCAACTACTCCTGCTGGCACCTAGCTGTCTGCTGTCCCAGTGTCAACTTTGCCGTCAACAGATCCTCTTGCTGCCTGCTGTTCCAGCGTCAACTTAGCTGTCAGCTGTTTCTGCTGCTGCCCCGCTGTCTGCTGTTCCAACAGTAATCCCGCCGCCAACTGCTCCTGCTGCCACCTCGCTGTCTGCTATCCCAGTGTCAACTTTGCCGTCATCTGATCCTGCTGCCGCCTTGCTGCCTGCTGTCCCAGTGTCAACTTTGCCGTCAACAGTTCCTCTTGCTGCCTGCTGTTCCAGTGTCAACTTTGCCGTCAGCTGTTTCTGCTGCCGCCCCGCTGTCAGCTGTTCCAACAGTAATCCCTCTGTCAACTGCTCCTGCTGCCACCTCGCTGTCTGCTGTCCCATTGTCAACTTTGCCGTCAACTGATCCTGCTGCCGCCTTGCTGCCTGCTGTTCCAGCGTCAACTTTGCCGTCAGCTGTTTCTGCTGCCGCCCCGCTGTCTGCTGTTCCAACAGTAATCTCGCCGTCAACTGCTCCTGCTGCCACCTCGCTGTTTGCTGTCACAGTGTCAACTTTGCTGTCAACTGATCCTGCTGCCGCCTTGGTGCCTGCTGTTCCAGGGTCAACTTTGCCGTCAGCTGTTTCTGCTGCCGCCCCGCTGTCTGCTGTTCCAACAGAAATCCCGCCGGCAACTGCTCCTGCTGCCACCTCGCTGTCTGCTGTCCCAGTATCAACTTTGCCGTCAACTGATCCTGCTGCCGCCTTGCTGCCTGCTGTCCCAGTGTCAACTTTGCCGTTATGAGATCCTCTTGCTGCCTGCTGTTCCAGTGTCAACTTTGCCGTCAGCTGTTTCTGCTGCCGCCCCGCTGTCTGCTGTCCCAACAGTAATCCCTCTGTCAAAAGCTCCTGCTGCCGCCTTGCTGTCTGCTGTCCCAGTGTCAACTTTGCCGTCAACAGATCCTGCTCCCGCCTTGCTGCCTGCTGTTCCAGCCTCAACTTTGCCGTCAGCTGTTTCTGCTGCCGCCCCGCTGTCTGCTGTTGCAACAGTTATCCCGCTGTCAACTGCTCCTGCTGCCACCTCGCTGTCAGCTGTCCCAGTGTCAACTTTGCCGTCAACAGATCCTCTTGCTGCCTGCTGTTCCAGCCTCAACTTTGCCGTCAGCTGTTTCTGCTGCCGCCCCGCTGTCTGCTGTTCCAACAGTAATCCCGCCGCCAACTGCTCCTGCTGCCACCTCGCTGTCTGCTGTCCCAGTGTCAACTTTGCCGTCAACAGATCCTGCTCCCGCCTTGCTGCCTGCTGTTCCAGCGTCAACTTTGCCGTCAGCTGTTTCTGCTGCCGCCCCGCTGTCTGCTGTCCCAACAGTAATCCGTCTGTCAACTGCTCCTGCTGCCACCTCGCTGTCTGCTGTCCCAGTGTCAACTTTGCCGTCAACAGATCCTGCTGCCGCCTTGCTGCCTGCTGTTCCAGCCTCAACTTTGCCGTCAGGCTGTTTCTGCTGCCGCCCCGCTGTCTGCTGTTCCAACAGTAATCCCGCTGTCAACTGCTCCTGCTGCCACCTCGCTGTCTGCTGTCCCAGTGTCAACTTTGCCGTCAACAGATCCTCTTGCTGCCTGCTGTTCCAGCCTCAACTTTGCCGTCAGCTGTTTCTGCTGCCGCCCCGCTGTCTGCTGTTCCAACAGTAATCCCGCTGTCAACTGCTCCTGCTGCCACCTCGCTGTCTGCTGTCCCAGTGTCAACTTTGCCGTCAACAGATCCTCTTGCTGCCTGCTGTTCCAGCGTCAACTTTGCCGTCAGCTGTTTCTGCTGCCGCCCCGCTGTCTGCTGTTCCAACAGTAATCCCGCCGCCAACTGCTCCTGCTGCCACCTCGCTGTCTGCTGTCCCAGTGTCAACTTTGCCGTCAACAGATCCTGCTGCCGCCTTGCTGCCTGCTGTTCCAGCGTCAACTTTGCCGTCAGCTGTTTCTGCTGCCGCCCCGCTGTCTGCTGTTCCAACAGTAATCCCGCTGTCAACTGCTCCTGCTGCCACCTCGCTGTCTGCTGTCCCAGTGTCAACTTTGCCGTCAACTGATCCTGCTGCCGCCTTGCTGCCTGCTGTTCCAGCATCAACTTTGCCGTCAGCTGTTTCTGCTGCCGCCCCGCTGTCTGCTGTTCCAACAGATAATCCCGCCGTCAACTGCTCCTGCTGCCACCTCGCTGTCTGCTGTCCCAGTGTCAACTTTGCCGTCAACAGATCCTGCTGCCGCCTTGCTGCCTGCTGTTCCAGCGTCAACTTTGCCGTCAGCTGTTTCTGCTGCCGCCCCGCTGTCTGCTGTTCCAACAGTAATCCCGCTGTCAACTGCTCCTGCTGCCACCTCGCTGTCTGCTGTCCCAGTGTCAACTTTGCCGTCAACTGATCCTGCTGCCGCCTTGCTGCCTGCTGTTCCAGCGTCAACTTTGCCGTCAGCTGTTTCTGCTGCCCCCGCTGTCTGCTGTTCCAACAGTAATCCCGCTGTCAACTGCTCCTGCTGCCACCTCGCTGTCTGCTGTCCCAGTGTCAACTTTGCCGTCAACAGATCCTGTTGCCGCCTTGCTGCCTGCTGTTCCAGCGTCAACTTTGCCGTCAGCTGTTTCTGCTGCCGCCCCGCTGTCTGCTGTTCCAACAGTAATCCCGCCGTCAACTGCTCCTGCTGCCACCTCGCTGTCTGCTGTCCCAGTGTCAACTTTGCCGTCAACAGATCCTGCTGCCGCCTTGCTGCCTGCTGTTCCAGCGTCAACTTTGCCGTCAGCTGTTTCTGCTGCCGCCCCGCTGTCTGCTGTTCCAACAGTAATCCCGCCGTCAACTGCTCCTGCTGCCACCTCGCTGTCTGCTGTCCCAGTGTCAACTTTGCCGTCAACAGATCCTGCTTGCTTGCCTGCTGCTGTTCCAGCGTCAACTTTGCCGTCAGCTGTTTCTGCTGCTGCCCCGCTGTCTGCTGTTCCAACAGTAATCCCGCCGTCAACTGCTCCTGCTGCCACCTCGCTGTCTGCTGTCCCAGTGTCAACTTTGCCGTCAACAGATCCTGCTGCCGCCTTGCTGCCTGCTGTTCCAGCGTCAACTTTGCCGTCAGCTGTTTCTGCTGCCGCCCCGCTGTCTGCTGTTCCAACAGTAATCCCTGTCATCTGCTCCTGCTGCCACCTCGCTGTCTGCTGTCCCAGTGTCAACTTTGCCGTCAACAGATCCTCTTGCTGCCTGCTGTTCCAGCGTCAACTTTGCCGTCAGCTGTTTCTGCTGCCGCCCCGCTGTCTGCTGTTCCAACAGTAATCCCTCTGTCAACTGCTCCTGCTGCCACCTCGCTGTCTGCTGTCCCAGTGTCAACTTTGCCGTCAACTGATCCTGCTGCCGCCTTGCTGCCTGCTGTTCCAGCGTCAACTTTGCCGTCAGCTGTTTCTGCTGCCGCCCCGCTGTCTGCTGTTCCAACAGTAATCCCGCTGTCAACTGCTCCTGCTGCCACCTCGCTGTCTGCTGTCCCAGTGTCAACTTTGCCGTCAACAGATCCTCTTGCTGCCTGCTGTTCCAGCGTCAACTTTGCCGTCAGCTGTTTCTGCTGCCGCCCCGCTGTCTGCTGTTCCAACAGTAATCCCTCTGTCAACTGCTCCTGCTGCCACCTCGCTGTCTGCTGTCCCAGTGTCAACTTTGCCGTCAACTGATCCTGCTGCCGCCTTGCTGCCTGCTGTTCCAGCGTCAACTTTGCCGTCAGCTGTTTCTGCTGCCGCCCCGCTGTCTGCTGTTCCAACAGTAATCCCGCTGTCAACTGCTCCTGCTGCCACCTCTGCTGTCTGCTGTCCCAGTGTCAACTTTGCCGTCAACAGATCCTGTTGCTGCCTTGCTGCCTGCTGTTCCAGCGTCAACTTTGCCGTCAGCTGTTTCTGCTGCCGCCCCGCTGTCTGCTGTTCCAACAGTAATCCCGCTGTCAACTGCTCCTGCTGCCACCTCGCTGTCTGCTGTCCCAGTGTCAACTTTGCCGTCAACAGATCCTCTTGCCGCCTTGCTGCCTGCTGTTCCAGCGTCAACTTTGCCGTCAGCTGTTTCTGCTGCCGCCCCGCTGTCTGCTGTTCCAACAGTAATCCCGCCGTCAACTGCTCCTGCTGCCACCTCGCTGTCTGCTGTCCCAGTGTCAACTTTGCCGTCAACAGATCCTGCTTGCCTGCCTTGCCTGCTGTTCCAGCGTCAACTTTGCCGTCAGCTGTTTCTGCTGCCGCCCCGCTGTCTGCTGTTCCAACAGTAATCCCGCCGTCAACTGCTCCTGCTGCCACCTCGCTGTCTGCTGTCCCAGTGTCAACTTTGCCGTCAACAGATCCTCTTGCTGCCTGCTGCTGTTCCAGCGTCAACTTTGCCGTCAGCTGTTTCTGCTGCCGCCCCGCTGTCTGCTGTTCCAACAGTAATCTCGCTGTCTGCTGTCCCAGTGTCAACTTTGCCGTCAACTGATCCTGCTGCCGCCTTGCTGTCTGCTGTCCCAGTGTCAACTTTGCCGTCAACAGATCCTCTTGCTGCCTGCTGTTCCAGCGTCAACTTTGCCGTCAGCTGTTTCTGCTGCCGCCCCGCTGTCTGCTGTCCCAACAGTAATCCCTCTGTCAACTGCTCCTGCTGCCACCTCGCTGTCTGCTGTCCCAGTGTCAACTTTGCCGTCAACTGATCCTGCTGCCGCCTTGCTGCCTGCTGTTCCAGCGTCAACTTTGCCGTCAGCTGTTTCTGCTGCCGCCCCGCTGTCTGCTGTTCCAACAGTAATCCCGCCGTCAACTGCTCCTGCTGCCACCTCGCTGTCTGCTGTCCCAGTGTCAACTTTGCCGTCAACAGATCCTCCTTGCTGCCTGCTGTTCCAGCGTCAACTTTGCCGTCAGCTGTTTCTGCTGCCGCCCCGCTGTCTGCTGTTCCAACAGTAATCCCGCCGTCAACTGCTCCTGCTGCCACCTCGCTGTCTGCTGTCCCAGTGTCAACTTTGCCGTCAACTGATCCTGCTGCCGCCTTGCTGCCTGCTGTTCCAGCGTCAACTTTGCCGTCAGCTGTTTCTGATGACGCCCGCTGTTTGCTGTTCCAACAGTAATCCCGCTGTCAACTGCTCCTGCTGCCACCTCGCTGTCTGCTGTCCCAGTGTCAACTTTGCCGTCAACTGATCCTGCTGCCGCCTTGCTGCCTGCTGTTCCAGCGTCAACTTTGCCGTCAGCTGTTTCTGATGACGCTCGCTTTTTGCTGTTCCAACAGTAATCCCGCTGTCAACTGCTCCTGCTGCCACCTCGCTGTCTGCTGTCCCAGTGTCAACTTTGCCGTCAACAGATCCTGCCGCCTTGCTGCCTGCTGTTCCAGCGTCAACTTTGCCGTCAGCTGTTTCTGCTGCCGCCCCGCTGTCTGCTGTTCCAACAGTAATCCCGCCGTCAACTGCTCCTGCTGCCACCTCGCTGTCTGCTGTCCCAGTGTCAACTTTGCCGTCACTGATCCAGATCCTCTTGCTGCCTGCTGTTCCAGCGTCAACTTTGCCGTCAGCTGTTTCTGCTGCCGCCCCGCTGTCTGCTGTTTCAACAGTAATCCCGCCGTCAACTGCTCCTGCTGCCACCTCGCTGTCTGCTGTCCCAGTGTCAACTTTGCCTGTCAACTGATCCTGCTGCCGCCTTGCTGCCTGCTGTCCCAGTGTCAACTTTGCTTCAAGTTCCTCTTGCTGCCTGCTGTTCCAGTGTCAACTTTGCCGTCAGCTGTTTCTGCTGCCGCCCCGCTGTCTGCTGTTCCAACAGTAATCCCGCTGTCAACTGCTCCTGCTGCCACCTCGCTGTCTGCTGTCCCAGTGTCAACTTTGCCGTCAACTGATCCTGCTGCCGCCTTGCTGCCTGCTGTTCCAGCGTCAACTTTGCCGTCAGCTGTTTCTGCTGCCGCCCGCTGTCTGCTGTTCCAACAGTAATCCTCGCTGTCAACTGCTCCTGCTGCCACCTCGCTGTCTGCTGTCCCAGTGTCAACTTTGCCGTCAACAGATCCTCTTGCTGCCTGCTGTTCCAGCGTCAACTTTGCCGTCAGCTGTTTCTGCTGCCGCCCCGCTGTCTGCTGTTCCAACAGTAATCCCGCTGTCAACTGCTCCTGCTGCCACCTCGCTGTCTGCTGTCCCAGTGTCAACTTTGCCGTCAACAGATCCTGCTGCCGCCTTGCTGCCTGCTGTTCCAGCGTCAACTTTGCCGTCAGCTGTTTCTGCTGCCGCCCCGCTGTCTGCTGTTCCAACAGTAATCCCGCCGTCAACTGCTCCTGCTGCCACCTCGCTGTTTGCTGTCCCAGTGTCAACTTTGCCGTCAACTGATCCTGCTGCCGCCTTGCTGCCTGCTGTTCCAGCGTCAACTTTGCCGTCAGCTGTTTCTGCTGCCGCCCCGCTGTCTGCTGTTCCAACAGTAATCCCGCCGCCAACCGCTCCTGATGCCACCTCGCTGTTTGCTGTCCCAGTGTCAACTTTGCCGTCAACTGATCCTGCTGCCGCCTTGCTGCCTGCTGTCTCAGTGTCAACTTTGCCGTCAATAGATCCTCTTGCTGCCTGCTGTTCCAGTGTCCACTTTGACGTCAGCTGTTTCTGCTGCCGCCCCGCTGTCTGCTGTCCCAACAGAAATCCCTCTGTCAACTGCTCCTGCTGCCACCTCGCTGTCTGCTGTCCCAGTGTCAACTTTGCCGTCAACTGATCCTGCTGCCGCCTTGCTGCCTGCTGTTCCAGCGTCAACTTTGCCGTCAGCTGTTTCTGCTGCCGCCCCGCTGTCTGCTGTTCCAACAGTAATCCCGCTGTCAACTGCTCCTGCTGCCACCTCGCTGTCTGCTGTCCCAGTGTCAACTTTGCCGTCAACAGATCCTCCGCCTTGCTGCCTGCTGTTCCAGCGTCAACTTTGCCGTCAGCTGTTTCTGCTGCTGCCCCGCTGTCTGCTGTTCCAACAGTAATCCCGCTGTCAACTGCTCCTGCTGCCACCTCGCTGTCTGCTGTCCCAGTGTCAACTTTGCCGTCAACAGATCCTCTTGCTGCCTGCTGTTCCAGTGTCCACTTTGCCGTCAGCTGTTTCTGCTGCCGCCCCGCTGTCTGCTGTTCCAACAGTAATCCCGCCGTCAACTGCTCCTGCTGCCACCTCGCTGTCTGCTGTCCCAGTGTCAACTTTGCCGTCAACAGATCCTGCTGCCGCCTTGCTGCCTGCTGTTCCAGCGTCAACTTTGCCGTCAGCTGTTTCTGCTGCCGCCCCGCTGTCTGCTGTTCCAACAGTAATCCCGCTGTCAACTGCTCCTGCTGCCACCTCGCTGTCTGCTGTCCCAGTGTCAACTTTGCCGTCAACAGATCCTGCCGCCTTGCTGCCTGCTGTTCCAGCGTCAACTTTGCCGTCAGCTGTTTCTGCTGCCGCCCCGCTGTCTGCTGTTCCAACAGTAATCCCGCTGTCAACTGCTCCTGCTGCCACCTCGCTGTCTGCTGTCCCAGTGTCAACTTTGCCGTCAACTGATCCTGCTGCCGCCTTGCTGCCTGCTGTTCCAGCGTCAACTTTGCCGTCAGCTGTTTCTGCTGCCGCCCCGCTGTCTGCTGTTCCAACAGTAATCCCTCTGTCAACTGCTCCTGCTGCCACCTCGCTGTCTGCTGTCCCAGTGTCAACTTTGCCGTCAACTGATCCTGCTGCCGCCTTGCTGCCTGCTGTTCCAGCGTCAACTTTGCCGTCAGCTGTTTCTGCTGCCGCCCCGCTGTCTGCTGTTCCAACAGTAATCCCGCTGTCAACTGCTCCTGCTGCCACCTCGCTGTCTGCTGTCCCAGTGTCAACTTTGCCGTCAACAGATCCTGTCCTTGCTTGCCTGCTGTTCCAGCGTCAACTTTGCCGTCAGCTGTTTCTGCTGCCGCCCCGCTGTCTGCTGTTCCAACAGTAATCCCGCTGTCAACTGCTCCTGCTGCCACCTCGCTGTCTGCTGTCCCAGTGTCAACTTTGCCGTCAACTGATCCTGCTGCCGCCTTGCTGCCTGCTGTTCCAGCGTCAACTTTGCCGTCGCTGTTTCTGCTGCCGCCCCGCTGTCTGCTGTTCCAACAGTAATCCCGCTGTCAACTGCTCCTGCTGCCACCTCGCTGTCTGCTGTCCCAGTGTCAACTTTGCCGTCAACAGATCCTGCTGCCGCCTTGCTGCCTGCTGTTCCAGCGTCAACTTTGCCGTCAGCTGTTTCTGCTGCCGCCCCGCTGTCTGCTGTTCCAACAGTAATCCCGCTGTCAACTGCTCCTGCTGCCACCTCGCTGTCTGCTGTCCCAGTGTCAACTTTGCCGTCAACAGATCCTGCTCGCGCCTTGCTGCCTGCTGTTCCAGCGTCAACTTTGCCGTCAGCTGTTTCTGCTGCCGCCCCGCTGTCTGCTGTTCCAACAGTAATCCCGCCGTCAACTGCTCCTGCTGCCACCTCGCTGTCTGCTGTCCCAGTGTCAACTTTGCCGTCAACAGATCCTGCTCGCGCCTTGCTGCCTGCTGTTCCAGCGTCAACTTTGCCGTCAGCTGTTTCTGCTGCCGCCCCGCTGTCTGCTGTTCCAACAGTAATCCCGCTGTCAACTGCTCCTGCTGCCACCTCGCTGTCTGCTGTCCCAGTGTCAACTTTGCCGTCAACAGATCCTCTTGCTGCCTGCTGTTCCAGCGTCAACTTTGCCGTCAGCTGTTTCTGCTGCCGCCCCGCTGTCTGCTGTTCCAACAGTAATCCCGCCGTCAACTGCTCCTGCTGCCACCTCGCTGTCTGCTGTCCCAGTGTCAACTTTGCCGTCAACAGATCCTGCTGCCACCTTGCTGCCTGCTGTTCCAGCGTCAACTTTGCCGTCAGCTGTTTCTGCTGCCGCCCCGCTGTCTGCTGTTCCAACAGTAATCCCGCTGTCAACTGCTCCTGCTGCCACCTCGCTGTCTGCTGTCCCAGTGTCAACTTTGCCGTCAACAGATCCTGCTCCCGCCTTGCTGCCTGCTGTTCCAGCGTCAACTTTGCCGTCAGCTGTTTCTGCTGCCGCCCCGCTGTCTGCTGTTCCAACAGTAATCCCTCTGTCAACTGCTCCTGCTGCCACCTCGCTGTCTGCTGTCCCATTGTCAACTTTGCTGTCAACTGATCCTGCTGCCGCCTTGCTGCCTGCTGTTCCAGCGTCAACTTTGCCGTCAGCTGTTTCTGCTGCCGCCCCGCTGTCTGCTGTTCCAACAGTAATCCTGCCGTCAACTGCTCCTGCTGCCACCTCGCTGTCTGCTGTCCCAGTGTCAACTTTGCCGTCACATCCTCAACTGTCCTGCTGCCACCTCGCTGTCTGCTGTCCCAGTGTCAACTTTGTCGTCAACTGATCCTGCTGCCGCCTTGCTGCCTGCTGTTCCAGCGTCAACTTTGCCGTCAGCTGTTTCTGCTACCGCCCCGCTGTCTGCTGTCCCAACAGTTATCAATCCGTCAACTGCTCCTGCTGCCACCTCGCTGTCTGCTGTCCCAGTGTCAACTTTGCCGTCAACTGATCCTGCTGCCGCCTTGCTGCCTGCTGTTCCAACGTCAACTTTGCGCAGTTCCTCTTGCTGCCTGCTGTTCCAGTCCTCAACTTTGCCGTCAGCTGTTTCTGCTGCCGCCCCGCTTTCTGCTGTTCCAACAGTAATCCCGCTGTCAACTGCTCCTGCTGCCACCTCGCTGTCTGCTGTCCCAGTGTCAACTTTGCCGTCAACTGATCCTGCTGCCGCCTTGCTGCCTGCTGTTCCAGCGTCAACTTTGCCGTCAGCTGTTTCTGCTGCCGCCCCGCTGTCTGCTGTTCCAACAGTAATCCCGCCGTCAACTGCTCCTGCTGCCACCTCGCTGTCTGCTGTCCCAGTGTCAACTTTGCCGTCAACTGATCCTGCTGCCGCCTTGCTGCCTGCTGTTCCAGCGTCAACTTTGCCGTCAGCTGTTTCTGCTGCCGCCCCGCTGTCTGCTGTTCCAACAGTAATCCCGCCGTCAACTGCTCCTGCTGCCACCTCGCTGTCTGCTGTCCCAGTGTCAACTTTGCCGTCAACAGATCCTGCTGCCGCCTTGCTGCCTGCTGTTCCAGCGTCAACTTTGCTGTCAGCTGTTTCTGCTGCCGCCACGCTGTCTGCTGTTCCAACAGTAATCCGCCGTCAACTGCTCCTGCTGCCACCTCGCTGTCTGCTGTCCCAGTGTCAACTTTGCCGTCAACTGATCCTGCTGCCGCCTTGCTGCCTGCTGTTCCACGCTTCAACTTTGCCGTCAGCTGTTTCTGCTGCCGCCCCGCTGTCTGCTGTTCCCAGTGTCATCCTTTTCCGTCAACTGCTCCTGCTGCCACCTCGCTGTCTGCTGTCCCAGTGTCAACTTTGCCGTCAACTGATCCTGCTGCCGCCTTGCTGCCTGCTGTTCCAGCGTCAACTTTGCCGTCAGCTGTTTCTGCTGCCGCCCCGCTGTCTGCTGTTCCAACAGTAATCCCGCTGTCATCTGCTCCTGCTGCCACCTCGCTGTCTGCTGTCCCAGTGTCAACTTTGCTGTCAACAGATCCTCTTGCTGCCTGCTGTTCCAGCGTCAACTTTGCCGTCAGCTGTTTCTGCTGCCGCCCCGCTGTCTGCTGTTCCAACAGTAATCCCGCCGTCAACTGCTCCTGCTGCCACCTCGCTGTCTGCTGTCCCAGTGTCAACTTTGCCGTCAACTGATCCTGCTGCCGCCTTGCTGCCTGCTGTTCCAGCGTCAACTTTGCCGTCAGCTGTTTCTGCTGCCGCCCCGCTGTCTGCTGTTCCAACAGTAATCCCGCCGTCAACTGCTCCTGCTGCCACCTCGCTGTCTGCTGTCCCAGTGTCAACTTTGCCGTCAACAGATCCTGCTGCTGCCTTGCTGCCTGCTGTTCCAGCGTCAACTTTGCCGTCAGCTGTTTCTGCTGCCGCCCCGCTGTCTGCTGTTCCAACAGTAATCCCGCCGTCAACTGCTCCTGCTGCCACCTCGCTGTCTGCTGTCCCAGTGTCAACTTTGCCGTCAACTGATCCTGCTGCCGCCTTGCTGCCTGCTGTTCCAGCGTCAACTTTGCCGTCAGCTGTTTCTGCTGCCGCCCCGCTGTCTGCTGTTCCAACAGTAATCCCGCCGTCAACTGCTCCTGCTGCCACCTTGCTGTCTGCTGTCCCAGTGTCAACTTTGCCGTCAACAGATCCTGCTCCGCCTTGCTGCCTGCTGTTCCAGCGTCAACTTTGCCGTCAGCTGTTTCTGCTGCCGCCCCGCTGTCTGCTGTTCCAACAGTAATCCCGCTGTCAACTGCTCCTGCTGCCACCTCGCTGTCTGCTGTCCCAGTGTCAACTTTGCCGTCAACTGATCCTGCTGCCGCCTTGCTGCCTGCTGTTCCAGCGTCAACTTTGCCGTCAGCTGTTTCTGCTGCCGCCCCGCTGTCTGCTGTTCCAACAGTAATCCCGCTGTCAACTGCTCCTGCTGCCACCTCGCTGTCTGCTGTCCCAGTGTCAACTTTGCCGTCAACAGATCCTGCTCGCCTTGCTGCCTGCTGTTCCAGCGTCAACTTTGCCGTCAGCTGTTTCTGCTGCCGCCCCGCTGTCTGCTGTTCCAACAGTAATCCCGTCTGTCAACTGCTCCTGCTGCCACCTCGCTGTCTGCTGTCCCAGTGTCAACTTTGCCGTCAACAGATCCTGCTGCCGCCTTGCTGCCTGCTGTTCCAGTGTCAACTTTGCCGTCACTGTCCTGCTGCCGCCTTGCTGCCTGCTGTTCCAGCGTCAACTTTGCCGTCAGCTGTTTCTGCTGCCGCCCCGCTGTCTGCTGTTCCAACAGTAATCCCGCCGTCAACTGCTCCTGCTGCCACCTCGCTGTCTGCTGTCCCAGTGTCAACTTTGCCGTCAACAGATCCTGTCGCCTTGCTGCCTGCTGTTCCAGCCTCAACTTTGCCGTCAGCTGTTTCTGCTGCCGCCCCGCTGTCTGCTGTTCCAACAGTAATCCCGCTGTCAACTGCTCCTGCTGCCACCTCGCTGTCTGCTGTCCCAGTGTCAACTTTGCCGTCAACTGATCCTGCTGCTGCCTTGCTGCCTGCTGTTCCAGCGTCAACTTTGCCGTCAGCTGTTTCTGCTGCCGCCCCGCTGTCTGCTGTTCCAACAGTAATCCCTCTGTCAACTGCTCCTGCTGCCACCTCGCTGTCTGCTGTCCCAGTGTCAACTTTGCCGTCAACCTGATCCGTCTTGCTGCCTGCTGTTCCAGCGTCAACTTTGCCGTCGGCTGTTTCTTGCTGCCCCCGCTGTCTGCTGTTCCAACAGTAATCCCGCCAGTCAACTGCTCCTGCTGCCACCTCGCTGTCTGCTGTCCCAGTGTCAACTTTGCCGTCAACTGATCCTGCTGCCGCCTTGCTGCCTGCTGTTCCAGCGTCAACTTTGCCGTCAGCTGTTTCTGCTGCCGCCCCGCTGTCTGCTGTTCCAACAGTAATCCCGCCGTCAACTGCTCCTGCTGCCACCTCGCTGTCTGCTGTCCCAGTGTCAACTTTGCCGTCAACAGATCCTCTTGCTGCCTGCTGTTCCAGCCTCAACTTTGCCGTCAGCTGTTTCTGCTGCCGCCCCGCTGTCTGCTGTTCCAACAGTAATCCCGCTGTCAACTGCTCCTGCTGCCACCTCGCTGTCTGCTGTCCCAGTGTCAACTTTGCCGTCAACTGATCCTGCTGCCGCCTTGCTGCCTGCTGTTCCAGCGTCAACTTTGCCGTCAGCTGTTTCTGCTGCCGCCCCCGCTGTCTGCTGTTCCAACAGTAATCCCGCTGTCAACTGCTCCTGCTGCCACCTCGCTGTCTGCTGTCCCAGTGTCAACTTTGCCGTCAACTGATCCTGCTGCCGCCTTGCTGCCTGCTGTTCCAGCGTCAACTTTGCCGTCAGCTGTTTCTGCTGCCGCCCCGCTGTCTGCTGTTCCAACAGTAATCCCGCCGTCAACTGCTCCTGCTGCCGCCTCGCTGTCTGCTGTCCCAGTGTCAACTTTGCCGTCAACTGATCCTGCTGCCACCTCGCTGTCTGCTGTCCCAGTGTCAACTTTGCCGTCAACTGATCCTGCTGCCGCCTTGCTGCCTGCTGTTCCAGCGTCAACTTTGCCGTCAGCTGTTTCTGCTGCCGCCCCGCTGTCTGCTGTTCCAACAGTAATCCCGCCGTCAACTGCTCCTGCTGCCACCTCGCTGTCTGCTGTCCCAGTGTCAACTTTGCCGTCAACTGATCCTGCTGCCGCCTTGCTGCCTGCTGTTCCAGCGTCAACTTTGCCGTCAGCTGTTTCTGCCGCCCCCGCTGTCTGATGTCCCAACAGTAATCCCGCTGTCAACTGCTCCTGCTGCCACCTCGCTGTCTGCTGTCCCAGTGTCAACTTTGCCGTCAACAGATCCTGCTGCCGCCTTGCTGCCTGCTGTTCCAGCGTCAACTTTGCCGTCAGCTGTTTCTGCTGCCGCCCCGCTGTCTGCTGTTCCAACAGTAATCCCGCCGTCAACTGCTCCTGCTGCCACCTCGCTGTCTGCTGTCCCAGTGTCAACTTTGCCGTCAACAGATCCTGCTGCCGCCTTGCTGCCTGCTGTTCCAGCGTCAACTTTGCCGTCAGCTGTTTCTGCTGCCGCCCCGCTGTCTGCTATTCCAACCGTAATCCAGCCGCCAACTGCTCCTGCTGCCACCTCGCTGTCTGCTGTCCCAGTGTCAACTTTTCCATCAACTGATCCTGCTGCCACTTCGCTGTCTGCTGTCCCAGTGTCAACTTTGCCGTCAACTGATCCTGCTGCCGCCTTGCTGCCTGCTGTTCCAGCGTCAACTTTGCCGTCAGCTGTTTCTGCTACCGCCCCGCTGTCTGCTGTTCCAACTGTAATCCCTCTGTCAACTGCTCCTGCTGCCACCTCGCTGTCTGCTATCCCAGTGTCAACTTTGCCGTCATCTGATCCTGCTGCCGCCTTGCTGCCTGCTGTCCCAGTGTCAACTTTGCCGTCAACAGTTCCTCTTGCTGCCTGCTGTACAATCCTCAACTTTGCCGTCAGCTGTTTCTGCTGCCGCCCCGCTGTCTGCTGTTTCAACAGTAATCCCGCCGTCAACTGCTCCTGCTGCCACCTCGCTGTCTGCTGTCCCAGTGTCAACTTTGCCGTCAACTGATCCTGCTGCCGCCTTGCTGCCTGCTGTTCCAGCGTCAACTTTGCCGTCGGCTGTTTCTGCTACCCCCCGCTGTCTGCTGTTTAAACAGTAATCCCGCCGTAAACTGCTACTGCTGCCACCTCGCTGTCTGCTGTCCCAGTGTCAACTTAGCTGTCAGCTGTTTCTGCTGCTGCCCCGCTGTCTGCTGTTCCAACAGTAATCCCGCCGCCAACTGCTCCTGCTGCCACCTCGCTGTCTGCTATCCCAGTGTCAACTTTGCCGTCATCTGATCCTGCTGCCGCCTTGCTGCCTGCTGTCCCAGTGTCAACTTTGCCGTCAACAGTTCCTCTTGCTGCCTGCTGTTCCAGCGTCAACTTTGCCGTCAGCTGTTTCTGCTGCCGCCCCGCTGTCTGCTGTTCCAACAGTAATCCCGCCGTCAACTGCTCCTGCTGCCACCTCGCTGTCTGCTGTCCCAGTGTCAACTTTGCCGTCAACAGATCCTGCTGCCGCCTTGCTGCCTGCTGTTCCAGCGTCAACTTTGCCGTCAGCTGTTTCTGCTGCCGCCCCGCTGTCTGCTGTTTCAACAGTAATCCCGCCGTCAACTGCTCCTGCTGCCACCTCGCTGTCTGCTGTCCCAGTGTCAACTTTGCCGTCAACAGATCCTGCTGCCGCCTTGCTGCCTGCTGTTCCAGCGTCAACTTTGCCGTCAGCTGTTTCTGCTGCCGCCCCGCTGTCTGCTGTTCCAACAGTAATCCCGCCGTCAACTGCTCCTGCTGCCACCTCGCTGTCTGCTGTCCCAGTGTCAACTTTGCCGTCAACTGATCCTGCTGCCGCCTTGCTGCCTGCTGTCCCAGCGTCAACTTTGCCGTCAGCTGTTTCTGCTGCCGCCCCGCTGTCTGCTGTTCCAACAGTAATCCCGCTGTCAACTGCTCCTGCTGCCACCTCGCTGTCTGCTGTCCCAGTGTCAACTTTGCCGTCAACAGATCCTGCTGCCGCCTTGCTGCCTGCTGTTCCAGCGTCAACTTTGCCGTCAGCTGTTTCTGCTGCCGCCCCGCTGTCTGCTGTTCCAACAGTAATCCCGCCGTCAACTGCTCCTGCTGCCACCTCGCTGTCTGCTGTCCCAGTGTCAACTTTTCCGTCAACTGATCCTGCTGCCACCTCGCTGTCTGCTGTCCCAGTGTCAACTTTGCCGTCAACTGATCCTGCTGCCGCCTTGCTGCCTGCTGTTCCAGCGTCAACTTTGCCGTCAGCTGTTTCTGCTGCCGCCCCGCTGTCTGCTGTTCCAACAGTAATCCCGCCGTCAACTGCTCCTGCTGCCACCTCGCTGTCTGCTGTCCCAGTGTCAACTTTGCCGTCAACAGATCCTGCTTGCTGCCTGCTGTTCCAGCGTCAACTTTGCCGTCAGCTGTTTCTGCTGCCGCCCCGCTGTCTGCTGTTCCAACAGTAATCCCGCTGTCAACTGCTCCTGCTGCCACCTCGCTGTCTGCTGTCCCAGTGTCAACTTTGCCGTCAACAGATCCTGCTGCCGCCTTGCTGCCTGCTGTTCCAGCGTCAACTTTGCCGTCAGCTGTTTCTGCTGCCGCCCCGCTGTCTGCTGTTCCAACAGTAATCTAATCCGCTGTCAACTGCTCCTGCTGCCACCTCGCTGTCTGCTGTCCCAGTGTCAACTTTGCCGTCAACAGATCCTGCTGCCTGCCTTGCCTGCTGTTCCAGCGTCAACTTTGCCGTCAGCTGTTTCTGCTGCCGCCCCGCTGTCTGCTGTTCCAACAGTAATCCCGCCGTCAACTGCTCCTGCTGCCACCTCGCTGTCTGCTGTCCCAGTGTCAACTTTGCCGTCAACTGATCCTGCTGCCGCCTTGCTGCCTGCTGTTCCAGCGTCAACTTTGCCGTCAGCTGTTTCTGCTGCCGCCCCGCTGTCTGCTGTTCCAACAGTAATCCCGCCGTCAACTGCTCCTGCTGCCACCTCGCTGTCTGCTGTCCCAGTGTCAACTTTGCCGTCAACAGATCCTGCTCCGCCTTGCTGCCTGCTGTTCCAGCGTCAACTTTGCCGTCAGCTGTTTCTGCTGCCGCCCCGCTGTCTGCTGTTCCAACAGTAATCCCGCCGTCAACTGCTCCTGCTGCCACCTCGCTGTCTGCTGTCCCAGTGTCAACTTTGCCGTCAACTGATCCTGCTGCCGCCTTGCTTGCCTGCTGTTCCAGCGTCAACTTTGCCGTCAGCTGTTTCTGCTGCCGCCCCGCTGTCTGCTGTTCCAACAGTAATCCCGCCGTCAACTGCTCCTGCTGCCACCTCGCTGTCTGCTGTCCCAGTGTCAACTTTGCCGTCAACAGATCCTCTTGCTGCCTGCTGTTCCAGCGTCAACTTTGCCGTCAGCTGTTTCTGCTGCCGCCCCGCTGTCTGCTGTTCCAACAGTAATCCCGCCGTCAACTGCTCCTGCTGCCACCTCGCTGTCTGCTGTCCCAGTGTCAACTTTGCCGTCAACTGATCCTGCTGCCGCCTTGCTGCCTGCTGTTCCAGCGTCAACTTTGCCGTCAGCTGTTTCTGCTGCCGCCCCGCTGTCTGCTGTTCCACAGTAATCCGCCGTCAACTGCTTGCTCCTCTGTCTGCTTCCCAGTGTCAACTTTGCCTCCGCTGTCTGCTTTCTGTTCCAACAGTAATCCGCCGTCAACTGCTCCTGCTGCCACCTCGCTGTCTGCTGTCCCAGTGTCAACTTTGCCGTCAACAGATCCTCTTGCTGCCTGCTGTTCCAGTGTCAACTTTGCCGTCAGCTGTTTCTGCTGCCGCCCCGCTGTCTGCTGTTCCAACAGTAATCCCTGCCGTCAACTGCTCCTGCTGCCACCTCGCTGTCTGCTGTCCCAGTGTCAACTTTGCCGTCAACTGATCCTGCTGCCGCCTTGCTGCCTGCTGTTCCAGCGTCAACTTTGCCGTCAGCTGTTTCTGCTGCCGCCCCGCTGTCTGCTGTTCCAACAGTAATCCCGCTGTCAACTGCTCCTGCTGCCACCTCGCTGTCTGCTGTCCCAGTGTCAACTTTGCCGTCAACTGATCCTGCTGCCGCCTCGCTGCCTGCTGTCCCAGTGTCTTTGCCGTCTCTTGCTGCCTGCTGTTCCAGCGTCAACTTTGCCGTCAGCTGTTTCTGCTGCCGCCCCGCTGTCTGCTGTTCCAACAGTAATCCCGCCGTCAACTGCTCCTGCTGCCACCTCGCTGTCTGCTGTCCCAGTGTCAACTTTGCCGTCAACTGATCCTGCTGCCGCCTTGCTGCCTGCTGTTCCAGCGTCAACTTTGCCGTCAGCTGTTTCTGCTGCCGCCCCGCTGTCTGCTGTTCCAACAGTAATCCCGCCGTCAACTGCTCCTGCTGCCACCTCGCTGTCTGCAGTCCCAGTGTCAACTTTGCCGTCAACTGATCCTGCTGCCGCCTTGCTGCCTGCTGTTCCAGCGTCAACTTTGCCGTCGGCTGTTTCTGCTACCCCCCGCTGTCTGCTGTTCCAACGGTAATCCCGCTGTCAACTGCTCCTGCTGCCACCTCGCTGTCTGCTGTCCCAGTGTCAACTTTGCCGTCAACAGATCCTGCTGCCGCCTTGCTGCCTGCTGTTCCAGCGTCAACTTTGCCGTCAGCTGTTTCTGCTGCCGCCCCGCTGCTCCTGCTGTGCTGTCTGTTCCAACTGTAATCCCGCCGCCAACTGCTCCTGCTGCCACCTCGCTGTCTGCTGTTCCCAGTGTCAACTTTGCCGTCCTGTATCTGATCCTGCTGTCTGCTCTTCGTAATCTGCTGTCCCAGTGTCAATCTTTGCCGTCAACTGATCCTGCTGCCGCCTTGCTGCCTGCTGTTCCAGCGTCAACTTTGCCGTCAGCTGTTTCTGCTACCGCCCCGCTGTCTGCTGTTCCAACAGTAATCCCGCCGTCAACTGCTCCTGCTGCCACCTCGCTGTCTGCTGTCCCAGTGTCAACTTTGCCGTCAACAGATCCTCTTGCTGCCTGCTGTTCCAGCGTCAACTTTGCCGTCAGCTGTTTCTGCTGCCGCCCCGCTGTCTGCTGTTCCAACAGTAATCCCGCCGTCAACTGCTCCTGCTGCCACCTCGCTGTCTGCTGTCCCAGTGTCAACTTTGCCGTCAACTGATCCTGCTGCCGCCTTGCTGCCTGCTGTTCCAGCGTCAACTTTGCCGTCAGCTGTTTCTGCTGCCGCCCCGCTTTCTGCTGTTCCAACAGTAATCCCGCCGCCAACTGCTCCTGCTGCCACCTCGCTGTCTGCTGTCCCAGTGTCAACTTTGCCGTCAACTGATCCTGCTGCCGCCTTGCTGCCTGCTGTCCCAGTGTCAACTTTGCCGTCAACAGATCCTGCTGCCGCCTGCTGCTTTTCCAGTGTCAACTTTGCCGTCAGCTGTTTCTGCTGCCGCCCCGCTGTCTGCTGTTCCAACAGTAATCCTTGCCGTCAACTGCTCCTGCTGCCACCTCGCTGTCTGCTGTCCCAGTGTCAACTTTCCGTCAACTGCTCCTGCTGCCGCCTGCTGTCTGCTGTCCCAGTGTCAACTTTGCCGTCAACAGATCCTCTTGCTGCCTGCTGTTCCAGCGTCAACTTTGCCGTCAGCTGTTTCTGCTGCCGCCCCGCTGTCTGCTGTTCCAACAGTAATCCCGCCGTCAACTGCTCCTGCTGCCACCTCGCTGTCTGCTGTCCCAGTGTCAACTTTGCCGTCAACAGATCCTGCTGCCGCCTTGCTGCCTGCTGTTCCAGCGTCAACTTTGCCGTCAGCTGTTTCTGCTGCCGCCCCGCTGTCTGCTGTTCCAACAGTAATCCCGCCGTCAACTGCTCCTGCTGCCACCTCGCTGTCTGCTGTCCCAGTGTCAACTTTGCCGTCAACAGATCCTCTTGCTGCCTGCTGTTCCAGCGTCAACTTTGCCGTCAGCTGTTTCTGCTGCCGCCCCGCTGTCTGCTGTTCCAACAGTAATCCCGCCGTCAACTGCTCCTGCTGCCACCTCGCTGTCTGCTGTCCCAGTGTCAACTTTGCCGTCAACTGATCCTGCTGCCGCCTTGCTGCCTGCTGTTCCAGCGTCAACTTTGCCGTCAGCTGTTTCTGCTGCCGCCCCGCTGTCTGCTGTTCCAACAGTAATCCCGCTGTCAACTGCTCCTGCTGCCACCTCGCTGTCTGCTGTCCCAGTGTCAACTTTGCCGTCAACTGATCCTGCTGCCGCCTTGCTGCCTGCTGTTCCAGCGTCAACTTTGCCGTCAGCTGTTTCTGCTACCGCCCCGCTGTCTGCTGTTCCAACAGTAATCCCGCTGTCAACTGCTCCTGCTGCCACCTCGCTGTCTGCTGTCCCAGTGTCAACTTTGCCGTCAACAGATCCTCTTGCTGCCTGCTGTTCCAGCGTCAACTTTGCCGTCAGCTGTTTCTGCTGCCGCCCCGCTGTCTGCTGTTCCAACAGTAATCCGCTGTCAACTGCTCCTGCTGCCACCTCGCTGTCTGCTGTCCCAGTGTCAACTTTGCCGTCAACAGATCCTGCTGCCGCCTTGCTGCCTGCTGTTCCAGCGTCAACTTTGCCGTCAGCTGTTTCTGCTGCCGCCCCGCTGTCTGCTGTTCCAACAGTAATCCCGCCGCCAACTGCTCCTGCTGCCACCTCGCTGTCTGCAGTCCCAGTGTCAACTTTGCCGTCAACTGATCCTGCTGCCGCCTTGCTGCCTGCTGTCCCAGTGTCAACTTTGCCGTCAACAGTTCCTCTTGCTGCCTGCTGTTCCTGCTGTTCCAGTGTCAACTTTGCCGTCAGCTGTTTCTGCTGCCGCCCCGCTGTCTGCTGTTCCAACAGTAATCCCGCTGTCAACTGCTCCTGCTGCCACCTCGCTGTCTGCTGTCCCAGTGTCAACTTTGCCGTCAACTGATCCTCTTGCTGCCTGCTGTTCCAGCGTCAACTTTGCCGTCAGCTGTTTCTGCTGCCGCCCCGCTGTCTGCTGTTCCAACAGTAATCCCGCCGCCAACTGCTCCTGCTGCCACCTCGCTGTCTGCAGTCCCAGTGTCAACTTTGCCGTCAACTGATCCTGCTGCCGCCTTGCTGCCTGCTGTCCCAGTGTCAACTTTGCCGTCAACAGTTCCTCTTGCTGCCTGCTGTTCCAGTGTCAACTGTGCCGTCAGCTGTTTCTGCTGCCGCCCCGCTGTCTGCTGTTCCAACAGTAATCCTTCTGTCAACTGCTCCTGCTGCCACCTCGCTGTCTGCTGTCCCAGTGTCAACTTTGCCGTCAATTGATCCCGCTGCCGCCTTGCTGCCTGCTGTTCCAGCGTCAACTTTGCCGTCAGCTGTTTCTGCTGCCGCCCCGCTGTCTGCTGTTCCAACAGTAATCCCGCCGTCAACTGCTCCTGCTGCCACCTCGCTGTCTGCTGTCCCAGTGTCAACTTTGCCGTCAACAGATCCTCTTGCTGCCTGCTGTTCCAGCGTCAACTTTGCCGTCGGCTGTTTCTGCTACCCCCCGCTATCTGCTGTTCCAACGGTTATCTCGCTGTCAACTGCTCCTGCTACCACCTCGCTGTCTGCTGTCCCAGTGTCAACTTTGCCGTCAGCTGTTTCTGCTACCGCCCCGCTGTCTGCTGTTCCAACAGTAATCCCGCCGTCAACTGCTCCTGCTGCCACCTCGCTGTCTGCTGTCCCAGTGTCAACTTTGCCGTCATCAGATCCTCTTGCTGCCTGCTGTTCCAGCCTCAACTTTGCCGTCAGCTGTTTCCGCTGCCGCCCCGCTGTCTGCTGTTCCAACAGTAATCACGCCGTCAACTGCTCCTGCTGCCACCTCGCTGTCTGCTGTCCCAGTGTCAACTTTGCCGTCAACAGATCCTCTTGCTGCCTGCTGTTCCAGCGTCAACTTTGCCGTCAGCTGTTTCTGCTGCCGCCCCGCTGTCAGCTGTTCCAACAGTAATCTCGCCGTCAACTACTCCTGCTGCCACCTCGCAGTTTGCTGTCCCAGTGTCAACTTTTCCATCAACTGATACTGCTGCCACTTCGCTGTCTGCTGTCCCAGTGTCAACTTTGTCGTCAACTGATCCTGCTGCCGCCTTGCTGCCTGCTGTTCCAGCGTCAACTTTGCCGTCAGCTGTTTCTGCTACCGCCCCGCTGTCTGCTGTTCCAACAGTAATCCCGCCGCCAACTGCTCCTGCTGCCACCTCGCTGTCTGCTGTCCCAGTGTCAACTTTTCCATCAACAGATCCTGCTGCCGCCCCGCTGTCTGCTGTTTCAACAGTAATCCCGCCGTCAACTGCTCCTGCTGCCACCTCGCTGTCTGCTGTCCCAGTGTCAACTTTGCGGTCAACTGATCCTGCTGCCACCTCGCTGCCTGCTTTTCCAGCCACAACTTTGCCGTCGGCTGTTTCTGCTGCCGCCCCGCTGTCTGATGTCCCAAAAGTAATCCCTATGTCAACTGCTCCTGCTGCCACCTCGCTGTCTGCTTTCCCAGTGTCAACTTTGCCGTCAACTGATCCTGCTGCCGCCTTGCTGCCTGCTGTTCCAGCGTCAACTTTGCCGTCAGCTGTTTCTGCTACCGCCCCGCTGTCTGCTGTTCCAACAGTAATCCCGCCGCCAACTGCTCCTGCTGCCACCTCGCTGTCTGCTGTCCCAGTGTCAACTTTGCCGTCAACAGATCCTCTTGCTGCCTGCTGTTCCAGCGTCAACTTTGCCATCGGCTGTTTCTGATGCCGCCCCGCTGTCTGCTGTTCCAACAGTAATGCCGCTGTCAACTGCTCCTGCTGCCACCTCGCTGTCTGCTGTCCCAGTGTCAACTTTGCCGTCAACAGATCCTGCCGCCGCCTTGCTGCCTGCTGTTCCAGCGTCAACTTTGCCGTCAGCTGTTTCTGCTGCCGCCCCGCTGTCAGCTGTTCCAACAGTAATCCCGCCGTCAACTGCTCCTGCTGCCACCTCGCTGTCTGCTGTCCCAGTGTCAACTTTTCCATCAACAGATCCTGCTGCCGCCCCGCTGTCTGCTGTTTCAACAGTAATCCCGCCGTCAACTGCTCCTGCTGCCACCTCGCTGTCTGCTGTCCCAGTGTCAACTTTGCGGTCAACTGATCCTGCTGCCACCTCGCTGCCTGCTTTTCCAGCCACAACTTTGCCGTCGGCTGTTTCTGCTGCCGCCCCGCTGTCTGATGTCCCAAAAGTAATCCCTATGTCAACTGCTCCTGCTGCCACCTCGCTGTCTGCTTTCCCAGTGTCAACTTTGCCGTCAACAGATCCTGCTGCCGCCTTGCTGCCTGCTGTTCCAGTGTCAACTTTGCCGTCAGCTGTTTCTGCTGCCGCCCCGCTGTCTGCTGTTCCAACAGTAATCCCGCCGCCAACTGCTCCTGCTGCCACCTCGCTGTCTGCAGTCCCAGTGTCAACTTTGCCGTCAACTGATCCTGCTGCCGCCTTGCTGCCTGCTGTCCCAGTGTCAACTTTGCCGTCAACAGTTCCTCTTGCTGCCTGCTGTTCCAGTGTCAACTGTGCCGTCAGCTGTTTCTGCTGCCGCCCCGCTGTCTGCTGTTCCAACAGTAATCCTTCTGTCAACTGCTCCTGCTGCCACCTCGCTGTCTGCTGTCCCAGTGTCAACTTTGCCGTCAACTGATCCCGCTCTTGTTGCTTGTTATTATTATTATTATTATTATTATTATTATTATTATTATTATTATTATTATTATTATTATTATTATTATTATTATTATTATTATTATTATTATTATTATTATTATTATTATTATTATTATTATTATTATTATTATTATTATTATTATTATTATTATTATTATTATTATTATTATTATTATTATTATTATTATTATTATTATTATTATTATTTATTATTATTATTATTATTATTATTATTATTATTATTATTATTATTATTATTATTATTATTATTATTATTATTATTATTATTATTATTATTATTATTATTATTATTATTATTATTATTATTATTATTATTATTATTATTATTATTATTATTATTATTATTATTATTATTATTATTATTATTTATTATTATTATTATTATTATTATTATTATTATTATTATTATTATTATTATTATTATTATTATTATTATTATTATTATTATTATTATTATTATTATTATTATTATTATTATTATTATTATTATTATTATTATTATTATTATTATTATTATTATTATTATTATTATTATTATTATTATTATTATTATTATTATTATTATTATTATTATTATTATTATTATTATTATTATTATTATTATTATTATTATTATTATTATTATTATTATTATTATTATTATTATTATTATTATTATTATTATTATTATTATTATTATTATTATTATTATTATTATTATTATTATTATTATTATTATTATTATTATTATTATTATTATTATTATTATTATTATTATTATTATTATTATTATTATTATTATTATTATTATTATTATTATTATTATTATTATTATTATTATTATTATTATTATTATTATTATTATTATTATTATTATTATTATTATTATTATTATTATTATTATTATTATTATTATTATTATTATTATTATTATTATTATTATTATTATTATTATTATTATTATTATTATTATTATTATTATTATTATTATTATTATTATTATTATTATTATTATTATTATTATTATTATTATTATTATTATTATTATTATTATTATTATTATTATTATTATTATTATTATTATTATTATTATTATTATTATTATTATTATTATTATTATTATTATTATTATTATTATTATTATTATTATTATTATTATTATTATTATTATTATTATTATTATTATTATTATTATTATTATTATTATTATTATTATTATTATTATTATTATTATTATTATTATTATTATTATTATTATTATTATTATTATTATTATTATTATTATTATTATTATTATTATTATTATTATTATTATTATTATTATTATTATTATTATTATTATTATTATTATTATTATTATTATTATTATTATTATTATTATTATTATTATTATTATTATTATTATTATTATTATTATTATTATTATTATTATTATTATTATTATTATTATTATTATTATTATTATTATTATTATTATTATTATTATTATATTTTATTATTATTATTATTATTATTATTATTATTATTATTATTATTATTATTATTATTATTATTATTATTATTATTATTATTATTATTATTATTATTATTATTATTATTATTATTATTATTATTATTATTATTATTATTATTATTATTATTATTATTATTATTATTATTATTATTATTATTATTATTATTATTATTATTATTATTATTATTATTATTATTATTATTATTATTATTATTATTATTATTATTATTATTATTATTATTATTATTATTATTATTATTATTATTATTATTATTATTATTATTATTATTATTATTATTATTATTATTATTATTATTATTATTATTATTATTATTATTATTATTATTATTATTATTATTATTATTATTATTATTATTATTATTATTATTATTATTATTATTATTAT
>JAECXO010000285.1:215000-225000 GCA_018152825.1 Scaptomyza hsui
ATTATTATTATTATTATTATTATTATTATTATTATTATTATTATTATTATTATTATTATTATTATTATTATTATTATTATTATTATTATTATTATTATTATTATTATTATTATTATTATTATTATTATTATTATTATTATTATTATTATTATTATTATTATTATTATTATTATTATTATTATTTTATTATTATTATTATTATTATTATTATTATTATTATTATTATTATTATTATTATTATTATTATTATTATTATTATTATTATTATTATTATTATTATTATTATTATTATTATTATTATTATTATTATTATTATTATTATTATTATTATTATTATTATTATTATTATTATTATTATTATTATTATTATTATTATTATTATTATTATTATTATTATTATTATTATTATTATTATTATTATTATTATTATTATTATTATTATTATTATTATTATTATTATTATTATTATTATTATTATTATTATTATTATTATTATTATTATTATTATTATTATTATTATTATTATTATTATTATTATTATTATTATTATTATTATTATTATTATTATTATTATTATTATTATTATTATTATTATTATTATTATTATTATTATTATTATTATTATTATTATTATTATTATTATTATTATTATTATTATTATTATTATTATTATTATTATTATTATTATTATTATTATTATTATTATTATTATTATTATTATTATTATTATTATTATTTATTATTATTATTATTATTATTATTATTATTATTATTATTATTATTATTATTATTATTATTATTATTATTATTATTATTATTATTATTATTATTATTATTATTATTATTATTATTATTATTATTATTATTATTATTATTATTATTATTATTATTATTATTATTATTATTATTATTATTATTATTATTATTATTATTATTATTATTATTATTATTATTATTATTATTATTATTATTATTATTATTATTATTATTATTATTATTATTATTATTATTATTATTATTATTATTATTATTATTATTATTATTATTATTATTATTATTATTATTATTATTATTATTATTATTATTATTATTATTATTATTATTATTATTATTATTATTATTATTATTATTATTATTATTATTATTATTATTATTATTATTATTATTATTATTATTATTATTATTATTATATTATTATTATTATTATTATTATTATTATTATTATTATTATTATTATTATTATTATTATTATTATTATTATTATTATTATTATTATTATTATTATTATTATTATTATTATTATTATTATTATTATTATTATTATTATTATTATTATTATTATTATTATTATTATTATTATTATTATTATTATTATTATTATTATTTATTATTATTATTATTATTATTATTATTATTATTATTATTATTATTATTATTATTATTATTATTATTATTATTATTATTATTATTATTATTATTATTATTATTATTATTATTATTATTATTATTATTATTATTATTATTATTATTATTATTATTATTATTATTATTATTATTATTATTATTATTATTATTATTATTATTATTATTATTATTATTATTATTATTATTATTATTATTATTATTATTATTATTATTATTATTATTATTATTATTATTATTATTATTATTATTATTATTATTATTATTATTATTATTATTATTATTATTATTATTATTATTTATTATTATTATTATTATTATTATTATTATTATTATTATTATTATTATTATTATTATTATTATTATTATTATTATTATTATTATTATTATTATTATTATTATTATTATTATTATTATTATTATTATTATTATTATTATTATTATTATTATTATTATTATTATTATTATTATTATTATTATTATTATTATTATTATTATTATTATTATTATTATTATTATTATTATTATTATTATTATTATTATTATTATTATTATTATTATTATTATTATTATTATTATTATTATTATTATTATTATTATTATTATTATTATTATTATTATTATTATTATTATTATTATTATTATTATTATTATTATTATTATTATTATTATTATTATTATTATTATTATTATTATTATTTATTATTATTATTATTATTATTATTATTATTATTATTATTATTATTATTATTATTATTATTATTATTATTATTATTATTATTATTATTATTATTATTATTATTATTATTATTATTATTATTATTATTATTATTATTATTATTATTATTATTATTATTATTATTATTATTATTATTATTATTATTATTATTATTATTATTATTATTATTATTATTATTATTATTATTATTATTATTATTATTATTATTATTATTATTATTATTATTATTATTATTATTATTATTATTATTATTATTATTATTATTATTATTATTATTATTATTATTATTATTATTATTATTATTATTATTATTATTATTATTATTATTATTATTATTATTATTATTATTATTATTATTATTATTATTATTATTATTATTATTATTATTATTATTATTATTATTATTATTATTATTATTATTATTATTATTATTTATTATTATTATTATTATTATTATTATTATTATTATTATTATTATTATTATTATTATTATTATTATTATTATTATTATTATTATTATTATTATTATTATTATTATTATTATTATTATTATTATTATTATTATTATTATTATTATTATTATTATTATTATTATTATTATTATTATTATTATTATTATTATTATTATTATTATTATTATTATTATTATTATTATTATTATTATTATTATTATTATTATTATTATTATTATTATTATTATTATTATTATTATTATTATTATTATTATTATTATTATTATTATTATTATTATTATTATTATTATTATTATTATTATTATTATTATTATTATTATTATTATTATTATTATTATTATTATTATTATTATTATTATTATTATTATTATTATTATTATTATTATTATTATTATTATTATTATTATTATTATTATTATTATTATTATTATTATTATTATTATTATTATTATTTATTATTATTATTATTATTATTATTATTATTATTATTATTATTATTATTATTATTATTATTATTATTATTATTATTATTATTATTATTATTATTATTATTATTATTATTATTATTATTATTATTATTATTATTATTATTATTATTATTATTATTATTATTATTATTATTATTATTATTATTATTATTATTATTATTATTATTATTATTATTATTATTATTATTATTATTATTATTATTATTATTATTATTATTATTATTATTATTATTATTATTATTATTATTATTATTATTATTATTATTATTATTATTATTATTATTATTATTATTATTATTATTATTATTATTATTATTATTATTATTATTATTATTATTATTATTATTATTATTATTATTATTATTATTATTATTATTATTATTATTATTATTATTATTATTATTATTATTTATT
Organism: Scaptomyza hsui; assembly: GCA_018152825.1. NCBI lineage: Eukaryota > Metazoa > Arthropoda > Insecta > Diptera > Drosophilidae > Scaptomyza > Scaptomyza hsui. Next base: position 218,537 of record JAECXO010000285.1, read on the forward strand.
ATTATTATTATTATTATTATTATTATTATTATTATTATTATTATTATTATTATTATTATTATTATTATTATTATTATTATTATTATTATTATTATTATTATTATTATTATTATTATTATTATTATTATTATTATTTATTATTATTATTATTATTATTATTATTATTATTATTATTATTATTATTATTATTATTATTATTATTATTATTATTATTATTATTATTATTATTATTATTATTATTATTATTATTATTATTATTATTATTATTATTATTATTATTATTATTATTATTATTATTATTATTATTATTATTATTATTATTATATTATTATTATTATTATTATTATTATTATTATTATTTTTATTATTATTATTATTATTATTATTATTATTATTATTATTATTATTATTATTATTATTATTATTATTATTATTATTATTATTATTATTATTATTATTATTATTATTATTATTATTATTATTATTATTATTATTATTATTATTATTATTATTATTATTATATTATTATTATTATTATTATTATTATTATTATTATTATTATTATTATTATTATTATTATTATTATTATTATTATTATTATTATTATTATTATTATTATTATTATTATTATTATTATTATTATTATTATTATTATTATTATTATTATTATTATTATTATTATTATTATTATTATTATTATTATTATTATTATTATTATTATTATTATTATTATTATTATTATTATTATTATTATTATTATTATTATTATTATTATTATTATTATTATTATTATTATTATTATTATTATTATTATTATTATTATTATTATTATTATTATTATTATTATTATTATTATTATTATTATTATTATTATTATTATTATTATTATTATTATTATTATTATTATTATTATTATTATTATTATTATTATTATTATTATTATTATTATTATTATTATTATTATTATTATTATTATTATTATTATTATTATTATTATTATTATTATTATTATTATTATTATTATTATTATTATTATTATTATTATTATTATTATTATTATTATTATTATTATTATTATTATTATTATTATTATTATTATTATTATTATTATTATTATTATTATTTATTATTATTATTATTATTATTATTATTATTATTATTATTATTATTATTATTATTATTATTATTATTATTATTATTATTATTATTATTATTATTATTATTATTATTATTATTATTATTATTATTATTATTATTATTATTATTATTATTATTATTATTATTATTATTATTATTATTATTATTATTATTATTATTATTATTATTATTATTATTATTATTATTATTATTATTATTATTATTATTATTATTATTATTATTATTATTATTATTATTATTATTATTATTATTATTATTATTATTATTATTATTATTATTATTATTATTATTATTATTATTATTATTATTATTATTATTATTATTATTATTATTATTATTATTATTATTATTATTATTATTATTATTATTATTATTTATTATTATTATTATTATTATTATTATTATTATTATTATTATTATTATTATTATTATTATTATTATTATTATTATTATTATTATTATTATTATTATTATTATTATTATTTATTATTATTATTATTATTATTATTATTATTATTATTATTATTATTATTATTATTATTATTATTATTATTATTATTATTATTATTATTATTATTATTATTATTATTATTATTATTATTATTATTATTATTATTATTATTATTATTATTATTATTATTATTATTATTATTATTATTATTATTATTATTATTATTATTATTATTATTATTATTATTATTATTATTATTATTATTATTATTATTATTATTATTATTATTATTATTATTATTATTATTATTATTATTATTATTATTATTATTATTATTATTATTATTATTATTATTATTATTATTATTATTATTATTATTATTATTATTATTATTATTATTATTATTATTATTATTATTATTATTATTATTATTATTATTATTATTATTATTATTATTATTATTATTATTATTATTATTATTATTATTATTATTATTATTATTATTATTATTATTATTATTATTATTATTATTATTATTATATTATTATTATTATTATTATTATTATTATTATTATTATTATTATTATTATTATTATTATTATTATTATTATTATTATTATTATTATTATTATTATTATTATTATTATTATTATTATTATTATTATTATTATTATTATTATTATTATTATTATTATTATTATTATTATTATTATTATTATTATTATTATTATTATTATTATTATTATTATTATTATTATTATTATTATTATTATTATTATTATTATTATTATTATTATTATTATTATTATTATTATTATTATTATTATTATTATTATTATTATTATTATTATTATTATTATTATTATTATTATTATTATTATTATTATTATTATTATTATTATTATTATTATTATTATTATTATTATTATTATTATTATTATTATTATTATTATTATTATTATTATTATTATTATTATTATTATTATTATTATTATTATTATTATTATTATTATTATTATTATTATTATTATTATTATTATTATTATTATTATTTATTATTATTATTATTATTATTATTTATTATTATTATTATTATTATTATTATTATATTATTATTATTATTATTATTATTATTATTATTATTATTATTATTATTATTATTATTATTATTATTATTATTATTATTATTATTATTATTATTATTATTATTATTATTATTATTATTATTATTATTATTATTATTATTTATTATTATTATTATTATTATTATTATTATTATTATTATTATTATTATTATTATTATTATTATTATTATTATTATTATTATTATTATTATTATTATTATTATTATTATTATTATTATTATTATTATTATTATTATTATTATTATTATTATTATTATTATATTATTATTATTATTATTATTATTATTATTATTATTATTATTATTATTATTATTATTATTATTATTATTATTATTATTATTATTATTATTATTAATTATTATTATTATTATTATTATTATTATTATTATTATTATTATTATTATTATTATTATTATTATTATTATTATTATTATTATTATTATTATTATTATTATTATTATTATTATTATTATTATTATTATTATTATTATTATTATTATTATTATTATTATTATTATTATTATTATTATTATTATTATTATTATTATTATTATTATATATTATTATTATTATTATTATTATTATTATTATTATTATTATTATTATTATTATTATTATTATTATTATTATTATTATTATTATTATTATTATTATTATTATTATTATTATTATTATTATTATTATTATTATTATTATTATTATTATTATTATTATTATTATTATTATTATTATTATTATTATTATTATTATTATTATTATTATTATTATTATTATTATTATTATTATTATTATTATTATTATTATTATTATTATTATTATTATTATTATTATTATTATTATTATTATTATTATTATTATTATTATTATTATTATTATTATTATTATTATTATTATTATTATTATTATTATTATTATTATTATTATTATTATTATTATTATTATTATTATTATTATTATTATTATTATTATTATTATTATTATTATTTATTATTATTATTATTATTATTATTATTATTAATTTTATTATTATTATTATTATTATTATTATTATTATTATTATTATTATTATTATTATTATTATTATTATTATTATTCATTATTATTATTATTTATTATTATTATTATTATTATTATTATTATTATTATTATTATTATTATATATTATTATTATTATTATTATTATTATTATTATTATTATTATAATTATTATTATTATTATTATTATTAATTATTATTATTTATTATTATTATTATTATTATTATTATTATTATTATTATTATTATTATTATTATTATTATTATTATTATTATTATTATTATTATTATTATTATTATTATTATTAGTATTATTATTATTATTATTATTATTATTATTATTATTATTATTATTATTATTATTATTATTATTATTATTATTATTATTATTATTATTATTATTATTATTATTATTATTATTATTATTATTATTATTATTATTATTATTATTATTATTATTATTATTATTATTATTATTATTATTATTATTATTATTATTATTATTATTATTATTATTATTATTATTATTATTATTATTATTATTATTATTATTATTATTATTATTATTATTATTATTATTATTATTATTATTATTATTATTATTATTATTATTATTATTATTATTATTATTATTATTATTATTATTATTATTATTATTTATTATTATTATTATTATTATTATTATTATTATTATTATTATTATTATTATTTTTATTATTTTTAATATTATTATATATAATATTGATGTTGTTATTAATATTATTATTATTATATTATTATTTTATTATTATTATTATTAATATTATTATTATTATTATTAAATTATTATTATTATTATTATTGAATTATTATTATTATTATTATTATTATTATTATTATTAATTATTATTATTATTATTATTATTATTAAATTATTATTATTATTATTATTATTATTATTATTATTATTATTATTATTATTATTATTATTATTATTATTATTATTATTATTATTATTATTATTATTATTATTATTATTATTATTATTATTATTATTATTATTTATTATTATTATTATTATTATTATTATTATTATTATTATTATTATTTATTATTATTATTATTATTATTATTATTATTATTATTATTATTATTATTATTATTATTATTATTATTATTATTATTATTATTATTATTATTATTATTATTATTATTATTATTATTATTATTATTATTATTATTATTATTATTATTATTATTATTATTATTATTATTATTATTATTATTATTATTATTATTATTATTATTATTATTATTATTATTATTATTATTATTATTATTATTATTATTATTATTATTATTATTATTATTATTATTATTATTATTATTATTATTATTATTATTATTATTATTTATATTATTATTATTATTATTATTATTATTATTATTATTATTATTATTATTATTATTATTATTATTATTATTATTATTATTATTATTATTATTATTATTATTATTATTATTATTATTATTATTATTATTATTATTATTATTATTATTATTATTATTATTATTATTATTATTATTATTATTATTATTATTATTATTATTATTATTATTATTATTATTATTATTATTATTATTATTATTATTATTATTATTATTATTATTATTATTATTATTATTATTATATTATTATTATTATTATTATTATTATTATTATTATTATTATTATTATTATTATTATTATTATTATTATTATTATTATTATTATTATTATTATTATTATTATTATTATTATTATTATTATTATTATTATTATTATTATTATTATTATTATTATTATTTATTATTATTATTATTATTATTATTATTATTATTATTATTATTATTATTATTATTATTATTATTATTATTATTATTATTATTATTATTATTATTATTATTATTATTATTATTATTATTAGTATTATTATTAGTTTTTTTTTTGTTTATCGCTTCGGGGAAGCGAATATTGAATTCATACAAAATCAGCAGCCCCAGTTTGATGTTGTCGCTTCAATGTTTTTTTTGCTCTCACGCAAGCCAGCTTATTGCTTAAGCTCGGTTACACGGTTGATTCACACCCATACTTGGCATACACATGGATTAAAACAGAATGTGTATAAGTCTGGGTGAATCTGCTCCATCATCGCCACAACGGTAGTAGTCCACGTGTAATCGGACGCCATATTGGTCACGGTAATTCAGCAAGTAAAATGGACTGCGGAACTCCAACAGGAAGTTTAGGATCAATAAATTTGGCTGAGCAGTAATAAATATAATAATAATAATAATAATAATAATAATAATAATAATAATAATAATAATAATAATAATAATAATAATAATATTATTAATAATTAATAATAATAATAATAATAATAATAATAATAATAATAATAATAATAATAATAATAATAATAATAATAATAATAATAATAATAATAATAATAATAATAATAATAATAATAATAATAATAATAATAATAATAATAATAATAATAATAATAATAATAATAATAATAATAATAATAATAATAATAATAATAATAATAATAATAATAATAATAATAATAATAATAATAATAATAATAATAATAATAATAATAATAATAATAATAATAATAATAATAATAATAATAATAATAATAATA